>CM023614.1:7447257-7962257 GCA_013358685.1 Antennarius maculatus | reverse complement strand
GTTTGCTAGAGCCTATACCAGTGGACAGAGGGCATGAGGCAGGGTATACTCCGGGCGCAACGCCAGTGCACCATGGAGCCACGTGGACGCAGACAAACATGCACACACACACACACACCTATGGGCAATTTGAGACCAGCCAATTTGCCTGAAGTGCATGTTTTTGGAGATGGGAAGAAGCTGAAGAACCCGGGGAGAACCCACGCAGACACGAGAACAACATGCAAACTTCGAAAAAGTGGGACGCAAACCCGGAACCGCCTAGCTGCTCGGCGACAGCGCTACCCACTGCGCCACTGTGCCGCCCTGCTCGTCCTAAATATGTGCCGCTATTAAGCTTATGATTATATTATTTCCAGTTCTAAAATAATAAATAGTCTTTATGTTAAGGAACAAGTCTAAATGATCAGAGAAAGTCTCGTGAGAAAGTAACAGATGCTAATTGTGTTTGCATGAATGCATTTTAAGGTGCACAGTTTTCACAAGTTTCCAGTTCAGGAAAAACACTGACACCATATTCCCAGCAGAGTTCATTGACAGGCTGGGCTGATTGGCACTGGTCCAGCAATGTTTAATGATTTGAAACTTGTAGTAAATCAATTATCTGCTGGAATCAAAGGAGGTTTGACTCAATATTGCCCTTTACTCCTTCTCAAAGAGTCAGTGGTCGTGGACATTGACATATGGCCAGGACCCTGTTTCCAGAAACCTTTTCTCCATGTTATTTACTGCTTGTTTTTTGGAGAATTTAGATTGAGACTAACTACAGGATGTTGCACTTGATAAATATTAGTTATCAGGTAAACATGTTGACTTCAGCATATTGTGAGACCACAGATCTTGCCTCTGTAAACCTAGGATCCAAAAAGCATATTAGACAAGAGCTTTAATAAAAATCAGTACATTACTATGTAAAAGCAGTTCAAAGAAAAAAGACTTCTTATATAGTCTGTCCTATATTTAAAGATTTAACTTGAAAAAGGAATGTAGAAGCACTTATTATCCCAACAACACAGAGAAATGTCCCATATAACAGAGAAGAAATATTTAAAAGGAATCAATTTTTTAAATATGAATAGTAAATAGAACATAAAAGCAGGTTATGCTAATGTGCATATCTAATTATAGTTCCAGATACAAAACAAACACTTACAAAATGTCGTCTTTTGAAAAAAAAGGGGTCAGTTGATCAGAAAGTTTTTTACATTAATGTGAACATTCAAATTCAGCCTTCTGTCACAACAACATAGGAAATCGTCAGTCATGTTATTTAACAGTTGAAATAGTAAAAATAAAGAAAAAATCAACTGTCTGTGGAGCTTGACTGGAATAAATAAATAATACTCACATCCATATAGTGTAGGTGTATAGTATCAAATAGAAATAAGTAAGTGTCTCCCTGGTTAAATTTGTTCTCCACTCTTCAAGTACAAACAATTTTTGACATTACCACTGAAGATAGTCGCTCAAATGAACCATGCCTTTCATATAACATTAAATTAAAAGGTTAGATCCAGACAGTCTTGCCGGTGCGTATCTTAGAATCTATGCATAAAATAGACACCAAACTTCTATAATGACCAAAATGATTAATTGTGTTCATCAATGTTTTGGATTTTCTGCATATGTTCTGTTTGCATGTTTTCAATAAGTCTTGATGACCAATCATTTACATTCTACAGCTACATTCTAGTTTTACACACATATCTGTCATATGATGCAGTTGTGAATTATTTTGTGGGGATAGAGGGGATTTGTCATTTTCAGATGACTCTTGTTATTGATGCCGCTGAAGTGCTCCCAGTGTATTACTAACATTTTGGTGACAGATTTCATCTTTGATTGCAACATTATCACATATAACAGTCAACTGAAAAATAAATCTCTTCATTTTTATATAGACAATCTGTGGATGGGACACACAAATTGAGCTGGCAGACTAAAGGGTAATAAAATTCAAGAGGAAATGCTGATTTACAATTCAAACTGTCACTGTTGTCTTGGAGTTTCTCTCAGAAAAGTTGTTATACCCAGTGACAAGTATCTTTTCTAAATGGGCCGAGAGCCCAGGGTGAGTACGTGTAAGTACCTGTTTTTCCTTATTGCATTCTATATGGGTTATCCTGTGTAATTCATTGGGAAAATTAGGCCTGGAATGATTTATTTTTCTGATGAGTCAATACACTCACAAAACTTGATTGACGAATGAATGAATTGCTGAGACACCACTAGTTTCAAACTTTTGCTTAATATTACTATGTACAAAGTCATTCACAACTTATTTTTGTTTTGTTAATTCTACACAAGGAAATCCTTTATCTATGTCTGACCAATCCCTGTCAATCAGTGGGATGCCATCGTGACAACTTGGAACTAATTTGATTACCAGTATCTTGCTCAAGGATACTTCGAACTGCCAATCTTCACCTATTGATCCACAGCCATCGCGCCCATAGTCCTCAGCATTTTAAAAGTTTAATTACATTATCTAATAAATTTTTACAATGCAATGTTATTCTGGCTGTGTCAGAAATAGCATAAGGAGGAGGAATGGCTTGGCAGTATCACTGATTCACTGTTACCTCTCATTTTCTTCACTTCGAGCTTGGTTTAAGTTGTTAAATGCTGTGGATTGTGTTGGTTAATTTGTCTTGTTTATTACTGATGGTATTTGCTGCACCACTAATGTTAGTCTCCTGGCGATGACATATAAAGTCCACAATATAATTATAATTCCTCTCTCCAAGGTACGATGAATTATGAGATAGCAGGTGTGGGTACTGGACAATATATGGCTGCTGCATTGCTCTTACAAATAAGTTCCACCTTTTTCATTTAGTCATCATCACATTAACTCATATTTATGAAATTAATTTTTGCAAAAGTGGCCATTGCTTAAACCCCACAGGTTGTAAGGCGTACTACACACTAGTGGAAACTGTAATATTTTCATCAAGTATTAAGGGAAAGCCAAGCAAATTTTTTTAAAGCACCATTCATACAAGTAATTTAAAATGTGCATCTTAAGTCCATTTTGAATACAGTCAAATTAAGAATTAGAGGGCTTTACCGTTTCAAAGAACAATATTATATGAATTAGTTAAAATCCAAAATAAAATTCAGGCCCCATAAGGCCCTCCTTTACATAGCGCTGAAATGCCTTGAAACACATGGGGCATTCATTAAGTAAGATTACGCTATTTGTAAGGTTTCGATTGGTTCTAACAAGTTTACGCATGCAAGAAATGCCTTCACAAAAAAAACAAAAGCAAAAAAAAACGTTTCATGATCGTGGTCTGAGGGCAGAGGCAGGAATCCTGACCACAATGAATAAGAGTGACCACCCTAGTTTGTATGGAGTGTTCAGCTGTCTGTCCACATTGTATTTCCTGGTTTTGTACCACCTGTGGAGTTACTAGGGGGAGCGGAGACCATTGTTTTTGATTGATCCACGTTATTTTGAGGTAGAAGGGCTCCATAGAATCCATTCTTTATTGGAAAGACTATAGCCAGCTTCACTGAATGTCAAAGTATTTCCCCTTAAGTGTCCTGTGTTTCTACCTCCCTGACTTGAATGGAAAGTAACATCTCTTATACTTCATTCACTTATCTAACTTTAACCCTTTAGCCAGCTAACTGCTTTGCTTGTTTCTCAATCTCCCCAACAGTCATGAACATGTAATGTAGCATGATGCTCAGAGTGGTTATTACTGCAATTCATTGCACACTGTAGACTTGTCATACAGGAGTATGTTATGTATCAGAGACTATAATGCTCCCCTCTCACTATCTGGGTTCTAGTGACGCTAGAATGGTTGACTGTTGGGTAATTTCAGCAGGCCTAGTGCTAAACTATTAAACTCAGGAAACAAATGAGTGGGTGACTGCCAGACCACACAGAACGCAAACACACTGCTTTCTCTGTTATATTTTGTATTGATCAAAAGGTTTCACAAAGAAAAAAACAAGATTATTTGAATACTATTAATTATATTATATTATTTAGTTATATTTAAATTTCATCAAGAAAAATAATTTTCTCTTTATATTGGTCTCATTAAAACACACTAGCTTTACATCTCCTGCACACGTCACATATGTATAAAATATGATGTAGCCTATAACTTTTTATAAGGTTATATTTTGTGTGTGCAGTTAATGGTCATTAAAGAGAGGCTTTTGATGAGAAAATTCCTGTGGTGATTAAAATGTAACATTCCAGTCATTCTTGACCAACAAACAATATTTAGTATGTAGCAGCACTATAATACTGATCAATTTTTCAATAGCTGTTGGTTAATGATGTGAAAATAATAAATGAAGCAAGTATTTAATTAACTGTGACATACTGTATTATAATATGTCACAACTAAGATAGATTATATCAGCTGGACTGACATCTGGCGAGATCTTCAGGCGCGGCTGAACTTCCTCTTAAGGGCAGCGTATGGTATCTTTCCATGTTCTCGTAATCTCTCCCAGTGGTTTCAGAGAGAGGGCAAGATCCTGTTGCTCCACAGAAAGAACATGAGTTTGCAGCATGTGTTGGCACAGGGGCGCATCAGGTGGTGGTATACAATCAAAAGCTATGGAAGCCAGTAGAGCTGCTGGAAAGTTACAGGCTGGCAGCAAACAACTCTTCAGGCAAACTGCAAAAAGCTCACACCTTTCTCAAGGAGGGAGAAAATCATATACTCCTGGAAAGTCGTGGGAGATGTGGATCAACCTTGGCAAGCAGCTAGTCTGTCTACTTGAGATCATACAAACAACTCTGACACCAGATGTGGGAAAGTGGAACCAAGCTTCCAAAAAAGGCTATCATTATTAAACTCACTATCCCTCGGGAGGACGGTATACCACCATCAAAGGAGTTCATGCAGCTCAAGTACACCGATCTGGCAGTAGAGGGTAGGGAGGCCGGCTGGACTGCAACTATCCACCCAGTGGAAGTTGGATCCCGGGCGTTTGTGAGGTAATCAACAAAACAGCTTCTGTATGCAGCTGAAAGTGGCTGGCAGAGGAGGGTAAGAAGGTGAGCTTCTGTGCTGGTTGTGGCTTTCGAGGTGCATCAGGAACATCATCACTTGTACAACACAGTGACAACTTGTCGAGACTTAAAATCTACTGTATTTTACAGTTATATGAATTATTTGAAGAATCAAATGCCCAAAATTATTATCAAAACTCATAGCAAGTAAGTCTCATCAATTTAATTGTGAATAAGTTATTGAAAGATATCATAATAAAAGATATTTGCATTTCAGCCAGACTGGCATATGGCAAATTGGTCTCGACTGAAATAGCAGCATGACAAAACAAGCGCAACAAAAATTCCAATTATTACCTTTCAGTCATCCTCAGCAACAGTCTGTCTTTACAATTGTCTTACTTAATCTTATTTGAATAATTTGTTCGTTATTAATTATTCAAATTATTAATATTATGATAAACATTCTAGGCAAAGTGTGATTTGGGAACTTCAGATTGCATTCAAGTAAGTAATTTGAACACAATAAAATGATTAAACCACTGAGATTTGGTTGAAACTGTTATTCAAAAAAACAAAACAAAAAAAAAGCACCACAATAATCTTGATTTTTCTGTCTAATTAAATACTTTCTTAATGACAGGAATTAGGAAAATCTGGAAAAAACAAAACAATCAAAGTTCTACTGAAATTTGGGAAGAGGACTATTCATTTTCATTGTTATAAGGACATGGTTTATTTCTCATATCATTCTGTCATCACACCTCTCACACATGTTCAGTTTAGGGGTTATTTACATGACAACCATTTCAATTAAAAATGGCAATTTTTCGTTGTATTTTGACCATACCTTTTACATGACAATGTATGTTCCGGATCTTTTTTTTTTTTTTATACCACATTACTGAGTGTAAACTAAAAAAAAAAAAAAAAAGCAACTGTTCTACTGTTACCATACCAACTGTCAAAAATGCAATTTTCCCTGAAAATTATGACACAGGCCTATTCAAGGCAGATAAAATGGCCAGAACAAAAAAAAAAAAATCCAGTTTTGTACCTGCTGCAGACTTTGTGCTGCTGTTGTTAGCCTCCAAACAACATTAGCTAAAACAGCACTGGGGTGTTGATTTTAAAACATTGCATCTCTAACTACTGCTCTGTCATGCATACTACAGCACAGCAATTCTGGAGACCTGAGTGTACATTTTAAAAATATTTTCACACTGATCTTTTTAAAAATGCTATGAAAAAAAGACATTTTACTGTACAATTGTTACATAAACAGGATATGTTATGGCCATGGGCCAGGAGACAGGCAATATACAGGAAATAAGCAAATATCACATAGATAATTAGGAATCTTGTAAAGTAGGACAAGTAACTACAATCTGGGTGCAAAACCGTGGTTTGTGGAGAGTATAGGATGGAGCCTGATCGGAGATGGGATGCAGGTGGCTGCAGCAACACAAGAGACAGAAATGAGTGGACTGAGGTGGACTGAATTCAGAATACTGAGGACAGGACAGAAACCTGGAACTTGGGACATCTGGAACATCTTCACAAATCCACATACTTCATCATGTCAGCCTCATTGGTCTCAGAAGAGTCATCAGCCCCCACCACCATGGTTCCCATGGGAGTATTTATCTTGAAGCTTAGGGCCGATGCCCTCTGATACAACGCAAAGAGTCGAAATGCTTTTGGACTTTTTGAAAGCATAGTGATTACACAAAGTGTAATATCAATATTCAATTATTTTTTCCTCTTTCAGTTGTCTCTCTTCACTTAACTTTTTTTCTGTAGCTTCCAGTGAGAAGCAGATGGAGTTTACTCAGCTGTCAATGAATTTCCATGCCTAATTTATAAGCCAACGTTAACTAGATGCTGTTAAAACGCAATGCATCAAGGAACTATAGCACAAGAGAGCTAGGATTGCAACAGATTCATTTCAATGACCGCTAACTAAACAGCATCTGTTCACAAAGACCTTGTGTTGTATGTGAAAGCCCCAGAAAAGGCTCATACCTTTGACCTTTAATTTGGAAATTCGGTATATGATTAATTTAAATCAATCAAAATATAGCCTCTACTTAAACTTCGGTTCAATATATACATGCAACACATAGCTGCTCAGCTTTGGTGTGGCACATTTTAGAACAATACACCAAGAGTAAATTCAGAGGAAAACTGACAACTAGTACAATAGTGGAACTTTCCAATTCCCTTTTCTGTCACCTTCCTTTCTCTCTCCAAAACAGACGGAAGTCAAAAATACCATTTGTTAGTGCACATTACAGCTCTACTATTGTCCCAAATGAAAGCCCATATGTGCCTCTTTTCAACAAAAGATGGTAACAGACATTGTTAATTGGACTTGGCTAGGTTCTCTATGAAGCGTTATTGTCAACATGACTGAGGATTACTAGGGCAAAATTGCAGCATGATTGCATACAGAGAGACCCACTAACGCAGTACTATCCTTCTCCCAGTGTTTTGATTTAATAGAGACTGTGTCCTCACAGCATCTTTTTATGCCATGCATAAGTGAATATGCAGAGAACTTTGAAAATATTTCTATACAAGCTGGATGTACATGTCTGGCTTGGGGGTGTCAAAAAGGTGGCTTGGATTGACTCTGAAGTGCATAAAAACCAAGGTCACTTTGAAGTTTCTATTGGATCAGAGGCAGGGTTATAACTTCAATTCAACATACGCAGTTGGTATCATGACATTTTGAGAAGTGCTCTTTTATTTCTTTAAAGTGGATGTTTGTAAGACACACTGAGGATGTGTCGGTATTCGCTAGGATCGTAATTGAAACAATTTTATAATACTAATAAAAATGCGATACTGCACTTTGATTTAAATCAATTTAAAATTTCCGAGTGAAGCAGTAAACAACATTTCGGATGGGACATATGAACTTGTAACAGCATAGTGTCTGTTTATAAAACAAAATTTACTAGATTAAGGTCTATCTCTGTACAGTGTGCACTCTACTGCAGAAACTATAAGAAAAAACAAATGAAAGTCTGCAGAACTCTACCTGTAGTAGCATATCTAACATTATACACTATGATTCTGCATGGCTGGTTTTCCACTAGTGGCTTAGTGTGTTACAGTATTAGTGACTGAGCTAGGGCAGCCCTCCTGCCTGTACTGAGTGAATGCCATTCACTGGGACTGTCGTGTGATTTGATTGAGGCAGACCTAAGCGAAGCTCGAGCTACACTTATCAGCTAGCTGGCAGATAGGACTTGTCATACTGCCTGTCAGATCTGATGAGGGGACCACAAGCCTCACAGTGGAGTGAAAATGCAATCTCCTCTTTTGCAGCTGCATGGCCAGCTTCAGGGACACACTTTTTAGACTTTGTAAACAGCCAAATGTGAGCACTAAACTATAAGAGCTACCGTCAGGCACTTTGCCTCACCCATCTAGCCACGACTAGGAAAGATTCTTTATAAAACTATTGTTGTTATGAAGCTATCTTAAGTGAAAATTTGGATACACATGACCTCAGGAATGTACAACTCAGGGAATGACTTTAAGAAAATTTGGGCATTATTCCACAGTAGCACTTCTTATTCATTATTCATAATGACTTAATGAGTGCATAACATTTTAAAATGTCCTTATCACATTATCAATTGGCTTCTACCTGTCATCCCCTTTTTTTTGGATGTTGTTGTTGATGTTATAAATTTGATGAAGGAGTGAAGTCTGTTATATCAACATGTCCGAAAAAAATAAACTAACTAAATGAATAAATAAACAGAATTAATGTAGAGTTATATCATAACTCCTTACATATAATAACGCATATACTATGCTGATACAAACAGGTTGAATTTATGATTAATATTCAACTACAACTAGAGTGTGGGTCCATTGTTGTTCAGAGAACTACGTAAGCTGGGATAGACTCCAGCATGACCTGTGACCTGTATTTTTGGATAAGTGGCAAAAAGACAAGGCAGTTAAATTGTCATATTGTCATGTCTTCAACGTGAGTGAATTAATGCATGAATACATGAATGAAGCACATTGTGTCATTAAAATCCATCTATTATAGTATAAAAATGTAAAAAGTGAGCTCAAATAAAAAAAATTCTTTCAAAAATGAAACTTTAAAGTTAAATACACAGAAATCAGACTTCTTTTACGACTGTAGAAAGTTATATTACAATTTCATTATTCTTGAACACACACTTAGACAAGTGCAAAAATTTCTCTGAGAAACCCATTGAAGAATTATTCTGACATAGCTTTGCCATACAGTACATTGACATGTCTACAAAAGAAATAATGAGGTATGGAGTGAGAAATAGAGGTCTCTACAATACAGGGCTGATTATCCTTTATTAGCCTGTTCTTGCTTCTTTTGCTATCACATCTCACCACCCAGGTGTGCAGCCCTCAACTCAATGTCAGAACCATTGAAAGCAGCCTTGCACTTTTTATTTGTTAGTTGTTTTTTTTTTAACCTGATCCCTGTCTCAAACTCAGTCTTCCTTTTTAATATAATGCTCCTTTCTTGTTCTCTGATTATAACCTTTTCACCAAATGCCTCCCAGTTCCCCTCAAATAATTATATTTAAACAAGCCTGCATTGGATTCCCAGGAGATGCCCATGGAATTAAATATCTGGATGAGTACAAAAAGCAAAGGAGAAAGAGACCCAGTTGACGGGAGGCTCGTTCCTTTTTTCCGTGGAGCACCCAGGCTCTGTTCTGCTTTCCTGAGATCATTAATTTCTCCAAAAGAGATCTCCCCGGGTGAGACTCATTCACATGCAGATGGCACTGCTCCTCGGGAGCCTCTATCGCTCTTTCTCTCTCATTCCATCAAGCCATTTAGTGCTTCCTTTCTCTCTCTCTTTCTCTCTCCCTCTCTTACTTTGTCGCTCCCTCCTATATTAAGCAAATGGTTAGCTTGGCAGCCTTAGGTGACATAGCACTCATATTTCAGCACTGGAAAAAGGGAGTAATGCAATGTATTGCTGTGGATACATTACATGTGAATCTGTCTCTTTTAAATTGAGCAAAGTCAGGGAGTACGTCACTTTGTGATGCAAGCATTTATCCATGAAGCTCATTTCTCTTCACTGGCCTCTATTATTCTATAACCAAAACATCCTGCTTTTCCTCCTCCCACTTGACACATGGCTCATTATCTCTGTCGCTGCAATGATATGTAATGTTGGTGCATGTTACAGATGTCATGCCACCGGGGAATAGCTTTATGTTGATTGAAGAGTGCCCTTAGATTTCCTGTTTCCCTACAGGGTGGACGTTTCCATCTCTTTGTCATTTATTGTCATTCTCCTGCTGTTACTGGAGTTAAATGGTGTCTCGTGTGCATCTTAACCCACCTACCCACTTCTGCATCCCAACAAGCAGCTCCTCCATTGCGTATGCTGTGGTAGTATTCAGTAATCTATGGCCTGATACTGCCTGCGTTTGTGCAGCACGCTACTCTTTCTCACTTTTTTCTTAGTTTACATCTAACCTGATGGGCTTTGATGACACATCTTTGAAGATCTGATCAAAGACTGGGGCTTAGGTTGAGAATGATGTTTGCTGTTGGTGAGAAAATGAGTGGGAATAAAAATCTTCTGGGAGAATATACAGGAAGAATAGGAGTTAAAGATAGAATGAATGAATGAGTGAGAGAATTAAAAGAGTGCTTCCTACACTATTCTATGAAACTCTAGTGGGTGACATCCTTTCAGATCCCCTTTCCACCAAAGCAAACTTGGAGCGAGTTCAGCTGCTGGTTCAGCCAGTGGTTCGTTTAAATTGTGAACCAACTGAGAACAGCATGCATTTCCACAGGCTAGAGAGCCACCATAGTGCTACACCATTATGTTACAGTATCTGGGCATGTCCCCACTTTCAACCTCTGTGCAAAAACCCACCAAGTCAGAAATCTAATTCATCTCTTTTTAAGTTTCGCTGCTACAGTATAAGTCAATAGTGGCATTAAAACATATTGTGTTGCTGATCCTGACTGCAATGAATTGTGATTATGCTGAAGAAGAAAAGATTCCAGTGATCAAATTACGTCAAAAATCCTGAATTTTGGACATCTTGAATTTCCTCTAGATGTCCCCATTTTACTCACAATGGAAGCTTAATTGTATTTTTTGAACATCTTTGTTAGCCTTGAACAGCATATCCAAGTTGTCTAAAGACGTCATCATAACATTTGGAACAACCACTAAATATAACAAACAGTCCTGCATTTTGCGACACGGTGGCGCAGTGATTAGTGCTGTCGCCGCACAGCAAGGCGGTTCTGTGTTCGCGTCTCGCTCTGTGCGGAGTTTGCATGTTCTCCCCGTGTCTGCGTGGGTTTGTCTCTGGGTTCTCCGGCTTCCTCCCACCTCCAAAAACATGCGCTTCAGGTTGATTGGCCGTTCCAAATTGCCCGTAGGTATGAGAGTGTTAGTGCGTGTTTGTCTGTCTCTGTGTGGTTCTGCGGTGCACTGGCGTTGCGCCTGGAGTTTCTCTCCGCTTCACACTCTAAGTCAGCTGGGATAGGATCCTGCTCCTCGCGACCCGCTAAAACGGATGAAATGGTTGGAAGATGAATGAATGAGTCCTGCATTTGAACTTTATGGTTGAGAGGAATTAGAAGAAACTTATTTTAATAAAGAAGCTGGTGTAAGATTTATTTTGATAAAGAAGCTCATGATAAGCTGGCAACCTTAGGTTCCACATGCCAGATCACAGGAGCAGCCCTCCAACCACCATCATTGAAACAATTATTTACTCCCTAGCTTGTTACAAAGCATTGACTTCAATGATGACGATCATTTTGCAGTGGAAAAATTTTGAATACTAACATGATTTGTCAATTTAAATTTAACAAGTGATCTTGCAACTGGTAGAGCATTGGTCACATGCATCACCTCGCCCAGGATGGGATGCAGTTCTGCATTACAGTGTGCTTCAATTTATACAGAATCAAGTCAAGTCCACGTGTCCCAGGAGTCATTTAGATACATACATCTGTGGTCAGATCAAGAATGTCTTGGTGAGTAGGAACACAAATTAAGAGGGTCCTGGGTCATGCTTTACAGGAAGAACGTTTTGCAGGCATTAAAGTTAGAACGCAATGAACTAGATTGATGACAAATTACACAGACAGCTTTGATTTATGTTAAGCCAGCTAGACTCAAGTACATGGACCTTGGATAAATCACAAATTTACCTGATATTGTTCTGACACTTAAGCCTCACAATGTTTTATCCATTCTTTTGTGACAAGAAGAAAAGTTTAGCCTATTCTCTCGTTAGAGTTGCAAGTTAAACAATGGCAAACACTTATACATGAGGGAGAGGCCACTGATGTCAGAAAAAAATAAGTGCCACGATTCATTCTCTGGGAAGTGTGACCCAGTGGCAATTTGTTCAACAAAGATATTTCAACCTATTGCTAATTTGTTTGAGTCTGACACATTGCAGAGCCCTGGCTGCAAGCAGTTTTTATGGCATTATATGCATACAGCAACCCTCTGTATTACCTTTGAAGAAATGTGTTACAATTGGAAATGTCAATTTTTGGGATGTCAGATCTGATATGTTTCCTTCGCTGCAAAGAGTAACATAGCATTTCCGTGTGATGTCTCTATGCAGCTGCATGCACAGTCTAGATAAGAATGTAATATACACATTTTCCTTCTTTGCTGCTATATACATTATCCACATAATCAGTGGTCATACTCTGGTTCAGCAGTTCACATATAATAGTATGAAAGCCAGAAAAACGGCATAAATAGTCATACTCTCTTCAAACAGCTACATCGTAATACCTTGATCGTCTCGAAGGAGATTTGCATTTCAAAGATAGCAGGGCAGGCAGCAGCTTTCACAAGGACAAGTGTGCAGAAGGAAGTGGTAAAAGACAGAAACCAAGACTGAGAGGTGGAGAAGGAAAGAAAAAGCAGTGTGACATTAGGTGAAACAGGTGGAAAAGAATTATGTCAAGACACAGCGAACAACACTTGCGGAGTGTCTCAGCAGCTGTCATATGTCCTTGCATCTGATTCTTATTGTTTTTGCATTTCCTCTCTCCTGTCCATCATTCTCTTCCTGTTACGTTGGTTGAAGCAGTGTCTTCATGTGTCAGCTGAGAACAAAGGAGATGACCCACCTATGTATTTATATTCAGTCACTAATGAAATCACCATGGCTAAAATGGCAGGAGGTGAAAGGTGAAAACGTGAGGAGTGGAAGACAGCTAGCTCACACCACTGCTGCTACTGTTGTTCTGCTGAACCACTTAACCACGATGGTATGGGAATTATGTGTTACAGTGTGTGTGTGTAAGACATCAAGGAAGGTGAATGAGTAAAAATCTTTGTGAGTTAATGATATGAAAGACTTATAGCTTTCAACTCTTTTTGTTCCCAAGTGTTTTTATGCACTTCAGCAGTAACACATTAACTGACTTTTAAAATGAGAAGACTTTTCAGTAATTTTCCACATAGCCTAAAAGAGATTTGGTACAACATGCACAGAAAACGAGGTATTTATAATGATAGTTGATTTCTCTGTTTCTGTGAAAAGCTCCTTGAGATATTTGACACAAAATCAAAAGTCCACAATGAAAAAAATGTTTTAAAAAAAGTACATAATCACAAATACATGACAATCTCTCCAGAGAATGTATTATCAATATTCTGCAAATAAAATCAAAAGGGAGTTAATGTGGAAGAACTCCAGATTTTCTAGCCTGGCCTGAGCCGGCCTTGCTCGTCCAAAGACTCAGATTGAGAGCGTTTTTTCAATGCTAGCCGTTACAATACAAGATTCTGTCCTTTTGTTTTTCTGGACAGTATTTGCTCATTGAGCTGTGCTGGAGGGATAAATCGCATTCCTGGCATTGCATAGCAATGGCAAAGCTTCCTCATAAAAGAACAACATTCATGTTTGCACATAAAATCCAATGTGAGTATTATTGTGGTGTCATAAATGTGTTAAGTGCATTTTTATCTTCATATAATGATAAAAAAAAACTTTTCTTTGAACCTTTTCTTTAAGTATTTTAAACCCTGCATCTGCATTTTATTTTTTCCTTATTCTTTGTTGCCATATTAGTATATATTTTTTATCCTTAATGTTGTTAAATCTAAAATGTTTTAGCTGATACATTGTCTGCTATTTCATCTTTGTACATAGTAGGTCAACTTGCTTACACTTGCATTCCCAACTGTGCTACAAATTCATTTCTTTTTGTACACCATGTGTCACATGCTCTTCCTACCCTTACATACACTTCCATCTAGACATAGAAAGGTAGCAAGTTATAGGACAGCATGGGTATTTAGCTTCAGTGAAGAATGAGATAATATCTTTAAGTCAAGCAACACCCCCAAAAAGAAAGCCAAAAGTAAAAGTTGAAACACTCAGTGATCATTAGCATTAAACCAGATCCAAAGTCACATTAAATGCATCCAAAAAAAAAATTTATCTCATTGTTCAAAATATATCCAGTCATTATTGATGGTTTTGATGGAGTGGAATCCACTGCAACATGCATTTTCAAGGTACTGCAATGAATGAATGAATTATTGAAGGAAGAATACAGTGAATGAGTGTCTCTTTTTCAGTGAATAACCTGATTGTGAATGCTGTCATAACTTTAATTTAATATAATAAAATACTTTACAATACAGTATGAATTAAAATGACTCTTTTCTCAGAGAAACAATTCACAAACATGTTTCCTGTAAGAAACTGAGCAGCGGACATTTTCTTGCCATACAAAAGGGGACAAACAAGAACAGAAGAATGAACTTCAGCCCATTGCAGACATGACAAGAGGGGGCAGAGCTGGCATATTGTGCTGATGAACAGTCATGTTTCAAACTGTGGGAAAAAGCATGGGCATCAAGTGAAACACAGGTCGGCATCCATCATCAGCAACAGGTAGAGATTACAGAAAATCACCTATTCATGTTCTGCAAATTGCTGATGGAGACAATGGCTGTGCAGAGGGGAGCAAACTATTGTAACCCTCAGAATGGTGACTAATGCTGCAGTTTTTTCACAGAGGAGTGATGTGGACTGAGTTCATCTTTTGTAGGCCACATCACATGGGGCCTGCATTCGCAACAGGAGATGTTTGAGTCGTACTTTTTCATCAAAGATAAATTGAAAAAAAATCAGCTAATTCTTTTGGATTTCCTATTGACAACACCACAGCTGATTAGTACAGTATTTTGGGATATTCGTGAAAATACGTGGAAATTTGTAACCAAAGAATGACGTTGTTTAGTAATATCAGCTAAATAGCTTTCTCTCACTGCAATCATATACTGTTTAATTGGAGAGACAGTGTGGGTTGACTTCTAGTGTTTTTACAAATTTAGGCTCTGAATTTCCAGTAGTCAGGCATTGTATATGATCTTTATTAAGACATATGTGCAAGGAATCTAAAACTGGAATGAACAAAAAAATAACAACTTTTGTTTTGTAAAAACATACACTGCTGCATATAACATCCCCTAGCTAGATCAAATTCCACCTGGAAATGTGTGCACATGCATCTGCCTCACATCCTGCATTTTACACATGTATAAATGGTCAATGTAACGAAACTCATGCTTGCTGTTGCATAAGAATGAGGCTGCTGATCAATTTATTTATTTATTTTTTATGGTGAGGCATCACAAGAACTGTGAGGAAGAAGCAAAAAAAGGACAAATAATTCTTCTGAGAAAAATTGCAACACACAACAAATGTTTATTTTGCTAGTACTGTGTGCAGAGGTTATGATATGTAGCAGTGGAGGAGCAGTAAATAATTTAGGGAGGATGATTGGTATAAAATAGTGTCGGCCAATGGAAAACACACTCTATATAACATGTTTGGAAGTTACTATGTAATTAACCCTATTCCCTCATTAGGAAATGACAAAATGTAGTTGGTCTGCATTACTTAACCTTCTGCTGTTGAAGGTTAGAAAGCATATTTATTTTAGTTCTTCCACTCACATTGTTCTTCAGCAGTGTGAAGACAGTCAATAAGCTCAATACAGGAAGATGGTCAAGTGCATCTATCAATCAGCATCGAGTCGTTTTATCACCCCAGAATTTGTTTGCTTACAGCCATCAAACTGGCGCTTCACACTCTGCCACAGCAATTAGTGACAATCAACAGCATGCTACTTTGAAAAAGAGGCAGATTCAGGAGTTTCCTTCTGCCTGTTTATAACTATTTGATGGAACACAAGCATAGGTGGCAAGGTGGGTCAAGTTTCAAAACTGAAGCCAGCAGATTTTTTTTGTCTTCGTCCAGGTGGTTTTGTCTTGATGTTAAGTAATATGCAATTTTTTAAATTTTTGAAAGGCGTTATGAAATAATTTGGCAACAATTTATCACCTAACCATTTATATCATCTTTTTGGGCAAATTACCAAGATGACTGGATGTTATGTTTTTTACATAATACTGAGAAATGTTAACGCTTATAGTAACACTTAATTAATTATAAATATAAACATTGACATTTAGGTATTTAATGTTTTTTGAAAGATGTGCTTGTTGTATTTGTACGTTTTGTAGTTGTGAAACCTGTCAAATCAAATAAGTTTCACTGATTTGTCATCTTGTGTACATATTGTCTCATGACTTTCTGTTTTAGTTTGAAACCTAACTGCTCGATTCAGGTAATCTGACTCCATTACTTGTGTGTTTCTCATCAGTGTGAGTATGCCCTCCCTTATTGTTTCCACCTACACACACACCTAGAATATTAATTGTTGAATTGTTTCATGTATTTGATAAACTCCCTTAACAAAGACAGATGTATTTTGATCTTACTACTGTATGTTGATCATAAAACTCTGTTTCTTGGAAAAATCAAAACCTTTTGTTAGATATTGAAGTGACATGAATAATGTCACATATAATGAAATATTTGGTCTAAACAAAGTCAAACCGCAGTATCTGACATTATTTGTGATGAAACAGTTGTGCTGCAATAAGTGCAGTGGCTGCACTTTGTTTTGTTTTCGCTGTGCATATTTGCAGATAAAGCAAAAATAAAAACTGCAATATCAGAAAATGCAGAAGCAGGGCAACACTAACAGATCGAACAGAAGATACGTTACTTTGATTGGGGTTTAAAAAAAAAGTTCCAGATTCTGCACTTTGCTTTTGAGTTTGTATTTGGATGTATTTATATGTATAGCATGTTTTGTATTTGTGTTTGGTAAAGAATCACAGGGTATATGTCTTGTTTGTTAGGTTTAGCATGTAATGAGCTCCATGAATTCACTATTACTTTGGATATTTTCAGCAATTGTTTGTCATATGTGACTAATAAATCGATGCATGATACATGAAATGCCTGTACGTATATTTCTTGGGAACGCATCAATAATCAAGGTCTCTAACACCCAGACCGTGGACAAATGTTCTGTCCGGAGGATGGACTGACCAGGAACATATCCCTGGACCATTTTGCTGTCTTCCAAGGATGTCTGGTGCGTCTTTTTAAGTTAAGGAACAATGTTTTAATGTAGAAATATGTCATTGTTGTTGCTAGTGTAGCTGTTAGCCGTTGATTAGAAATACTATGTTGCTTTGAGTTGATTTGACCATCAAAGACTGTATTTCAAACTATAAACCTTGATGAAACTCATATCAATATAAACTCATATCAACAATATCAATGACAAGACATCAACTGTATATTACAATTGGGATGGTCAGTTGAATTTTTGGACAGTCTGGGTATTTCTACATCATTTTACAATTTTGTTGCTCATGTTAGTAACTTTGTTTACACCATCCTTGTGAATCTGGGTAAAGGCGGGTGCTACACAACAAGTTAATTGGAATGTCTTTACACATTTAAAAGTCTAAAAAAGTAGAATGTGTGAGTCAGCTGGGGTAGTCGAGAATCATCCTCTACTTTTTTAAGGTAATATAAGAGGAAGTTATATTTAGATGATCTGGAATGAATGTCAACATGCATACATGCACAACATGGCAACCTGTCAAGATGTAATTGGATCATTAGGAGTATATGATTGTTTAATCACAACAGAATAAAGAAAGTCTTCTTTAATATAATCTAACAACTGTTTACTGAACAGGGTATGATGTCTTTGAAGTCTGTGATGAAGATATCAGTGCTCTTAGACATACTGTATATTTATCATCAAACTAAAGCTGTGCCATAAAAATTCATGCCATGGAAGTTAGATGTCATGGTAATTTACAAAGTGAGGAGGGCGTTTGTTCCAGGATGAGAAATTTTTGGTTGTTTTTCTAAGAACTGACTCATGCATAGACCTTAATTTGGATATCTGCAATCCAATAAAGGAAAATAATTTTTTAAGAACAAAGTGTGTTTTTAGGGGATTCATTTATTCATTCTCCATTTTTTTTTTAATTGTGTTTTTTGGGTGTTGGGCTGGCTGTGTTGGGTTGGTAAAAATGACATGTGAGTAGCTAATCATATAAACTAGACATAAATATCAACACATTTTTTTGTTTTACGTTTTCCTAGACATGGTGAATGAGTGGTTGAGTACGTTTTGGTGTTGATAACATTTCATTCAGGGCAGCACGGTAGCATAGTGGGTAACCCTATCGCATCACAGCAAGAAGGTTCCTGGTTTCGATAACTTTCTGTGCAGCGTTTGTATGTTCTCCCCGTATTTGCGTGGGTTCTCTCCAGCTTCCTCCCACCTCCAGAAACCACCATCTTCATCTTAGGCAAATTGGTCTTTCTAAATTGATCATTGGTGTGAGTGTGAGTGTAAATGGGTGCTTGTTTTTCTATGTGGCCCTGAGAGTGAGACAGCAAAGTGCCCATAGAGCAGGAATATTGACAGCGAGGTACTGGTAAAGTGTTATACCTAAAATAAACTCCCAATGGAAATGGGGCATGTCATGTGTGTCTCTTCATTATGTGTATTGCTGCATGTATTCAAGTCCTCAGTGTTTTGAGGACTTGAATACATTACTTGGTGTGGCTTTACTTGGTGTGGCCATAAGGAGATTACTTGGTCAACTTATTGACACCATTATTAGTGTGAGGGAAAAGATGATTATCTTACTTCATAAAAAAAGAAACAGCTTGTTTGGTTTTAGTAGGAAAACACAGTTGAATCCACACAGACAGTTAAATTCATGCAAAATGTAACACATTTATTAATAGGAATAGCGTAGTCCAATACCAGTCTCTGAAATATATCCTGTGTAGCCTTACTACCGGTATATTTAATAGTGGTTGTCCATTCTGTTGCCAGCTGAATGGAAACTCCATTTTCATAATGTCAGATCCTTTGATCCAAGGGTGGAAATATTTTATGAAACAGTCATCTAAAACAATTTTAAGATAGATGGAAAGATTTGGTCTGTTGTTGTTGATTTTTTAAATTTTAGCGTTTCCTTAGTGGAGGCTGAGCTCAGTTCTTGAAGGGCTTCTGTGTTTTTAAACCATTTGTACAGCAACGGTACCTTTAGAATTTTATCCTTGAATATTTCTTTGAATTTTTTTGTTCACCTTTACAAAAAATGCTTTGTGAATAAAACAAATTATGTACTCACAATAAAAGAATTTCTTATGGTCCAAAGCAACAAAGGCCACTGACGGGAGAGAGGTCCATATAACCCCGTCTTTCACTATTTCTTCCTTCATGTTGTTATCTTCCACTGTCTCCTTGCTATTTCTCTCCTGTCTCCATTGACTTGTTTTGTGTTTACCTCTTCTTTTCCTTCTGTTTGGCTAAGTGTTCAACCCAATGCTGAAAAGCAATTAATTTTCCTGTCCCAACTGCACCGTTTCATCTTAACGCGTCCCTCTTTTTTCTCCCATCACCACACCCAACTACTTCTTCCTTTCTGTCCCTGAACCTTAATGGGCATGTCACTTCCTCCTGTCATCTCTATTATTGCTTTGAAAGCTACAGTTAGCCCAGTGGACGAAAGGGGAATGTGCAAGAACTCCTTGCATTGACAAAGTCCAAAGCATTGTTTGCTAGTCATTATTTACAGCCCATACCCCCTCGACCATCCCCAAGGATGCTCATTCCTAAGGGAGTAAACATTCATGTTCTCCAACATGTATTGGTGTCGTATAAATTCATACACACTGGAGCAACCACTGGGATATGAAGGTCAAGCAATCATTTTATTTCAGCAAAGGGAGAGAAAGTGTGATAAACAGTGCATTATGCTCAAGGAATTCTCAGTATGAGGATGTAAATATTTCAGGGTTTCCTACAGTTATGTGTATGCGTGCTATTACCTAGCTGCAGGCTGTCTATGCATGGTAATCCTTGTCAGTTCTTCAGGGACAATTGGCATTGACAATTGGCCTGTGTAAAGCAAGTAAATATGTTTCCTCAGCCCTACAGTGCTTTTGTTTTTCTGAAAAGACAGGGTTATTATTTAAAATATGAGTTGCGGATAAAGAGATACAATATGAAAGACGAGATAATCTGCAAAAGAAAAAAAAGCCCTCCTCATAACACCCCTGGTCTCATTTGCTAATTAGCCTAGTTAGCGCACTTAAAAGTGGAATCTCCCCAAAAGCCTGGCATAGATTAACAGCACTAACTGAAAGGTAATTTCACATCATGTTCGAGTAGCTCGGCCATTGCAAATAAAGAATAAATGTCCACATGGACAACTAGACTTACACCTCTTACTGACCAAATAATCAACACTGTTCTCACCCCTCCTTTTGAGCACCTCCTACCTCCTTTTATGCTCTCTCTGGATTCAGCTAAATAATGCATCTCCACACCCGTTTAAGAGAACACAAACCTTGCAAAGAGACAGATGAAAGATGACTAGACCTCCAACAACACCTTTCTAGAATGCCACCACAGTTGGGAACCTGAGGCATTTATCTTTCTCTTTCTGTTTTTCTCACCTCGCTCCCCCCCATACCCCTTTAACGGCTCCCTCGCTCTTCGATCCCCTTCCCTAAGCATGTACACATTATTTTCTACCCCTGAGCATGCCCAAGATGCACCCAGCTGTGAGGAAATGTCAGGCGTTTACCCCCCGCCACCCTCCTACCAAATATGCATGCTTGCTCAGACACACATGGTGCACAAGGGCATATAGCACATATGCACTACACATTCACATCAACACACATGCCCTTACCCTCATTCACCACAACACAACAGAGGAAATCTCATTAGTCAGAGGGTGTATGGCATTGATTTAGCCTTTCTCTGGTGTTGGCGAGATCTAGTTTGGCACAGTTAGGCTCATGCTAGAGAACCCACAACAACACCATGGGTTAAGCCGATTACATTTTGGGGGAACGGGGAGACCTGAGGGGTAAAAGGATCCAGTTTTGTTCCACTCCTCCCTCTGCATCCCCCTCCTTTCCCCCCTGTTCTTTCTAGTGATTTATTCATATGCTCCCGGGGTTTCACCACCATGAGCTCATGGTTGCATTCATTGACTTGAGCTGGAAATAATTTTAAATTCAGTGCATTACTATTTTGAATATTGATTGAACAGACAAGGGAGGTGGGTGGATGGGTAGGAAGAGAGAAGTTGATACAGCAGTTCACAAATATGGTCACATGAAAGAAAAAACACACTTTACTGCATAGCAATCTGATAACAATGACAGGCTAATGATTAGATATCACCTGGTTGGTGGAGGTATTTAAAAATAGAAGTAAGCATGTGTACATTTGATTAGTAGCTACCTGTATGTGTCGTTTCGTAACCATCCCATATCAGATGATGCTTAGTCCATCAAATTTACACAAAGGCAGCAAGAATAAAATGCATGCATCACATTTCTTCCCTAAAGACCAATTTTATGTAAAAGAATGGCTGAATTAAAAACAAATAATGTCACTAGAAACTGAATATGGACAAAGTCATTACGTTGCTTGGTGTCTGTTCATGTCATGCTGGTCCCCACTGCCAGATGGCTAAACGTGGGCCAGCATATGCGAGTCAAACTGGGAGAGAACACAGGTCTCTCTCGTGGTTCGATGGTGCCCCATGTCGATTGAATCCTCATTATTGTGCTCTCATAATTGTGTTATTCCTTTTTTTCATCGAATATTGTAATGGCTGCTGTTGTACGTAATTATGTAGCAATTATCTGCTTCCTTGCCTGGAACTGGTGTTCTGTTGCAAAGTCAGTAATGCAAAAGTCAGATGTGTCTATTGCACTCCCACTGGCATAGCAGGTTCACCCGCAATAATGTAAGGCTATTTGACAAAGAACATTTGAATGATTGCCTTTAAAACACCTCTTAAAGTTTGATGCTTTCCTACAGTTCATTCATTGGTTCATTTTCAAGTGTCCAGCCCACTCTCTGGCACTGCAGAATAATTAGTCTGCAATCTCAGAGAGAGAAAAAAGATCATTGATATGTATTTTTATCTATTTTCTTCCCCTCGAGTCAACTTGATTCTTTGAAGTCAGGGCATGTATAAAATCACTTGATCTTTATTTCTTTAAGTTCATTACTTATTTTTTAGTTGTGTGCATGTTATGAATTTTTAACAAACCCTTTGAGTTGACTTTGTGATGTGTTGTACCAGGGAACATCAAAGGGATCTCTCTCTCTGTCTCCTTTTCTCTCCATCTCATTCTTTAGCCTTTTCATCTCCCTTACCCCCGTTTACAGTCTGAACTGTATTCTCTTACAGCTATTCTTTTAGACAGAATTGTGGGCAAAAAAAGGTAGATGATGACAAAGGAACTATTGTTATTATTTTATTTTTGCCCCACTCTTCAATCAGACCAATTAATACTGTTGCATGTTAGGGATTACATAATACATATTTTCTCCCAGAAGTGTTTTTATTTGTTGTGCAAATTGCATTTTCCTGCACTTGTTGACCAAATTGTATATTACACTATGTTGTAGCAGCACTTTTTCTAACATTTTATTGAAAATATCAACTTGTTTATTTAAGCTATGTACTATAAGATGATTTACTGTTTTTTCCTTCAATCTTCTTTCTCAAGAATTCAATTTAACAGAATTACTAAAATCTACTTTAGTTAGCCTCTGACTTTATGAGATTGGCATTTGTGAGTTTCAGTGAAATGTCGAACCAAGTATTGGATGAATTGCCATGACATTTTGTTATACACACTCTTGTGGAGACAGATTTTTTTCCTGTGGTGCCATCATCAGTTCAACAGTGTTTCCTTCCAAATACTGTGGCTGATGAAATACTTCCAAAATTAGTGACATTCCCTGAGTCTCAGCTAAGTTTTCATTTCCAAATAGTATGTATGATAGAGTATGGTGGCAATGTATAATCACATTCGTAAGTAACATTATAGACATGTACAGTAATTTTACTTAGACAGTACATTTCTTTTTAAAATTTTCCTCCTCTTGGGTATTTTACATCTGTAGCATCAGAGGGCAATAAATGTTCATAGAATCATAACAGTCTCTTGATTTTGCAATATGTACATACCTTGCACTGTCATATCCAACTAATGCCTCTGTGAAAACACACACACACACACACTCACACACACACACACACACAGCCATCTGTGCCCTGCCCTTGCCAGACGTCTTGCAGCCTGTAGGGCAGGAACAGGGTGTGGTCTGCCCTCGAGGCACCACATGGGCACCCTCTCGCCTCAAGGCTTTCACCGAGACCAGCTGCGTCATGGAAGGTCCTTGACCCCTGGGTACCAAGACACCGTGACGTCTTTCTTTTATTTCATTTCATACACTTGAGGCGAGATTCAGCAAAAGTTGTCTTGATACTTCTTGCTAACAAACAAGCAGGGCCTTCCAGATACCATCTGTTCATGCTTCACTTCTGCACTGTGTCACAATAAATCATTGCACTCAATGTGTCTTGTAATACTTGTAATGCTGTGTGAAACATTCACATACTAAGTCATGAGTAGCTAACAACTATGAACAGTCTATGGCTTAATTTGTGAAAGAATGTTCCTGCATGTTTTTGCACTTCCACATACATTTATAAATAATGTCCGTTTCTCTGCCATGCAGCTTGTCTTACTCATGGGTTCCTCTATTGCATAAACATAAGTGTACCTGTTATTTTAGCTGGACACCCCCAATGCAACAATGCATAATTCCAATGTTTTTCATATCTTTCTCAAGTTATAGACAGAAAGCTCCTGTCAACAAAAAAAAACAATCCCCTGTCAGGAAAATACAGCAAATGAGGGTTGAGAGGCAGCTAGAGACAAGTTATTACTGAATCTTTCAATGCAGGAAAGCATGTGGTCTAAACAGAAGATACGGATGAACTGAGACAGGACAACGTAGTGCATTCTGACCAGCTCCAAACCAGCAAACCCAGGGGGAAGCAGGACAACCATTATGAACCATGAAACGGGTGATTTGATGACTCTTGAAAGTGAACCCAGTGTCTAAATATTGAAAGGAGGAATGAGTCTTGATTTGATGTGTGGTGGGGAGGACCAGGTGCTAGAGAAGCCTTAGTCTGGCCTCTTTGCTTACTGGGAGGAACAACATACTGACATACAAAGAGGAGAGAAAATGTAAGCCGCATGAGGACAAGAGGGAGGAAACAGCTGATACCCAATAGTGCCAGTCAAAACATGTTATGAATTTATAACAGGTATATTTTTACTACATGTAGCGTGTCAAAGATGTGAGTTTTAACAAAGGGAGAGGTATCTTGGCCCTTTTCCCATTTTTTGGATTTTTTGTGTTTTCTTTTGTTGGACACAAATTTTTGAGGGATTTTTCCTGGATGTATAGAATAGACAATATTGAAATAATTTTTAAAAATGGACATGCATATTGTTTTATCTTTCTACTTCCAAAATAGTTGTTTTTTTCCCCAACTTTTTCTGTTTTGTAACACATTCAGTCTTATAGCATTGGCCTTTCCACTGTACATGATCGTGAGGAGAATTCTGCAGGAAAAGAGTGACAGTCTGAAAGATGTACATTTAAATACACAACTCCTTGTTATTTTGTTAATCCCAATCGTTAAATGAAGTTGTAATTAAGGATGATTTTAAAAAGTTGTTGTTTACATTATTATTTTTATTATTATTATTATAAACTGATTTTAATTTTGGTTTGTTCTTTCCCACTAAAATACCAACTTATTACAGTCTTTCATTCTAAATTATCTTTGATGTTTAAGATGTCTTAATTGATGATTTAAAAGGAAAACCACCTTTACTTTTGAATGACAGCATTCAGATCAGTCTCAGTGGTGATCAGTCTCAACCACCCTGAATTGGTGTTGAACAGAGCTTCCGGAAAATCGAAAGAACCTGCTTGGAGCCTTGGTTTCTGTTGCTATAGAGACTGAGATGCTGTGGGCAGACATTTCTTTTGGATTTTTCACTGGTGCTATCTGTTTCCTTTAGCCTTCAGTGGCATCTCTGACAGATCAAACACACACACACACACACACACACACACACACACACACACACACACACACACACTCACAAACACACAACTGCTAATATTTTGTTGTTACAATACAAATGGAAAAAAAAAAAACAATAGTTAAAATCATGAAATACGGCACAGCTTAGCACAGCCCTACAGTACGCATAATTTGAGGCCATTCAAGCACATGCTAATTTGTGGTGAGGTGAAGAATTACATGCTCAAGTTTAATTTGGGCAATTTACTCCTTGCAGCAAAATGCTCTGCTGCTTTGCCTTTTTCTAACTGCAGTATGTCTGTCAAGAGCAGTGTTTCTCAAATAGTGAGGGGAAATACCAGTGGGGCACGTGTGATTCCGGCAGCATTTACGGCAAAACTACCCTTTGATCTTTCATTGCTGTATTAAAGCATGTTGCACATCCACTACAGTAGGTGGCAGTGGCAATTTCATGTCTGCATGAATGTACCATTAACTCTTATTCATTCATTCATTTATTTTCTACCACTTCATCCGCTGTGGCGGGTTGGTGGGAGCTGGAGGCTATCTCAGCTGACTGATTGCATTAGGAGGGGGAAACTCCGAGCACTACGCCAGTGCACCGCGGAGCCAAACATAGACAGACAAACCGGCATGCACACACTCACTCCTATGGTCAATTTGGGATCAGCCAATTAACCTGAGGCTCATGTTTTTGGAGGTGGGGGGAAGCCAGAGAAGACATGGGGAGAACATGCAAACTCGACACAGAGCGGGACATGAACCCGGAACCGCCTAGCTGTGCGGCGACAGCTCTACCCACTGCACTACTGTGCTGCCTATCTATAATTATTAGAGCATAAACAGAGAGTTTAGCTCCTCCTTTGCTGTGATGTGGAGTTTTTGCACATAGCATGCACACACACACACACACACACACACACACACACACACATAAACACACACATACACACCAGAAAGTGTGTGGTGAAGGGTGAGAGCCACAAAAATGATAAGCACTGGTCTAGAGTGATAATTTTACAACAGTTTTTGTTTAAAAATATTTTTGGAAAAAAGCATAAATTCCAAATGAAATGCATGATGCACAAGGAGCAAAAGAGTAGGACAAAGGACGGAGGCTCCAAGTATCTCAGAGTAAAGGATTCAAAGGTTTTTGTTATTGTCTTTCTCAGCATTTCTTTATTCTAACAACACACAGTAGAAAACACAACTCATGCATACCCCATATTTTATTTTTAAAAATGTTATTTTCTCAGTATTTAGCACACATGGATTTTTGTCATAGTTTATTGAGGGTACCAGAGATATTTTTTTTCGAATGTTGTAATCCATTGTAAATGAGGTTGAAAATTCTTGTATTTTTCAGAAACCAAGAAAGTGGTCAGAAATGTTCTGGTGTATTTGCACTTGGAACATATTTTTCTCGTAATGGTTTGGTGAAAGAAGAAAATAGGTAGGACAGCATGTGCAATGAGGAGTAAGAGCATTTTTAGCCTGTTCAACTATGAAGTATTTGCACTGAATCAGAATAGAGATGCAAACATCTACCTGACAACACCAAAGCACAACGGTACAATACCAGAACACCTCTAGCACCACAAAGTAGACATTTAAGTCAAGTAACATTTCTAATATGTCACCTTGAGTTATTGTCTACAAAGTACGGATTTGATATTCTGCAATGTCTGACTCAAGGTTTGAAAGATGAGAACATTTTCACAAATTGCCACAGTGTGAATAGAATAATCAAGAAAAAGTGCTGCTTAAGGATGCTGATTGTGTTTCATTAAAAAAAAAAAAAACATGGCCTGATTTTTATTGTGTAATTAAAGTTCATGTAAAAATTAGATGCCATTAGCTCTCTGCTTTTCCTGATGAAAATTATCTTTCATAGTACAAAAAAAAAGAGTATTTTTATATGATACCACAGCCAGACCAGTCAATACCGAAGAAAAGATGCCACACTGGGCAGATGGTCTTGTCACAAAGAAAGCACCAAAACCAGTCAGTGACATGACAGGACATGACAAGATCACAGTTTTTACTCCCTTAAACACGTGTACAAATGTAACACTGGGACATCCTTAAAAGCTGAACATGGCTGAAGACTTCCATTTGAAATTTGAAATAATATTTATTTGTACACAAGGCTTTGAATAGATACCTTAGTGTAAATGTACAAATGCAGTGAACATTTTTGTATAAAAATTGTATGCGATGTATGTAGAATGTGTTCCTACCATCATCACAATGCCATGCTTATGAAAGAATAACTGAATACAGTTAGTCAGTCAGTCATTATGTTAACCCGCTTAATCCGCTGACGCGGGTCGCGGTGGGGCCGGTGCCTATCCCGGCAGTCTCAGGGCGTGAGGCGGGGGACACTCCGGGCACGACGCCAGTGTACCGCGGAGCCACACAGAGACAAACAACCACTCACACACACATTCACTCCTATGGTCAATTTGGGACCAGCCAATCAACCTAAAGCGCATGGAGGAGGAAGCTGGAGAACCCGGAGAGAACCCACGCCGACACGGGGAGAGCATGCGAACTCCGCACAGAGCGGGACTCGAACCCGGGTCCGCCGTGTTGTGAAGTGACAGCGCTACCCAAATGGCACCCATGTGTCATCAGCTACATTGAGAGCATTTATTGCATCACCAGCTCCATCTTTAGCACAAAGCACTTTTACCTCCTAGTCTTACCTCCGTCAGAGGTAAGAGTAGAGGGTCTTTATGTTGCTCTTGTTGCTGCTCATGTTGATAACCTGCTTGGCCAAGGACAAACGACGAGGATGAAGATGGATGGGGCATGACGTACTGGTGTCGATGTGATGCTGCACTAGATTGGTGTGGGTGCAGTCCTCATCTCTAGCCGCAAAGATGTCACAGAACTTGTCCAAAAGTCCTCTCAGCTGGGTCTTCTGATTCTGTTCCAACCCGTCGCAGCTCCAGTGGAACAGGTCATCTATTGCCTGCTTGGTCTCTTCTGACTTTGGTTGCGGGGTCGGAGGTACCTGGTTCCCGGTCCCGGTGTGCTCAGGATCACCGTCGTTAGCAGCTGGAAGCAGGGTCGGCTCTTTGGTCGTTGGGAGACCCACCATAAGCCTGTTTGCCATTGTTGGTGATGTGTAGCCTTTTCCTCTTTTCTCATCATCTGTATGAAGCTTCACAACCTTGGTTCCCAGTTGGAGAACTGCTGCTGAGATGTCCACCACAGCCTCCCATTTTCCCAGCAGGTCCAGTCCAATTATGCAGGGTTCATGCATCTTCGCTAGCCAAAACTGGTGGTCAGTGACATGGCCAGTGACTACCACTCGAACTGACTTCTCTCCCAGCATTCTCGTGCGCTCACCGGTGACTGTTGTGACGCGAAGCTCAGTGGGTCTCCAACCTTGAAACCTTTGGCCATCAGTGCTAGGCAGGATACCAGGCCGGATCAAGGAAATGGTGGAGCCCGTGTCAATCAGGGCTCTGCACCAGGTGCCGTCTATATCACAGTTCACAAGCAGCCCATGGACGTGGCCCAGGTGACCCACTTGAAGTCGTGTCGTGGTGGGGAAAAAGGACTCAGTGGTGGGTGACAATCCCCCTGTTGTGCCACCCCTCTCTAGTTTAACGGTGGTTGGGACCCTAAGCTTCTGGGTGACGGTGTGGGACAGTACCGTGCCATGTGTCCTGGTTCTCTGCATTTAAAACACCCCTCCAGGTTCTGTCGGACAGTCCTCTTGACTCTGCGTCGTGGCTGTGGTGGAGACACGCCGGTGGCTTGACAGGTCGTTGGCTCATCCTCACTCTGTTCCATGTCTGCCTGCCGGACTTGTTGCGTCACACTCGGGGTCCGCCATTTTGGACTGAGCACATGTTCCCCACGCTGTGCCTCTTCCAGGGCCTCTTCCAAACACTGTGGCGCACACAACCGGATGTGCTCATTGAGTCTTTCGGACTGAAGACCTCGAACAAAAGCTTGAAGGGCCAGCTCCTCCTGGGCACCAACATCAAAACTCAGGTAGCCTTGCCGCGCATTATGGCGGAGATCCGCGGCGAAGGCACCAAGGCTCTCTCCATTCTTCCTCTGACGACAACTCATTCTGTCTCGTGCAGCATCGACATGAATGTGCTGACCAAAACGCTGCTGGAGAGCCCCTTTAATTGCCTGCCAACTGAACTGCTCTTGTGGCCGGAGGTCTGTAAGCACCTGTAGTGCTCTGTCTTCCAGGGCAAGAGTGACTTGTATGGCTGTTTCTTCTGCAGACCATTTGTTGAACTGTGCTGCAAGCTGCACTTGGACGAAATAGGTCTCCGGTGATGCTTCTCCATTAAAACGTGGCAGTTTCATTGCATTGCAGTTGGGGCCTTGACCAGGGATCCTAGAAGCTCCGTGTTCCTCATTTAAAGCCACATTTGATTGTGCAGTACCTTCTGGAGCCAGTAGGGGGCGTGCTGTACCTTCTCCGTCCATCCGCTTCCGGGTCACGGTCCTCTGTCGTCCTTCCTCCGCTGGTGGTTTCCGCTCACTGGCTCCATCCGGAAGGTTCACTTGTTGACGTCCACTAGAGATCCCTGTCACTGTCTTGCGACGGGCTCCTTCCATGGCTTCTATGCGTTGAATAAGATCCTCGATGTCAATCATCAATTCCGTCATAGTGATGATCCCACTTCTGACGTCAATGTAACGTGGATAAGATTAAACATGAAATGACGAAATCTGAAGCAGGAAATCTGATCAATGAAGGCCATTTACTGTATACTCAAATGTTAATCACATTCACAGTGGAGTGTCATGAAAACAGAAGTACATAACAGTCATGGTGCCGCACAACCACTCGTCAACAACATCGACAACAGTTAACACAGCAAGCAAATAAACGTCCCACCACAACACAGTACACACATAACCAGACAGCTCCAGAACTGGCCATAATAACGGTTCCCAGTGCCCCCCCATTACACCCGCACGGCATGCTGGGAAGTCCTTGGGCACCATTCTCCAAGACACCCTCGGGCACCATTCTCCAAGACACGCTACAATATAATAATTATGAAAAGTAAATTTATTTAGATCTATGAGCCATGGTGAAACTGTCATTTTAAAAAAAAAGGTGAAAATTAAGTGAGACCAACATAGAGATCATATTCCTGCACATCATGAGTAGTTCATAATATTTATTTTAAAAATCTATATGTTCTTGAATAACAGAGACGATTTGCAGTGAAGAGAGAGGAAATGGAACTTTGGGAAGGTCTTCTGGAGATGCTCCAGTTTCACACTATCAAATTAAAATGTCCATGTGTCTGAGGATGGATGAGTGATATTCCTGCTAGGTGCTAGGTGGTCTGCTGTTCCCATGAATAATTTGAGTGTATCACTGTGGGCGGTCCTTTTCAAGGAGAGTGTGCTGGCAGGGAGCCAGGTAATGATAGATCACCAGGTCTCCCGTTCAGTTCACTCTTTACCATCAGTTGAAGTAATGGCCATACATGTAGCAAGGATGACGGCATGAGTTAGATGCTGCGAATTTGTTAAGAAGTGTTTTTTCATTACCATTTAAGTGGTGCACAATGGATAATTACATTCATAATCTAGATCTAGAAGAAAACAATTCTCAGCGCCACAGAACTCCCACACTGTCTCGCACCAGATTATTTGCTGCCAAGGTGGCAGCTATGGTGACAGAGACCCAAAGAAGAGCCTGTCATCGGGACAGAGAGGCTAGCAGGAGATGACACAGGGAGCAGGCACTCACAATTTAAATGATCGTGAGAAAGCAGAGGAAGAGTACAACAAAACTTAGGTGTGTGAGGCAAATTAGTGTTTTCTGGAAGAAATGCGAGTCAGTAGAAAAAACAAACAAACAAAAAAACCTGTTGAGTTTTTGTGTGTTGCTGTTAAAAGTCACATTTTAATATACACAGCAACATACACAAATAAACAGCTGTTTGCAGTACATATATACTGTACACATATAGATCGATGTTTGTCAGCAAAATATACAGTATGTGCACACCAATTAGAAACCCATCCACAGTACCTATGCTTTTCCTCTTTTCTCCACATTGGTCTGTTTCCCCCCAAGGCTATGAGTTGATGTGTGACTGACAGACAGCCATAGACAGCTTGGTTAGACACACCACACTGCGGGGAGGCGACCAACACTGCAACGGAATACAAGAAGTCTTAGCAAAAAAAACCCCAAAAAACAGAAGATTAAAATACTATCAGAAAAAAAGATTGGAAGAAAATACACAATGTACATGTACATAACATAGAATGTTTAATTTCATGGCATTTTATTGACACCCATCTGATAGGTCTGTAAATTATATTGATTCAAAATTTGTGCCAGAATTCAGATTTTGTACGGCAGACAAAATATAATGGTGATAAAATTGTTATAGTGTGTGCTTTGCACCATCAAAGAATGAATCAGTCAGTTCAACAATAGCAAGGACACTGTTCATCACTTAATATTAACTCTTTGAGGAAGGCAGATACTGTGCATAAAAGGAACTGGATGAAACATAGAGGTATAATGCTGCAGAGTTATTCAAGTAATTTTGAATTTGTGAATCTCTGTGTGTTTGTAAAGGCATGGAGAATTAATTCCTGAATCCTGAGTGAATATGAATGTGTGCTGCATGTTCAACCTTTGTTTCAAATGCATCCAGGCAAGTGTTTTCCTCCTCTTATTGTATTCATGGTAATTGGGGCAATAAACAAAATGGTAAAATATTTTGGGATGTGCAAATATGTTCTTGTCTTTCATCAATATGCATGAGGAGGTTCATCATGTCAGATCACGCATACAGTAAATATCAAGCTATAGACAGAAAGAGGTATGTACAGACTGAAAAGGGAGTTTAAGGCTCACATGTGTTGAGATGCTAAATGTAGTCTGGTCTCTTTTCACCACCATTTTTGAGCTTTCATTTATCTACACATAAAGGGTGCATGTAGACTAAGAACATACAGTAAATCGAAGAGTGAAGTACAATCTTCTATACTCATTAAACAATGCATAAAAGTTTGAACAAATGAAGGACAACCCATATAACCAAAGTCTTGGCCAAAGCAGAAAGATGAATGTTCATCTAAACTAGATCATGAATAACCAAAGGACTATATTTTAACAGTATACCTAAAGGAAAGCTTAAGAAACTGAAACAAAAGTAGTCAGGAAAGTGTCAAGAAACAGACAATAGAAAAACTAAGGATGAACTCAAAGCCAGGGGATGGAAAAGAGTCTCTTTTTTTTGCAAACCTTTATTGGTTTTCCCTCCAGCAGTCCAAATCAAATACACCGGAGGAGGAAACACAGGGCAGTATGAGTCCAAAACAAAGGTTCCACTTAACTAGCAAAAGTGAGGGTTTTTTTTGTTTTTGTTGGTTTTGTTTACCTCTGAGCAGTACCAGACTAATTTGTTTTTCTTTTTCTGCCTTAAGGGAGTAATCTTTGGTTACATAACTCAACTTCAAAAGAAGACCTTTGTTGTCACTCAAGACTAAAATCCATGTCTCTTGAGTGTCAGTCCTGTCAGTCAGGAGCATTACACTAACACTAGTTGAAAGAAACACATGGAACTTGTTGGGAGAGTTGTACATGAGACAAGGAGTTTGAAAGATGTGCTGATATAGAGGGTGGATCAAAGGATTGCGTTTTATTTTCTCTACCGTTACAAGGTTTTTCTTCCAGGAAGCTATCTTGTTTGCATTATATATTTGATGAATTTTTGATAAAACCAGACAAAAACAGTTCACAAAATAAGAAAAAACCTATTTAGTTCTTGGTTGACCTCCTTTTGAAGGACAAATTCAAAATTTCCTTTTTGCTTTATGAACATTATCAAATTTGACTTTTTAACATTTCAGTCAATACCTTATAAACTGCTTCACAGATTTTAACAAAACTTGTTAGATTGAATTAATAATGGAATAATAAAATATGGAGTAGATTTAAAAGGGAATGTTGTGGCCTGAAAGAGGTATTGGCAGTCAAGGTCATGTATCATATTTTGCTACGTTGATTATGGGGACTGTTTACTGCTTATTACAGCTGTACTGATTGATGATAATACCATTCTATGATCAAAACTTAGACACGTCCCTTATATGTCTTAATTCACCAAACTTGATCGTATTTATACAACAGTATGTTTACTTTGATTCATACTTCCATTTATCTCCCTATCTCATATATCATTTTACAAACCACTATCACTCCTCATATTTCCTCCTACTAAGATGGTTGACCTGTAAATCATAAACCCTGACCTGTAGTCACATTTCTTCTTATCCATTCCACTTGCTCTCCTTCATCTCCTTATCAAAGTGCCGGCCTTTCCAGTATGCCTCTGTGGTCACATTTAGTCATGAGTGTCATAAAAATCCACCCCATCTACTCTTCAAATCCATGCAAATCACAACATCTAAGAGCAGCAGAGCTTCCTCTGAGACAGAATTATGCACATGTGGGGATTGGGAAAATACATGGGGAGGAGGGTGGAGTGTATATCCCGACACTCTCCCCCATTCTTCGCAATGCTTGTCATGCTTCTCTTCAAAAGATCGCACATATTTTTAAGCTAGTTAAATTTGGTTCCTTTTGGTAATGTTAAACAAACTTCATGTGTGTGTGTGTGTGAAGGGAGGTGGGGGGCAGGTATCATTCATTTTGGAAAGAAAGTAAATGTCTGTAAAATACTAAGCTGTGTGCTGGGGTTAAGAAATCTTATGAGGGATGGTAGGAGTGTCAAGAGGGTGTGTTGGACAGTTAAATATGAGTGCAGAGAGGATAAGGGATCAAGACAGGGTGACTAGTACGGATTGTGCAAATGAAAGTACATCTAACACACACACACACACACACACACACACACACACACACACACACACACACACACACACACACACACACACACACACACACACACACACACACACACACACACTTCGGGAGGCTGGCATGACTTCTCCTGCTGAAGTAATACCAATATACATTTTAATTTTGTGATGGCTGACATGTTTGGCACTGAAGTGTGATCATCCGACATGAAAGTTGCCTCTGAGCTGAAAATCTTCACTGCTACAGTTTACTAGATCTGTAGCATGACTCAGTGAGGCACTGTTGCTCTACACATGTACAGCACACAGTTTGAAGACATAACAAGTGTTACTATTTTAGATGTGAATGTACAATAAATTATTCATGATGTCACCATGAGGAAATAGCTACTGTAAGTGTCAAAATGCATCCAATTGATTCAATGTCAACCAGGCAGCTACACCCGTTTCTGCCCATCCGTCTGTTTACCGGCTGTGAGAAGTATTTCCTGGAAAGTAATTACTGGATCTGCAGGGAAGTTTGTTCCTGGGGAGAGTCACAAAAACACTGTACAACTTCTGAGTGCCTCTAAATGAAGAGGCCAACCCCTCCTTCTGAGCCCAATCAAATTACAATTTGATTATATATAATGAGAGCTTATTGCTGATGAGGTGTTTTTGTAATCTACCAGCACATTTTACTAAGGCTTCATTTAACTGGGTGACTAGCTCAAGTCACCCATGCCCCGAGGGCCCACCAACAGCACCAAGCATAATGTATGGCAATTGGTGATTAGATGAACATTTTCTTGTAAATACAGAAATATGATCCTGATTTTGAGGATCTGTCTTGCAGAGATGCCTCGCAGCAAAATCTACCATTATTATTTCATCTGTTATTGAACATCAATTAATTTGCTTAATACAGTTGATTACATGACAGGCAACTTCAATGATTTGCTCCTTTTCTGCCAGAGTTAAAGACATGAGTCAACAGTAAGGATAATGATAAGAAATCAACACTTTACAGTTGCAGTGATTTATTAAAATAAAATGGATAAATAATTTGTTTTAGCTATTCTTGTTGAATTTCTTAGTGAAAGTTCAGACAAGAAGACATTTTTTTATACTGTATGTATTCCCTCTGTATCAGAGTTTTATGCTTTAATACAACATTATCCTCTTATCTAGTCGTAACCTGTCATGCTCTCATGCTATCCAATCTTTTCCAGAGTTTATTATTTACCAAGCAAAATTTAAACATTGTAGTTGTAACTAAGCAAAGCCTGTTGAGTATAGAATTACTAGACAACCTGGGTGTTTTCTCATTGGAGCTGTTTTCACTGAGGCTTATCGGGTGCCCTTCAGGTTATCCAGCTTCTTTTCACAATCTAAGAACATGCAATAAAGGTGTTCTGGTGACTGTATTATCTGTAGGTGGCATGGTTGAACTGTGTTGAACTGGTCCAGGGTGTACCAAGTCCTGCCCAACATCAGCTGAGCTAGGATTCAACCCCCTCTGAACCTACACAGGATAACAGGTTACTAGTTACAGAAAATGGATGGATGCCATTTGAAGTGGATTAGTGTGTGATAATAACAATAATAAAAATAATAATTCCAAATTTTTTACATACAAAAGATAAGCTAAACAGGGCCAAATTGTCAAACTGATGTCAAACTGTTTACATATGAGACTTATAATCATGTATGTGTGCGCAGTATGTACATACATAATGAAGTAGGTCATTGAAAGGCCCATTGTTAATGACACATTTTAACATTTATCACAGAGAAACAGTGAGACAAATTATATGTAGTAAAAAAAGGTGTACTGTACCGTACTGTAAATTTTTCTGTATAGATGATTGGTTGACATTAAGGAATGATGTCGCTTCATAGTGAAGGTAATGTCGATTGAATGAGTAGTTCACAAAGAATTAAAAATGAAAAACATACGAGCATATGAGCAGATATAACTGTATATAATGGAGAATTATTCTTAACAAATAGTATGACTACATTAATGTATAGCTCTACCCTCTGTAGAAAAGGAAATCAAGGTTATTGCATGTAGGGTGAGAAAAATTATTGCTGCTCTATTACAGATTTGAAATATATCTTATGATAGAAAATAACTGTTTCATAAATAACAAAAAGCAACATGTCCAACCTTACCAAACATGTTCTATTGAGTTTTGGTAAGGTTGGACATGTATTTTGACTTATACATCCGAGTTTTGATTTATCTCTGATGGTGGACACAGCTCAAGGTGCATTCTTTACAATACTCTTACTTACAGGACAAGCCATCTTGTGCTCTCACAATCAAATACATTTGTGCATCAACACACACACACACACAAACTCTCACAATGAAACACAATAAAATATCATATATGATAATTTTTGTATTGATTGGCTTGTTTTAATAAACAGGTATTTACTTTTTATTAACATTACAAAAAATACAATATAAAGTGTGCTTAAAAAAAGTAAACTTGCCTTGAACTTTTTTTAATAATATTTATTTGACTCCCATCTCTCCCTCTCCATTGACAATCAGACAATGAACCTGCATGTCCAGGGTGACGTCTCGTGAGACCCGTCCCCCTTCCTTGTAGACAGTGGCCTCAATCACTTTCTTTGCTTCCAGGGCAAGGTTCTTATACCTTGTGATTTTGATCTGATCCTATAGAGAAACAAATAACACATTAAAGAAAAAACTAAAACTTTACGGACATAATACTCTGTATGATGAAGGCAAAGGAAGTTTTTGGTCATTCCCTTTCTATGAGTCTCCAATTGTATGTAGGAAAGGGTTCATGTCTTTGTCTATTACATAATGTTCTAAACACAAAAGGACACAGCATGCTCAGCAGACAGATAATTGATACACGTTAGGCTGAGTCAGGCCGATGGTGAGCTCATCCGTTAAGGAGAGTCTAACCCAAACACTATAAAGATCATGGTCAAAGAACACATGAAATTCTTCTGCAGAGGTAAGTTGCTCCTTCTGTTGAAGAGTCCAGCTCTGTATACAGTAATCCCACGCTTATTCGCGCTTCAAGATGCACGGCTTCACTACATCACAGATTTTTAATAGGTAGTCACATGATAAAGTACGCGCATGCTATTGGCTGACAGAATATATGTGTGCCCTGCATTCCGAGACTCACAGAACGCAGCGCACTTCCGTGTAATAAAGAAACACTTTCCAGTAATACAAAAGTGTTTTAAACAGTCGATAAGAGTGTGGGAAAAAGGTAATACAGATATAAGGTGGTTTAATGTCAGTATGGGGAGGGTTCATAAACGTTTAAATTACTGTAAATAAAAAAATAGTTTGACGCTATATCGCGGATTTCGGTTTGTTTTTTTTGTTTTTTTTTTAATACTCGATTAATCTCCGAAGGGAAAATAATGGCACACTCTAGTTAGTCAATTCAGTGTGTACAGGCCCTGAATAACAAACACACACACAAGAGGCCTGTACATATGCAGAGGAAGTAGAGTGGTGGGCAGATCCTGTTTGATGGGCCTCAAATGAGCAACTTGTAAGGGGGACGGCGCCTTGCTCAGGGGCACCTCGGCACTGCTCCGGGGGTGAGCTGACGCCTCCCATTGTCAGCTCACCTCCGGGTGTTTTTTTGGGCAGGATCGTCCAACGATCTCAGATCATTGGACGACTCGCTCTACTGCGCGCTCTACCATTGAGCCACTGCCACCCCAGTGGCTCAGTCGGGCGGTCCAAGAACACTTGAACCACGAGTGACGAGGGATTACTGTAATCACCAACTCTGTAAACTGCTGAACTTCTTCAGTAAACCTAGCTTGTACTACATCTTGTCTCATCATTGATAATACACCTGTCAACTGAGCTCAAACAACCGAAGAGGGTTTTGTTCAGAGTAAAATCCCAACTCACTCCAGGAAGCAGATCTTCACGTTGTGCTCATCGCAAATGTATTTTTTGACCACACCTTGCAGCTGCTGAGCCTAGGAAAATGTATCGCATCCACAATCATCTTCATTTTAAAGTTCTTGAGTGTTGGTAGAGCAAGGCAATGTCAACTGTCATTACTAAAGTTGATATATTTTATTATTACAAACATGTGTGCAAATCTTTGACTGTGCCAAAGCAGAGGTCAGTTAACCAAAGGTGGGAGCTGTACACCCCAACATGCTGACAAATTAATTTTCTTATCAGCTCCTCCTGGATGGCCAAGATTCTACCTTTTGCAGTCTTGCTTCCGTGACAACAATCATCTCTGCCTGGGGGGGGGGGCACAGAAATTGTTATTTCTGTTTCCTCCCAGATCTGCAAAGCAAAAGAAAGACACAAACAGGCAAATCAAATCCAGACAACCCAAACAGATCCTTGAACTAGATAATTTTGTCTGTAAAAGACACTGATTGTCGATCCTTCCCTCCGATGATGTTCATGGGGAGCTTCTTCACGACAGGGAAAGAAATGGAGATCCTTTTCACTTCCTGAAAAAAAATGCTCTGACAGTTAATGCTTAATGTAGTTAATCATTTCACACTATTTAAAGGGGTCCTGTTATTAACGTGAATGAAAAACACATTTGTTCAGGTCTTTAAATATACATAGTGGTCCTCCCTGATGCTGCCAACCCCTAGACTCATGAAAACAAACAACCCTGTATTGACCGCTTAGAAAAATGTCCTGGAGTCTAAAAATATCCCTATTAAAATTAATGTCCGTCGTGACGTCACAACGGGAGCAATTGACAGGAACGCTAGACATAGCTGGCCCTGTCTGCAGGAGAACCCCTCCTCTACGCAGATAAGGATGCGTTTAACCGCGAGCTGATGTTTGTATTCAGTCTAAGGTAGCAGTGTGTGGCAATGACCTGGCTAATCGCTACACACTTAAAGTTCTTCAGTTGTTGTTGAAGTCAACTATCATTTGGCTAACTAGTTAGCTCCACTAGTCCGTGTTTAGGTGTCCTCTGCATTGTATCACACACACACACACACACACACACACACACACACACACACACACACACACACACACACACACACACACACTTTATATTTATTATCTGCTGTCCATACTCATCGGCTGTTTCCTCCACTGATTTCTTTCCCAATTGCTAGCACTGTGTTTTGTTTTGTATTTTTTTTCACAAACCCTTCATGATGTTTACCAGTCATTTTCAGTTCAATCAGCTGTTTTCATTTTTACACAATGCGGTTCACAGAATTTTTTACACTCGGCTGATTGAGAAAGTATGTCAATGATTATCTTAGAATAATTAACAGTTATGTAATAAAAGGTAAATGAAAAAAAAAGACAAAAATAAGTAGTAATAAGGTTACTAAAAGTAACCCCGGCAGTGTGCACATGTACATACTGTCAGTACATGTGCATGGTGGAGCCTGTGTGTGTGGCAAAATGTGCACCACATCAGGAGGTGCATGTAACAGGTGTTGACAGATCATTAACATTTAATGGCCAGCCCAGATAAACAACGTGTTCTCAGTAAAGATAATTTGAGAGATTTTTAGAAAGCTGATAATAAAGGTCCCATATAATGCTTTTTTTAATGCATGTCATTCAGCTGTCAGATGTCCAACTACATTGTATTTCAAATGTCTTGCCACAAAGTGAACTGTGGTCCTCAATATCTTTGATTGAATATTGACATAATGAGTTCCGTTCTGAAATGCTCCGTGTTAATTGGCGTGCCTCTGAACTCTCTCTATCAACAGCTCCCTCCCCCCTCGCATTCACGAGCGTTTTGTTTACATGCGCCTCGTGAACTCACATGCTCTACCAATGGATCACCATAGTCTGGAACAATTTTTAACTTTCAGTAACTTCACTATCTACGTATTTCACTCTTATTTTTTTTGTGTTTTTCATTCTTGTTTTTCATTGATTTTTCTGCACTAAGCGTGAAGCTGCTCACTCAGTCACGTAATTCGTGGCTCATTGTGTAAACATGATGTGACCGGCCGGTGAACGTGGAGAAAACACACAGTGTTAGCACATGGGAAGGAAATCAGTGGAGACGAGAGATGATTAGGAACAGGATGTAATAAAAGCTGTGTTTCCCGATAATCGTTGTGGACATTGAGAGATTGCTTGCTAACCACAGCTAAGTTAACGCAGTCTAATGAAAGATAAGACAAAACTGTTGGCTGTTCCATACTATATCTCTCTGTCGCAGTGACAAGGAGGACGAATTTATCAGTATAGCACTTTACTCATACTCATAAAAAACTGTAAATAAGAAACTGTAAAAACGTGCTCACTCGCTCTCTCTATGTGTGTATGTGTGTGTGTGTGTGTGTGTGTGTGTGCGCTTATCCACCTCCACCCTTTTTCTCTGAATGATAAATTCACCTCTTTATTTCTGCCTGAATTATTTCACACGCAGGGTTTAGATCAGTTGAACGTAACCCTTGACTGGTGACAGTGAATATCCATGGACTGTAAATAAAGGTTGAGGCTGTTTGTTACTGAGCGGTTTAGTCAGTTTGGATACACACAGCTCTCAGATCACTTAGAAAAGGTAAAGCTGCTTTGATTCATCAAAAAACAGACAACAGTTTTGATTTAGTAACATCTATATCTGCGATGAAACTGATTATGTGTTCGCTTTGACGCTGAGGATACGCCTTAGGCGGACAAACACAAGCGCGCACACACACACACACACGCACACACACACACAAACCTGACTGAAGTGGTGCTAGCTAGTTAGCCAAATTCTAGCTGACTTCAACAGCTTGTAGAAACATTCCACATTACTATAATTTCTATCAACAACTACTTCTACTGCCTCGTCCTAGATTATCTTGTTAATCAGATCCGCAGCTTAATAATAGTCTGGCTTATTCAGACACTCGGGGGAGATATTGATGTGGGCACTGGTGTCCAGCATTATTTGCCCTATTTCTTTATTGTGGACACTGTTGATAAACGGGTGATGTACCATGATATACCACATCAATGTTCAGTCCATGTCCATCCTAAGGGTTGGTGGGAAACATTGGAAATGCATCCTCAACCTGTAGCATCTGTGAAGAGTCAAAAATTATCATTTTTCATCAGGTTTAGTTACCATCAGTCCACAGATGGAGAGGAGGCCTCTCTTTGTCTCTTCCACGGTGTTTTTGGTCCTGAAGATGCCAATAAAGTCGCTGCAGCCAGAGTGTCGTGGAGCGTGGCTCTTTGTCAAGGTCTTGTTTTCCAAGTCTCTGAGTGTTTTCCTGTTTTTCCCAAAAAACAAATAGTGTAGTTTGTTCGGAATGTCACTGTAATAGTTGTCTTGTAGTAGGTAAAAATGCACAGTCACTGTTGTTTCAAGTATTACTAGCGATATGTTTATTATTGAAATGAACTGCTCTCTAGTCCTGAATCTGGACTCTGGCCATGATCTCCTTTAAAACTTTGTTCATTGTATCATCCAATGCCACCACATAAAGGAACACCAGCTGTGGAGGAAGGGGTGCCTGCCAGTTCAGCACCATCTCCGCAGTCTTGGTGATGTTCAGCCGGAGCTCGTTCTGATGACACTGTTCCACATCACCACTCCCCTGTACTCCCCCTTCTAACCCTCCCTAATACATGCCACAATTGCGATGTTGTCGGGAACTTCTGTATGTGGCGTGTATCTGCTTTCTACTGGAGGTCTGTGATTTAAAGTGTGAAGAGAAAAGGTGGAGACCTGTACTGCTGGTCATCACTGATGACAAATATGCCCTAGAATCCCATCATCTTCCTCCGGCTGACCCAGACCAATCAGCCCTGAAACACAGGCCTATGCCACCTTTGTATGAGTTGTTATTTGCCGCTTTGTGTGCTTGGCATGTAAAATGTTGTCACAATTCATTCCCCACAGACAATACAGACCTGACTAGGGCTTACAATAGAAGCACCTTTGTATTGGTCTGGATCCTCCATGAAACACACACACACACACACACAAAAAAACACACACACACACACACACACACGCACACACAGACACAGACATACACACACCTGCTTGCAGCGCTCATATCTGCAGAGAGCCAGATAGTTACTGTGTCCTCTGAACATCCTGATCTCATCTCCCGGCAATGTGATTGACAGCTCCGACAGCTGGGCTCCATCCACTTTGCAGACATTTGGACACACACACACACACACACACACACACACACACACACACACACCCACACACACACACACACACACACACACACACACACACACACACACACACACACACACACAGAGCAGAGAAATGAAGGCAAGGGTGTAAGGGGAGGAGAGATGGTGGTAAGAAAGCAGGGCATGAAGGAGAGAAGGGACTCAGGTATATCACAGATTGCTGAGGAGATATTGTTCAAAGAGCGATTGCCTGATAAATGTTGACTTAAACATAGAAGTGGACATGTAAATGTTAATGTTAAGGGAAATGGTAGGAGTCACAGATGATGAGAGCCCAAGTGGGTTGTATCCTGCAACCAGAGGATAATTATCCCCCTGACACACTACAAGCCAGAACAACGTGTGAATTTAAACACAAACTCCTTCTGACATAGACTATGAAGAGCAATGAAAGAAGGACATGAAGCATCGAGCACTGAACTGATTGCCATTGGGGAATGCTAGCGGTCATGCTTAGCCAGGTGGTGCTAATTTCCTACATACTAACAAACACACACACCAAGTACTCATCAGGGATGAGACGCAGCTAACCGGCTCATCTGCACATATTCAGGTGTCGGTTAGTAAGCACACAGCATGGCCTTGTTTTCCCTGACTGCTCAGGCTTGTCAGGAATGCTGAGAGTAACATGCATCACTCACTTCCCTGACATCCTTGTTCGCTTGTGTGCATGCATGAGAGAGAGGTCAATGAGTATATGTCTGCATGACCCATCTCCGTCTGTGCCTCAGGAATGACAGCCAACCCATCATTAACCTCTCCATAAGACTCCACTGCATCTTGTAGTGGCCATTTCTCTGTTTACGGGGATCTGTGGCCTATCTATGTATCTCTATGACAAGAGATAAGGTGCTAGAGCTAAAGGACAGATCTCTAACCTTATTTTGGCCTTGCAGATTTTCTTAAATGCATATCAAAATCAGTTCCACTGAATAAAATAGCTTCAAGGATGAAAAAAAGGTTATTTATGTTGGGTTAAAACCATATGAGTCTGATACATCAAGTGATGTTCTGCTCATAGCTACAAACAGATGTTGTCACTTAAGAAATTGCAATGAGTGGAATTTAGGTCTTGCTCTCAGAGAGGATCGTTTGACTAGGACCATTGACTTGTAGCTGGGTATAGTATGGAGGGTGTGATAAGACTGGAACACAGCAGGGGGGCTTAATCCAAACGTTCTAACTCCTCCAATGCTGAGCTTCACAACACCATCATAAAAGATAAATGGTTTTGCAAGAGATTACTCCCTGCTGATGCATAGCAGAGAGGTTTTCTTGTGGGCTTAGAGTGTTCCTAAAATATATGATCTATGAATGGATCCAGCAGCCTCATGAGCAGGAGTTCGACATAATTGATTTTATTGCAGATGAAGTGCAGAGAGAAGAAGAAAATCTAAAAATGTCACCATGGGTCTTCATATATTCATCAAAAATCTTCATCTGCTTTAATCCCACACTCACATTAGTTATTTTTCAGTCCCAATAAAAATGCTGTCCTGCATGTGCCGTCTTTAATTTTAGAAATTTTGTTTCATATCTAAATTAGGGACAGAAAAGTGTATGTACCAATGTACCATTTTCTTCCAAGTGTGGTGAGACATTTCCAGTACGTTGAAGAACAGTACAGGACTTGCCCATCACACTCTATTTCCTTCCAGACTCTGTCTCTGTGTGCCACTCTTCTTTTTCTGAATCAACATCACTGCAGTCTGAGATAACACAGTGCAATGTCAAGATTATGTCCTCAGGTGTAATTTTACAGAGCCTCCATTCTGCAAGGATCAAGCATAGTTACTAAAGTGTGTGTGTGTGTGGGGGGGGGGTGTGCGTATTTGTGTGTGTGTGTATGTGTGTGTTTTTACTTTTACCTTTCCAAGTCTTTGGACCAAACCCTTTCAGTGGAATCAGGTGGAATCAAACTTTCTGCATGTGACTGCTATTTAATGAGGTTGGAAAGAACCTGCTATCTCCCCACCTCTATATTTGAATAAGCCTACTTGAAAAATTCTCACGCTGTCACCAACTCCACCCACTACCTGTCAATCAAGCGCCCAACCAATCACGGCGCATCTGACAGAAGGAATCACGTGAACAATATGGCGTAATATGACACAGCTGAAGATTTTTCTTCAACATGAATCCTGGCAGAAACACATTCTCTTCTTTTATTCCTCATGTTTGTCAAAATTTTGTGTCCTAAAGACTTGTCTCCATCCAACATTTTACTTTTCACAAATGACTCCTGAAGTTTGTGGAGGACACAACTGTCAATATTCTAATGGTGATAAGTACACATGGAGGATTGACATTACCTCACAGCAAGAAAGTTCTGGGTTCGATTCCTTTCCGTTCATTTTTTTTAAAAAAAAGGTATATACTCAATTAGTCTCCAGAGGGTAATTAGTGGCACATTAGTGTTAGTAAGTCACACATTCATTCATGAGTGTGTACAGGCCCTGAACACACAAACACACACAAGGGTCCTGTACGCATGCAGGTGGAGGCAGAGTGGCAGGCAGCTCCTGCTTGGTGCACCCAAATTAGCATCTTGTAAGGGGGATGGTGCCTTGCTCAAGGTTTTGCTCTTGAGGTGATGACACCTCCCACTGTCAGCTCACACTTCGGGTGTTTTGGGGCGGGAGCGGGAAATGGCCGATCATGGAACATTGGACGACCCGCTCTACTGCCCGCTGTACCACTAAGCCACTGCCGCCCTGTTAATATGTACTACTCATGTTTATGTGGGTTCTCTCTGGTTTCTCTGGCCTCCTCCCACCTCCGAAACATGCACCTTGAATAAATTGGTCACACTTAAGTATATGGAAGTGTGAGTGGTTGCAATGAGCTGGTGACTTATCTGAGGTGTAACCCACCTTTTGCCCATAGCCAGCTGGGATAGGCTCCAGCAGACCTTCTGATCATTAATTGTACAACAGTAAATTTGATAACATGTCCAATTAAAAAGGAAAGTCTTCATTTCATCTGAAGAAAAAAGAAATTCCCCACACCAGGGGATGATACTGACCATAGCCTATGGACTTTACATCACATTGTCAAACCCACTGTATAGCATCTAAATTAGATAGCAGAGTAAATGCTTAGAGTTACAGTATTTCTCCTCTGTATTTCATCCTTTCTGATGATTTTAATGATTTATGGTTTTTATTTGTGATTTATCCTCTTAATAATGCATCAGATCGTTGTGTTTCACTGAAAATGTTCTAGATCTGCAGGACGCACACTGCTGGACACCTTCAGGGTCTGAGGTCTACCCATCACTGCCTCACAAAATCATGCGGTGAAAACTACCTAAACTAAAAGATTATACCATTTAATTTTTGCAAAAAACTTTTCAGTGTTTCTATTATTTTATTGAAATAGTTATAGCTGACCAAATATTTATTATTATATCATAATAATAAAAATTTGATCAGTTTAACTGAGTTCAACAACATTATTAACACCATCCACAAAATGGACTTGAATCGTTAGTCTAAAGCATCAGTGTTTTTAACTCATTGCTATGGAACGATGAGTAAGTAATTCATAACATTTTTCATGTTACCTTTAGGTAAGTCTGTGTGTTAAAGCTATAGCATGTATCTGGCAGTGAACACAAATTATCTCTATGAATTAACCTCATTAAATTGCCCAATCCATGTGGTTAAATAGCATTACATTTCTCCAATTAAAATGTTAGATCACTTTAATTTACGTGGGCTAATTTCAAAGGACTGTAAAATTAGGATCAATGTTCATTCAGTTTATGGTGCTTTATTATTTAATAATTAGTTTGTGCAACTGATCATTGCTGACATATTAGGAACCTCTAAGTGGTAGGGTTATACAGTACTTGATACGTAACTTAACTTTAAATACAATTTTGAAGGAGAAGCAAAAACTATGCAAATCTGCATCCAGATCTGTAAAGAATAGTTCACAAATGGCATTTTTCAAATGGCCTCTCTGCTACAAAGCCAGTAGTAAGCCAATGATAGATACTGGGCCAACTATGTTAGCTAAGTTTGCTAGGTTTGCTAGACATTTGTGTGTAGACAAACGAGACAAGCTGCAGAGAAGTTCAGAAAAAAAATACGGCTGAAGTACAGAAAGCATGAAAGGAAAGCACTAGGAAAAGACAGCCATCATGTTAAATTGCATGATCAAGGGAACATGAAGACAGGACAGGTGCTGCTGAAGATTGGAGATGTGAGGGACACATAACACTTGAGTCAATGCTGGAAAGTGTGTTGGACTTGAAGAGCTTTGTTTTGTTAACCAGTGATTATCACAATGATGTAACTTAGTAAAACGCGCATAGTAATAGTAGAAGAGAGCTTTTCTGTTACATTTTTCTAAGTGATAAACAGAAATAGAGCGGAATGAAAAGCAATGTACATACTCAATAGACGTCTTAGATCCACTGCCACGTGTAGTGGAGAGCTGGCGTGACTCCTCTTCAGAGTGCCATGTTTGTCTCATCTGAGAGTTTTATACAGTCAGTACATTCCTGTTGTTGTGTTGCATTTCAATAATGCACAGGAGTGCAACCTCACTAAGGATTCAGTGCAGCAGAAGGACAATGAACCACGCTGAGCAGCTGAAGTGGCTTATAGATGGAAAGGTAGGTGCTTGGGGACATATTACCTCTTCTTTCCAAGTGATGTATCTTTATGTAATTCATTGGCGTAAACTTCTGTCTCCTCTCTGATTTTGATACAGGACAATTTGTGAAACTTTCCTATGTTGCTCACCTCTTAGAAGATGGCTGGCTGATTGCTGCCACCAGGGATAGACAGAGCACTACTGTTTCTGGACCTTTGGGCCCCCTCCGCCTTGATCCATAGATGTGAGCCTTTCAATACAGATTCTCAGTTGAACCAGTAAAGGTCCTGGACTAGAGAATTGATGGAGTGTGACATCTTCACAGAAAGTAGGGTAACAAAAACCCAATCAGTGCTATCTGGGTAGCTCTATATCCCAATCTTATAGTGGAAGAGTTCCATGTCCTTCAGGTCATGATCACAATCAGAATCAGATTCTGCTTTATTGGCCACTATTGGTAACAAAGATATTTTGCAAAAGATAAGTAGCTAATTAAAAAACTAGAAAAACATGTACAGTATTTTCCGTGCTGTAAGGCGCACCTAAAGGCCTATAATTTTCTCAGAATTCCGTAGTGCGCTTTATAATCCGATGTGCCTTGTATATGGTTAAAAACAAGATCGCTGAAAAAAAGCCGGCAGTCTGGCCGGCAGTCATGCTGCACTACGCCACCAGGGGCACCCTCAGACAGTATTCAGGCCGTACTACGCCCCCTAACAACGGTAGTCAAGGGGCCATTGCTGAAGTGCCGACTCTCACTGACCTGCCGTTTGACGGCAGAGCAGCCTGCTGCTGAGAACACCGTTGAACGGCTACGATAACGTAGCAAAACATAGGGAATTTTCAACAACTCTATTAGTAAAGTTTGACTGACTGATCTCAGTATTTCCCAACTATTGTGGTGCTGGAAATAACCCTCTTTAAACTTAATTGGTCTAAAAAATGCCATTGTCCTAGAATCTAGTGACGGTCCATTCTATTAGTTTGAGGAAACACACAGAGAAACTGGCATAAAGGTGAATGAAAGACCCTCAAAGCTGAACTTCCAGCCATTTCTGAAATTTCAAGAGCTGAGTCACTGCTAGACAAAGGTGCCTGGTGTGCTGCAATTGATTTGCAAATGTAGTTGATACCTGAAACAACACGTAAATGCCTGACATTAAAAACTGGTTAAAAAATTGTTTAGGCAGCAAATAGCTGCACCTCACCTCTGACTGGACTACCAATCAATTGAAACAATATTTAATTAATAAATGTCGGACCTTAAATATCTGCATCGAACTTCAGATCAGGAAATAATCCGCCCTGTTCGAACTGAGTGGTCCACTCGTAATGAATTTAACCAGTTTTTAATGTCAGGTTTTTTAATATGCGTGTTGACTTACATTTTGGGAGATCCTGCTTATCCCCTGCTACCATACCTACTGAAGGAATATGCTAAAGGAGGAAGTACAGCTCAGGAGCAATATTTTGGGCTTTCCTTGTGCAGAGCTTGTATGGTGATCGAGTGTGCCTTTGGACGTCTTAAGGCCTGTTTCGGAGCTTTGAGGAGAGTTATGGACATTAATCTACAGGAAGTGCCTAATGTAATTTATGCATGTTTTGTGCTGCATAATTACTGTGAGGCTGCTAAAGACACGCTGGATGACAACTGTGTTGCTGAAGCCGTTCAGCAGGACAAGAACAACCAGCCAACCACAGTTGTCAACAGAGACAGCCTGACAAATGAAGGGAAAAGGGTCAGGAGGGTCCTCACCAAGTACCTGGATCCATAAGAGGGACAATGATTGTGAAAATGACTTGATTTAAGTTGCGCACACAGCTGAGTTTAGTTATACTAATTTGGTGACAACTCCACTTTCCTCTTCAGATTTGTTTGTCTTTATGATCCAGGTCTGTTCTTTTACACAGCTCCAACTTTGGTTACTTTAACTTTCCACCAGATGTGCAGGATTCTTATATAGCAGGTGTTGATAAAAGTTTGCAGCCTGTGTTGTGAGTTTAGTTGCATGTGTAACTTAGTTTAGTTTAGTCGAGTTGAACTCAGTTTACATGGTGTCATGTTAAACACACTTCTTCTCAAAACTGTTTATTAAACATCAAAAATGCAAAACAATGTGCTTCTTCAAAATATCAATTACAAAAACAAAGCCTTCTCACTGTCACAAACCAATTTCTATTCAACTATTTACATTTCTAATATTTTTTAACCACTTTTTTTACAATATTAACATTTCAAACATATATATTAACAATAAACTTACAGCCCTGCCTTACCGGCGTTACTACTCATCCTGGAAGAGGGCTTCTGTATAGGAAAACCCAATGAGGCCCGTGTTTTCCAGTGGTGTGCTGGACCGAGGCGCATCCTGTGTGCTGCTGTGGGCTCCACTAATTGCAGAGGCGTGTGAGAAGGACTGATAGGCATGGCTTGGGTGGACAGATGGGTATGACATGTGCCCTTTTTCCTGGTAAGGCATGTAGTGTAGCGGCTGAGGTGGAGGAGGTAGAGGACTCAGCATTACTTGCTTCAATACAGCAAACCCTTCAACAACTGATGTGGTGAGCACATTTAGGGATTTTGCAAGTGCATTAGTTTTCTGCTGACCGTTGTGGCCTCCGCGGGATGCCTCAAACACTTCCAAAAATCTTTTCTGCATCCTCCTCCATTGACTGCTGCGACCGGGCGTCGGCTGACAGCTTCCTCTTCAGATGCTCATGCCTGTAGCCTGTCAGCTTGGCCTTGAAAAGAGATTTGTAGATCGTTAATTTAAAACAATGGCATCGTATTTTGTGCTCTTTCATGTGGTATGACAAAGAATCAGCAATTTGATTTGTGCCAAACCAAACAGCTGACATTTAGAATGATTCAATGAATATACATGCCTGCAGTGCGTCTCTGCGCTGTTGCCTTGCGTGTGTCACACTGCTCTCCGCATCCGTGTCAGCATTCAGGGCCTCCATGGTGGGCGAGTCGGGAGTGGCTGAGGATGTGGACGGGAACAGGAATGTTTTCCATCAGGTCAGCGGTTTCAATCCCAAAAGGCAGGGTTGTGGTGGCGGGAGAACCGCCCCGTATCTCCTCGCATAGATCAAAGTACAAAAGAACGACCCTGCCAGACCCGCTCCTACGTCCTTTGTCGATGGCCTGGCGATATTTACCCCGAATCGTCTTGATTTTCGATGCGAGTACAACACGGGTTAACGCCCCCCCCTCCATGTGGAAAGTCAGTTGTGGCCTCCGCGGGATATTTCTCCATGTAAATATCTAGTATGTCAGCATATTTTGTTTGACACGACTCCCAGTCCACATTTTCTGAAATCTTGCTGACTTTGTACTCTAAAATTGCTTGTAAGAGCAATTCCACCTCCTTATCAGTCCAAACAAATGATTCTGGCGCCATCTTTTAATTTCTAACGGAAGTGACAACAAAACACGGAAGATTCTTATTGGATAAAATTTGACTCAATACTGCCACCACATGGTTTGGCATGTTTATAGCCATCTTCGAAAACGCACTGATGCGTTTACGTGTGGACGGAGATTTTTATAATCCGGTGCCTTATAATCCGGTGCGCCTTATATATGAAATAAATATAAAATAAACGATTGATTAACGGTGCGCCTTATAATCCGTTATTTTCTGCCTTAACGTGCAGAAAATACAGTAAAAAAAAAAACAGCATAAACACAAAAACATTGCAAAGTACTATAGAGCAAAGTCCAGAGGCGGCCATCAGCAACTCAATCTTAGTGGCACATCAAATGATTTGGGTAATGACAGGTAGATTTGATGCCCACTTTGCCCTATTTGGACAATTAAATTGTTCTTACAAACTACAGTAGCCATACTGCAGGGTTAATAATTATCTCCTTGTGTGGTAGAACATTATACATTATCCATGTAGACCACTGGCACATATGCATGCCAGCATGCGACCCTCTCAGTATTGTAAAAGGAGCAGATCTGAAAAGGATCCACGTTTTAACTGTCTGGTCAGCTCCAAATGGATACAGTTCTGATGAAAAGTGGTGCCGTTCTGCTTTCCTTGTGGTATTTGGTTTGTGAGCTACTCAACAGTGGGTGTCGTGTCCACGGTTGACTTGTCCATCTTGAGGGGCAAGTTATACACGTCAGTTAGCCTATCATCTGACATGTGATCATTTCCCCATTGTGGTCATAGGTCTGTTACATCTTGCAGCGCCAATTAGGATCAGGTTACCATCAATTGCCTGATCACACAGAGACATGGCTGTCTCACAAGCTCAGGGATTTGTACATGTTGTACATTTAAGCATGGAAATAATGTATAAACTTCTTTATAAAATATTAGACAGATCCTCTAAACATACAGTTTGGGAGTATATCTTCTGAGTGTAACAACAATGTCTGCAACTCAAGGTTGTTCCGAATCAGGTATCAATATGAGAAAATTGAAAAAATAATACACACTGGTGCTTTTTCTAAATATAAGACATAAAGTATAAAATTAATATGTCTTCAAAAATTGTCGACATAGTGTTTCACCTGAGCATGATTCTTATAAATATGAGATATTTCAGTCGTTGACAGTACATTCGCTCAGAGAACAGTGGTTACAATGTAACCTAAAGTTTATAAAAGCAGAGATCCTCTTCTGCAGTTACCAGTTTTCTTGTTTTCCATTAAGAAATATCTGAGTGGACAGCCAGAGTCTTCTTGAGTTTCATATGGCTTTGTGTGAGTTTTTAGTGTGTGCCGCATCTATTTGTGTTTGCCTCCATGTGAGCCCTAAATGCCAGATCCTCAGACTTAATAGGCCCCCATTAAGAAATTATCTCTGGTTCTTTTGTGCCTTTCCACTGAAAAACCTAACTACCAATTAAGTGGTTGTGTGCCTAGATGGCCCATTTGCTTGGCTGTTGGTAATTATAGGTTTTCTCAGTGTTTCTCTCTTCTCAAGCCGACCCTTCTCCTTTTGATTAGGCTTCTCTGGAGTGTTACAATCCACTAACTCTGTCACTCTTCCCAAAATTAGCTGTCATTCCAACCATATGCATTTTTCATCATGCCCCCAGAGAAAGCAACACAGCTGAACTACAGTGCTAGAACAAAAAGATGCAGCTTTCTGATTTATGTAAATATTCCTGAAAGTCTCACTGATACACTTTAGCTCTTTCTGCAAATTAGTCATGTCTTTTGAGTGAATATAAATGCATTCACATATATGTTATATTTTAGAATCTAACAGTTCATTTGTTTTTCTAGCATGCATCCTTGAAATTAATATTTTAATACAATTGTAAACATCTACATGGCTTGAGTTCTTTGACATTCTTTAACAAGAAAGCATAATTAAAAACCATTTGCGCAGCAAAGGGTAAATGGACTTCCTTCTAGAACTTATTTTCTCATCTGGTTTATCAGATGATTGTGAGAATGAATGGATAAGTACGCATTTGTACAGACAGTCACATAGAAGCAGTGGGGGCTTGGTGATAGCCTTTCCATTACGAACAACTTTTCATTATGTTAAATGTGTTGCTCAGAGACACTAATTTTGTCAATTCATTTGTTATAACCTTATCAGAAATCAATAAATAACCAATTACCAGTAATTCCTCAGTTAGCATCAACATCAAGTGAAATGTATGGATGTGATGCAGCCAGATAAGATCTTGTAATATAAAAATTACCAGAACCAAAAATAGAATTTAGATTTTCTAAGAAGAGATAAGACTGAACCTTCAGCTGATCCTTTATATCATTAGTTTGCAAAGTTGGAGCTTTGACACACTGGGGTGTTTTCAGAATGAACTGAAGGTGCTAATTAATTTCACGTCTTACTGTAAATTCCATTTTTGTTAACATTTCACTTCATGAAGATGAGGTGAATGTTTTTTTAAATTGCATATTAAAAATGTCATACATAGCTATAATACATTTTATCAAAATAATGGAAATTTAAATTTAATTGAATTTAATTTAATGTTAACTTCAGATCCATGCAGAACCATACCAAACTGCTCACTTCTTTTTTTCTTTTTTTTTTTTTAATAAAAAAAATAAATAAAAACATCAACTCACTGAATTTTGATATTTGTTCAGTCAACATATTTTGCCACAGTCAGACGTTAAATATTATTTAAAAATCAAGTGTCACCCAAATGCTAAATCACATCACAGACATTGTTTATTCATCCGCCTTTACTGTGACAATTTGTTTCTGCATGTGTAGTTATTGCTACTGTGCTTTGTTTTACCTGTCAAGGTCAATAATTGTGATTCAGGCTGTTCATGCTCAGGTCCAATACTGACGCCTTTCATGTGCCGACAAGGAGTTGTATTGAAGCCATGGACGTGGCGAGGTGGGTTCACATCAATTGATTAGGAAGATTATTTTGCTGATTAGAGCCATCACTCAGTGTCACAATTATCAGTGTCATCAGCCCATCTGCAATGAATTTTTGTTGCATCCCGGGGCAGACTAACGCCCTCTGTGTGTCTGTGTGTGTGCAGTCTCCCAATGCTATCTCACACGCTCCCAATTACTCTACCTGATTGGATATATGCAAATTAGTCCAAAATTAAAAGCCACCTGCAAGGGGACCACTTATGGGACAGTTTTGTGCACACTCATAGACACATTCACAACTGTGTATCTTCAGCATTTCACCTTCAATTGTCCTAATGACAGCAATGCATCTTTGGTGCAATTCCTACTAAACAGAGACGTATTGTAGTCCATAGAAAGTATTTGTGGCTTCCGCTGCTACCTGCTGTTTGTCCTTTCTCCAGCACCCTTTGCATTGGTCTTTAAATGATATTTATTTCCATGTATCTTCCCTCCCCATGTATCTCTATAATTCTATATTGTTTCTGTGCATCTGTCCACTCCCCTCAGTGGTCACAGCTTCCAGATGTGCTAAAAATGACCGCTACCTCACTGTGAGCAGCAGGCTCTTTACTTTACTCACTGTTCTTTTCATCTTATCTGTGATCATATGTCCAAGTGTTCAGCTATCTCTATTCATGAAGATGCTTTAATTTCTCTCCTTTCCTCTCCTCTCTTCTACTCTCCTCCTCTCCCTCGTTCCTCTTGAGATTTGACAGGGGGAGAAATCTCTTTTCTCTTCTGTAGGCAACCCCGGTAAATCTCTTTAAGCTCTGCCTCCCCTGCCATACCTTTAGATTGAAGGCCACCTCCAAAGGTCACTGAGTAGAACTGATCCTCTGTATTCTCTTTATCCTGAAAGGCTGAATGGGACTGGAGATGAGGGGTGGTCTGGAACAGTGAAGAAGAGCATAAGCTAGGGGAGGGATGAAGAAGAAAAGTAAGTAGGGAGTACAAGTATGGTTAGGGCATGAAGATGCAAGTAGGAAGCAGGCGAAGGTTGATTCAGGGAGCTGAGCATAGAAGAGATGTTAGGATGTAGCTGGAAGTTAAGGAGGAGACAAGGAGGCATATACTCTGTGTAGAGTGTTGCTGCAACTAGAAATGTCTGTCCTAGAGCTGTAAAAGAAACGAGGGGACTCTTTGAAATATAACCAGCCAAAAATTAATGATTACCTATTACAAATTCATTATTCTATCTACGGGGCGACCTGAAGTCAGTACAAGAGACAAAAAAATGAATTGAAAAACGGAAAGACTTGTAAAGAGGCAGGGTGTACCAGCAGCACAACTACTAAATAATATACCAGCAGCAGTTTTATTAGAATACTGCGCTGTATAAAAACACACACCAACACACTGACACAAAGGATAGCCATGATATATTTTCAGGTATTTGGCACAAATATAGTACAATAACCTTAAAAATGCACACATAATCTTCAGATGTGTGACATGTCAGCCTTAAAATGGCTGTTTCCATTCTGTCAGTGCTAATCAGCTCAGATGTAGAGACAACGAGAAGAGAGCATCCAGACATGAAGGTAATAACAACACTGGCCTATAGAGGGATGAAAAGGAAGAATAGTGGTCTCTCTTGGGAACCCTTAGCCTTTTGGATAATGTTCTGTTGTTATACTGCATATTACAGTATGTTTGCTGACAGCTAAATGGTTGTCAGACATCCTCTAGTGCATAGACTGTGTCTTAGTATAATGGAGTTGGTGTCTGTGAGGGCTTTGTTTTGATAGGTCTGTATATAATATCATTAGGAGAAAATGCATTCAGATACTTTGCTTATGTAAAAATACCAATGCAGGGATGTAAAAATTCCATGTAACAAATAAAATCCCAGGAAAAAAACAAGCCAATTAAGAACTTATTCAGCTTCAGGAGTAAAATACGCTAATGCCTGAATGAAAAGTGAAATTATACAAAAAGAGGCTCACAACAATTATTATAGTAGAGGTAGACCATCATTAGCTGTTTTTCACTGTGGTTGCTGTACAGTTACATTTAACTTTCATTTACAGTCACAGTATTTTATTTTGTTTCACCAGGTTTTTCCCATTGAGGTTAGATAACTTGAGAAAGACCAGTCAAAAATAGTAGCAATGCGATAAATCATATATAAATCACTTAAAATAAAAGTTAAACAACAACCAAAACAAATTTGTTTTTTTCTAATTTTTCAATTATAATTGAAATATTTAAATTAAATATAAGATTCATTTACCAATATTTGCCTGTTTTTTGAAAGAAATCAAGAGAAAATAAATTTCATAATGATGAAGCGAACCAGGAAGACATAAATACACAAACCAAAAAGATTGAGAAGTCTTGATCTTGTATACTTATACTGCTTAGCTGTGTTTCATGTGATATAATTTTAAAAGTAAAATGTACAATATTTTCTTCAGTAATGTGTCAAGTTCCCTAAAATGGAAAAATCCAACTACATCAAAATTGTAGGTTGTGGAATTTATTTCTGCTGAATCTAACGATGTCAGATACTGTATCCATACTCTCAAATATCTCCATCCAGTCCTGTTCATGTCTCTCCATTTATATGCCACCTTGTCTCCGTAATTTCATTCTGTAATGAAAGTCCCTCCACCAATCACTGCTGGAAAATGATACTGGAGATATTAATAAGGGCCTTTTTAACCAAATTACATTCCATCACAGCTAAGATTGAATTAACAACCACCAAGATGTGTAGGAACAAAGCTAATGGAATTGGATGACGGCATCCGTCAATCAAAATACAAATTAGGTTTGCCTATATGACTTTGTCCCGCCCACTCTTCTCAATCATGTAACCTCACATCCATTGAAAAATAATGTAGCTTGTGATGGAATATAGCTGGTGTATATTGTGCTTGGTGGATGTAACTCTAATACAGACAGAAGGAAAGCATGTTCATCTTATATTTATCTGAGTGTTTAAGAATAAATTAATAATAAAGTTATTAAGATTAACTTCATTAGATTTTTTCTGGTTTATTTTAATGTTTTTATGTTCATCATTTAGCCCAAACACACTGACAGTATGACATACTGCCATATACGGTATAGTGTTTATTATGTTACAATTTCTGTCAAAATGTAGTAGTTAATGTACTTATTTTTTCGTCTGTTGTCTTGTAGACAGACAGATCATAAAGAGATAGATAGATAGATAGATAGATAGATAGATAGATAGATAGATAGATAGATAGATAGATAGATAGATAGATAGATAGATAGATAGATAGATAGATAGATAGATAGATAGATAGATCAATTAAATTTTTCTGTTTGCTTTTCTAATCTTCATTTTACACTATTTCTAGGCAAGCGCACACACACACACACACACACACACACACACACACACACACACACACACACACACACACACACACACACACACACACTTTCTTTTTGTCTCCCCAGGTGTGCACAGGTCCAGGTGTATGTCTTTGCAGGAGCTCATCACTGCTCTAATGAGAATGATCACTGCTCATCTGTCTTCATCCACACCCAACAGAGAGCACCTGCTACTGTGTGTGTATGTGTGTGTGTATATGTGTGTGTGTCTCTGTGTCTGAGTCTGTGTGCATGCGCGCAGCAGGTGTGGATTTCATTTCTGTCTATGTCTATATCATATTCAATGCACAGGTAATATATTGTATGCATATTAGTTAGCTTGAGGTCCCAGACAATATTGGAGTCCCACTTGGTGTGTAATCTGAATATGTCTCCACAGGAATGAAAATGTCTCTGATTAAGTCTCTTGTGGAACTCCTTTGTCATTTGCGTAGTGTCATATTCTTCTGAGGAAAAACCAATGAGTTGTGAATTTTTATTTATCATAACAAATGTAATAATACTAATATTAATACTAAATTTCATACTACTACCCCTGCTTATATTGTTAATAATAATAATAATAATAATAATAATAATAATAATAATGAGTCGTAATATGAAAACATAATCTAAATCACAACAATGCAGCACCTTTTAATAGCAAATCTAGACCACCCTCTTTGTGACGCTCCCCCATGTGTAAATGCTGTTTGACGGTATCGAGCCTGAAACTACCTTTAAACAGGCACAGAAGATCAGAAAATATCCAAATAATGGTATTGCTACTAACTCCCACTTTGACCACAGCCAAGTATAAACAAAGATGAACATTCAAAAATTAATTTTCTTATAATAAGAGTAATAACGTCACCATTTTCTTGAAATAATATCATAATTTAACACAAACCACAGCAGACTGTCACAAGCATCAGATGAAGGACTTAAATGACAGAGACTGAATCCATTTAGTTAGACAGGTAACATTTCTGATCTGACTACGTTCACTCTATTGCTATATCTGGTCATGCTAGCTTTTTAATAACATCAGCTTCAGCCTTGAAATTATTTTCATCTGTAGGCAAACAGTATTATTTCCAAGTCAAAGCTACTATTCATAAATTGTACACATACTGCTGCTAATGTCACACTGCTTAGATATTGCAAAAAAAAATATTTTAATGTAATAGCTCAATTAAAAACTAGAGTATGTGAAATGTGACAGGAAAAAGGTAATGATAATCTAATATAATAATATAAATATAATATAAATGAACCAATGAACCTGTATTGACTATTTCACTATCTTTGAGGGCATTTGTTGGGGTTATTAGATTACAACTATATTAATAATTAATTCAACCACTCTCTTTCACCATGATAATAGATTCCAGATGGGCATTTTCAGTGAAAGTGCTTTGACAAATTCTTTCTTTATTACCTGCATAGCATTACAAATTCTATCTCCCATGTTTCCTACAGTTTAGCATCAAAAATAAGTAAATGCAATGGAAAAATAAATGATTGCATATAGCCACTAATGAATAAAATGTTCTTCGAGTGTTTGATCAAATGTTAGGTAAAAGGATTTAGACACTAACTTCAAAATCTCTTAAGTTAATAAACAGTCATGCTGTTGTTTAATTTGAACCTTTGCAGAGAAAGACTTAATCCTAGACCTAAATTCTGCTGTGCATTTCTGTCCAAATAAAATAATGACTGCATGACTCAACTGAGATGCATCATAGAACAGACACTGCAGTGAAGCTGCAGCGTGAGCACTGACCCTTTTGAAATAGAGGAAGAGATGCTGAAAACCTGAATTTAATCAGTAGATTATGGCTCTTGACTACTTTCTGGCTCATCCAAAAGCTGTGTTTGCATATGTTTATGTTAGATTTTAAACGTATACATCTTACACCTCTCTGTTGATTTTAGCCTTTAACAGTTGTTTGACTTTGTTTTGAATTATCTTAACTGTGTGTGTGTGTGTGTGTGTGTGTGTGTGTGTGTGTGTGTGTGTGTGTGTGTGTGTGTGTGTGTGTGTGTGTGCGCGTGTCTGTGCATGCGTGGGGGTTATTTAATTGACCATACTGATCAGATCTTTTCAACCATTTCATTCAAGCAGCCTTTATGAGACCTCTTTTCATTTGATTCAGTTTTTTACACCTGCACTTGAAAATGTGTTTACTTAAAATGAATCCAAAGGAAAAGCAAAACAACAGAGATTGTATTTACCCCCCAAGGGCCAAGTCAATTGGCTATTGTCAAAGTCTAAGTAGATTTTATGTAAAACTCCCAATCCATGCTGTTAGTATTGACCAAATGACAAAATGCTTGTTCATTTTTTTCTCAATCCAATTAGTTTTCTTGTGGCTTTCTGACGGCTCGTTTATATCTGTGAGTGAGTGCCCAATGTTGAATGGGTAATTGGGCAGTTAGTGTGTACCTGCTGTTACCTGAGTTTGTATGTGAATAAAAAGAAAAAATTGATTTAAATCTGAGATTAATGGCAAAGCATTGTGATGTGCTTCTGATTGTTTTCTATGATCGAATGAAAACTGATGCATGCAGCACACAGACATGGAGGCTTCCTCATCGTTACCACTTTGTGATCCCAGCAAACCACATATTTATGTCCATATTTATTTTCATTCACCTTCTGATCGGCTACTTCGACTATTTACAGGTGACCGGGGCTGCTGGACCCTATCCCAGCTGACTTACGGCAACGACCAAGGTGACACTCAGGGCGTGTTGCAGGTGCACCGCGGAGCCACACGAAAGACAAAGAACAACTCATCCACACACTCACACCTACGGACAATTTGGAACTGACCAATTCACCCAAGTGCATGTTTTTGAAGGTCGGAGGAAGTCGGAGACCCCTGGAGAGAACCCGAACAGACATAAGGAGAACATACAACATATGTGCTGCCTATTGATTGATTGATTGATTGATTGATTGATTGATTGATTGATTGATTGATTGATTGATTGATTTGCAAATTCTTAAACAGACCAGTTGGTAGGGAAAGTCAAACACATGCTGTTCCGCATAGATTATATCTTGTGTTGGAGGAAGAATTTCAACACTTACATTTATATTAATCTCTGCACTAAGAATAAATACAATTACCTTTTCCTGTTTTTGTTCTTTGCTTTGTTTGTTTGGTTTTATTTGTGAAATGGCTTGGCCTGTATTGTCAACTAAAAGGTAATTGATAAATTGTCATTGACAACAGAAAATTTTGATATTCAGTCACAGGACTGTTCTTCCCCCTTCCTCCAGCTGTACAATGATATCAACACAAAAATGGCTTTTATAGTGACAGAGGGGGAAAGGTTATATTTCATACATAGTCTTCCTAAAGTATAAACCCTTTCAGAAGACTTGTAGCACTTTGACATTTCTTTGAAAAAAATTGGCACTGGCTTTTAAGCCTTGACCTAGATAATATGATTGATTAGGTCAGTAGAAGTAGAATGAATGAAGATTGAAACTCTGCAAGAACAGACATTGTAACACAAACAAATCTGAAAACAAAAAAAAAAAAAGAAAAGAAAAAGAAAACACTAAAAACACCCGAAAGTGCATTGCTTTGGGAGTGCTGAGAAGGTTTCAGTGTTTTGTGTGGGGCTACCTGCCATCAAAGTTTCCTTTGAAAGGTCAGGATAGAAAGTATAAGCTCAATTCACATCAATTTATTTCTTCAATACACTGCACCTCCAATAATGATCCCATTTCAGTGGGATGTTTCAAAACATTATCTTCAGACTAATTAATGTTAAGTACCCAGCAGACTATGGAGGAAATCATAATTTGTTTTAGTTAATGCATACATTCTGTTTGCTGCCAGTGAATTGACCCTTAAGCCCGTTGGTGATGCTCACCATCCAGCTGCCAGGTCAGTGAGGTTCTGTGTCCCTGTCCAGTTCTGTGTCATCCAAGTAGTGTGACATAAGCCATCCTTGGCCTCTGTCTCACATATTTCCAGTACTCTGTCCAGGAGAAGCCATTAAAGAAGAAATTAACAGCCCCAATTAAAGAATGATGAAGCAGAGGGGAGAATTTACATAGTATGAAGTGTATAAAGAGCTTCGCTTTCGCTCCATGGATGTCACTGTCAGATGTGCTCAAGAATATAAATTATGTACTTGAAATTCACATTGTGGTTTAATTTTATTATTTAGAAATTGGTCACCAAAACAAATACATATCTATAACAAATAGATAGATAGATAGATAGATAGATAGATAGATAGATAGATAGATAGATAGATAGATAGATAGATAGATAGATAGATAGATAGATAGATAGATAGGTGTGTACATACTGTACATATATATATATATATATATATATATATATATATATACACATATATAGGAAATAGCTGAAAATAATGATAAACAATTTTTAAAAGGAAGCAGTCTGCGCTTAATTCAATCAGAAACGGGAGATTAGTTTGTGTCATTTTAGTCAGCTGTTGAAGAAAGAAATCAACAGTTTTGATGTTTGGGTTTCATAATTGAGCCAGCAAGTTGGTTTGTGCATGGAGGCCTCTGTCAATAACCCCTACGTGAACAGAATGCAGATACCTGGAAGTGCAGCTTCTACATCTTTTGATCTTGCATACTTCATCTTTATTTTGCCTTTTCCCATTTCTTTCTGACCAGACTATTGGAAGGCAGCTAAAGTTTTCAGTGCTGCTTGAAAGGGCCATTTTCCTGGATAAGGACATTGTGAGAGTTGTGTCTTACTAGGAGCGAGCTCCAGAGAGGTGTACTCATTAGATCGTATACCCTTAGGTTTTATTACATATTCAGACAGTAGTCACAGGACAGGATTGGTGCATGAGATTTGATGTGAATGCATTTTTGAGTATTTAACTTCATCACACCAGCCCTCAAGCAAACCAGTGATCCTCTCTAAGAATGATAAATACAGTTTCACTGTGATGCTAATGAAGACAGATAGAGACAGTGGGAGAGTAAGGAAAGACAGAGGAAAAGATGAAAGTGGAAATATAAGTACTCTTCCTCAGCGCTGCAGGTTACGATGTAATTGTTCCCCCTTTGACAATCACCAGGGTATCTAAGGTAGAGCAAACAGACTTACCCCAAGGCAAAACTCACAGAATCTTTGACTTCGTCTTATGTAATAAAATCTTCGGCTGACTGATGGAATTAGTCTGGGTCTGTGTTTGTGTCAGATAGGAAGTGAGAGCAAAAGAAGGGAGGGAGGGGTGCTGAGAAGGATTGCCCCCACTTCCATGGAAGGGGAAAAGACACGGCATGCACACACATGCACGGTGCAAAGCAGAGCAGATTGTGTCGGTTTGGCAGCCGTCCTCATTATCGTCCACAGGCAGAACTGGAGAGCACTATTAGACAACCATTACAAGAATCTCTACAGTAAAAGTGACACAAACAAGATGGAGAGATCAGGGGACCATGCCGAGGCCACAGTGCCTGGGCCACGAGACAATGGTTGAGATGAGTCTGTCCTCCATGAACGCCACACTCCTCAGCTGGGTCAGAGTGTCAAAGTAGTGGCCGTGTGTCAGCGTGCCATCTCTGGTTTCCCTAGAGCTATGATGTGTTCAGCTAATTAAAACTCCTCTATCCTCCAGGAGACATGGGCAGGGGAATGTAGTGACAGAGGTGGTGAGGTAAGGAAGGTGGGTATATATGAGAACACCACTGACAAATGGAAAAACAAGGAAAGAAAGGAGAATTAAGATTAAGGAGAGAAGACATTTGCAGGGTTTACCATTCATATCATTCACTCTTGTTCTGCAGGGGAAAAAAACATGAATGATGAATGATAAACAGAAATGTAGTGCTCTGGTGAGGAATCATGCCAGCTCAGCCAGTTCAGTTTTTTCCTTGATTTCCTTTGTCATGGTGTAGAATTGAAAAGGACAGTGTAGTGTAGTCAGGAGACAATAGTGAAGAACTGTTTTTTTTGTCTTGTTTCTTATTTTTTATTTATTATACCCCAGGGCAGAATGTGGGCACACAGGTTGCGCAAATGCAGGGAAGGAAGAAAAAACTAAAGGAAAAAGAAGTAGAATTACAGAATACATAGTACATATGGCATGGGGTTAGGAAAGATAGGGGAGGAATAAAGTGAGAAAAGGACAGGTACTTGCTAATTGGAACAGAGGTGGTACATCCTTCTGCAAAAAATATGAATAATTCCGCATGAAGCTGCTTTGTTTGTAACCTTTTCAACTAGTATGTTGGAGGTACACATGGTAGTCTACACAGAAAGCATCATTATTGCTAGATTATAAAAAGGCTATTGTCATGACCACACCAGGGGGTGAAAATTGAGAAAAAGAAATTTTAAAGATAATTTTCAATATCTTTGCTAATGCTTTGCTTTAAGATTCAACTGATAAGAACTTTTGGACATTAATCAGAAAACCACCACCCAAAGAAAAATATCAAGACAGCAGCTACCCCATATCAGTGGGACAAATATTTCTCAAACTATCTCTTTCTACTTCTTTTAGTTTCTTGTATCTGTCAGTTGCTTTGTGTATTTTGTTATGTACAAAGAAAAATCAACCAATTTTCAATCATCTGTGTTCCAATTCTTTGAAATAATTGTGAAATATCTCGTTGGCTCTCTCATGTTTGAAAGTGCACACATTAGATGTTCAAAGATTGAGCCAACAAAGTGTTGAAGCACTTCCTCATGAAGTGCTTCGAGCGGCTAGTCATGCACCACATCAAGTCTGCCCTCCCTTCAACCATGGACCTTTTTCAGTTTGTTTACCGGTCCAGCCGCTCGACTGATGACGCCATCTCCACTGCCCTACACTCAACCCTCACCCACCTGGAGACCAAAGACTTGTACGCCAGAATGCTCTTCATCGACTTCAGCTCAGCATTCAACACTATCATCCCCCAACTTGGACTCAACACCTCCATATAAGCAACTGGCTGCTGGACTTCCTGACAGGGAGACCACAGGCAGTTCGAGTTGGTAACAACACCTCCAGCACACTGGAACACGGGAGCCCCCCAAGGATGTGTACTGAGCCCCCTCCTCTTCACTCTGCTGACCCACGACTGCACACCAACTTCCAGGTCCAACCTCTTCATAAAGTTTGCAGACGACACGACTGTGGTGGGTCTCATCAACAACAACGATGAGACAGCCTACACAAATGAGGTGAGCCACCTGGCTATGTGGTGCAAGGACAACAATCTCCATCTGAATGTGGAGAAGACGAAGGAGATTGTTGTGGACTTCAGGAGAGCACGCACCCAGCATGCTCCACTAACCATCGACTGTGCTGCAGTGGAAAGGGTAAGCAGCACCAAGTTCCTGGGTGTGCACATCCCCAAGGATGTGTCCTGGGGTCGCAATACCACATCACTGGCCAAAAAAGCCAAACAGCGCCTTGCAGGTGATCCCACCCACCTCTCTCACAGCCTTTTCAGCCTGCTGCGATCAGGTAGGAGACTGCAGAGTCTGCGGGCCAGAACCAGCAGGCTCAAGGACGGTTTCTTTCACAGGCGGTCAGGAGGCTAAACTCCCTCCCTGCTCTACCCCCTGCCACAACCCTGAACTCTACTCTCACTCTGCCCTGCCCTCCCCCCAGCACCTGACTACCTATCTCTCCCTACCCCCGTCAACTCAGGGACTGTGCACACGTCACTTCCCCTATGGGATTAGAGTGTATAGAGATGTTTACCATCCCTTGTGTTTCGTCTCATACTTCGTGCTGTACTGTCTGCTGTATTGTCTGTGTTGTACTGCTTGTTGTATTGCCTGTGTTGTCCTGCCTGTGTTGTACTGCCTGTTGTACTGTCTGTGTTGTACTGCCTGTTGTACTGTCTGTGTTGTACTGCCTTTTGTAGTGCCTGTTTACTGTGGGTCAGAGAGTACTGCAATTTCATTTGTGCTGTATGTCGTGCATATATGGTACACTTGATAATAAGAAAAAAAAAACACCAAATCTAATTTAAAGTTGACTCTTTAGTGTGAATTTTCTTTAATGTACAGTCAATATTGTGTGGTAAATATTGGATTGAGTTTCTCTGCACAGTTCTGTTCATTCATTGATTTTCTTTATTAGAATTTGAACAAAAAATATTAATTTTGAAATTGGTAGCTATCGTATTAATAAAACAATGCCACATACCAATTTGGCACACCATAGAAGCAGATTGCACATTATTGTTACTACATGTGAACATTCATGTACAATTTGTTTTTAATGTGACCTTCAACCCTGGTAAATAATCCTGTTATTTTCATTTTATGTAGGTGAAGCATGTAAAATCATTTTCATCATCATATAAAGAAAAAAATGCTAAATATGTTTCAGGATACCATTCCATTGGTCACCGAGGGAATGGAGGATGTGCTTTTTAATTATGTATATTTATTTGTGAAGGCCATGAGATATCTTATTTTCAGTTTATTTTCAGTTATAGTTGTTACTTTTGTCATTTTATTTTAAAAAAAATCATAAGGATTTTGATGAAATTTTCTAGTTAGGCATCCGGCAAGAAAGAAGCCTAAATAGTGTGAATATCCATGAGCAAATTCATTTTTCTGTTTTTTATTTATTTTATTTTTTGAACACTGCTAGATATGGCTTTCTGAATGTTTTTTCAAATTACAAATGAATGCTTTGCAGATTATTGAAATGCAGTTTTATTGAGCAACTGTCAAACTAATCCTAATATGATTAGGTTTTTCGGGGTATACATTAATTGTCTAGGACATGCACAATGAAGGTCAAACTCTCAGCTGTCTTTAGGTCCAATGACATCAGGAGAAAACTGATGTCAACTGACTGCCTAATTGCTGGTTTACCCATGTTCTTTGCACTCTAGTTTATATAAAAAGCACTGTCCAGTCAATAATAAAAATAAAATTGCACATTGTATATTTTTCCTATTCTTTTTTGGAATTTTTTTGTTGTTGACGAGACAACCGTAATTGTCTTGTCTACAGCCGTGTTTGGTCACAAATGTTGCTGGAGTCTCACCCAGATGGCTATTAACGTGAGGCGGGTTACGTGCCGGGGTCGCCCATGCACCGTGGCGCCACAAAAACAACCACTCATGCTCCCACTCACACCTACGGTCAATTTGGAGTGATTATGAATGCATGTTTTAGAAAGTGGGAGAAAGTCAGAGAACCCGGAGACAATACAGATATGGGATAACAAATACACTTCGCACAGAAAGGAATAGAACCCCGAATCTTCTTGCTGTGAAGTAATGGCGCTACCCACTGTGGCATCGTGTCACTCAACTTGTCATCATGATAACCTAACTGAACTTAATCCAAATCAAACCATAATCACCAGATAACTGACAGAAAAACAGTAATCCCTTATTGAGGGTGGGGTTGGTGTTATACTGACTCTTACTGACACATGCTTGGTTTGTACCTTGTGAGTCTAGCTGCACTTCTCCCATGTAGGTAAGCATCTGATAGTCTAACATTAATTTACCTAGTAATCTCATATAAAAAATAATATTTTTCTTTTCACAATGGCTTAATTACAGCATTCCTCCGTGCCCTGTTGTGGCATCTGTGACAAAAATGTTTTATCTTGTATGAAATTGTTATGGGACCCAGATATCATAAATTATGTGTTTTACTGTAAAAGAGGTGGCAATTGGACGAGGGCTTTGATATACAGAAAAACACTGCTGTTGGGATTTGACTGGCTGTGTGGACAAGTTGCCATGATGAAGGCGGTAATTAAAGTTAAGTAAAGCTACAGACAAAGGGTTATATTGGAGCTGTGGCTGCTCCTGCTGACACAAACTAAAGATAGTTATATGGAGAGTTGGAAATAATGTTAAAAAATATGAAACTGAAAGAAAAATATGCACAAAGAATGACGAAAAAAATCTCATGTGTGGATGTTACATAATTCATTGCGCTAAAAGAAAAGAATCAAATACGTTATTTTTTAAACCAGATGAAAAAAAAGGTTATGGCATTGGAACAATAATCTTTACATCTAATTCTGATGCAAGGTTTTATCACAATGTGAAAGAAGGAATTGGTGCATCATTACAGCATAATTTATAGACATGACCTCCCTGTGGAAAGCAGTGAGTGTGTGAGTCTGTGGAAATGTGTGGACATGAAGTAAGACAAAAAGAGAATAAATATGTTTTTATGGTACAAAGAACAAACTGCATTTTTTTACACTGACAGGATATTTTAACGTACTTCAAAGTTTGAATTATTTGGGGAACAGGATGTTAGGTTTGCAACTGTCAAATACTTGGACCCCTGAAAGCAGAATCAGACAAGATGTAAAAAAAAAAAAAATCAACAATTTCAGTGCTCAGGCTGAAACACAAGAGTAAAATGAAAACCTGAAAGAAGCAAAGCTGAATGAAAAAAATCCACAGACTAGGGGAAAAAGAGCAGGCGGCTCAGAAACGACCAGATAAACAAACATGACTGAATTCTCTGTCGGAAAAGTGGAGGAATGACCGGTCTGAAATAGGGAGGATGATGATGACAGATGCAACTCGGGTGTGTCTCATTAGCTGTCTGCCCGAGATAGGCCCCGCCTCCTAGTCACACCTGCAGGTGAGGAAACAGAAAAAAGGGATGAACAGAACACAAACACTGAACAACACAGGATCATAACAGAGAAATCTAAAGCTGGTTGTGTCTTAGCTGGATCTTAAGCCTTGCTTCATGACAATCAATACAAAGACAATGACAACATTCATCATTTGATTTAATGCTGTTACCAAACATGTGTCCAAATGAAACCACTGCAGACTATAACACGACAAACAGAGAGACAGCAAAAGTGACAGTTTTCTGTGGTGGCAGAAAATGCTACTCATCAAAAGAAAGAACCATAATCGTAAACCAGGTAACATTTTAAAACAGACACAAATAAATAGACACCTATTTATTTTTATTTTTTTGCCCTTTTAACAAGTATAACCCACATCAATCAACATTTTAATCTGTTTCTTGGCCTTTGTCCTCTACCACAGGTGTGGCAGCTACTGGTGTGTACAGCACGCAGCAACACTCCAGCCAGAATTAGCAACTTGACAAAGACTCACAACTCCACCTCATCAACATCTTTCCATTCTGCTGCTGTTTGTCTTGCCTGCAGATTAATTTTCCTAAGGATAAGATGAATAATTTCCCCAGTAATGAAGAGCTCATCAGATATGCTTGGCTTTCTGAGTCTGGCTGTGGAGTGTGGGCCTTGAGGTCAAAATTAAGCATGGAAACCCAGATCAGGTGCCCATTTCTAGATTCCCACCCATCAGAGGATGCCTCCTTCTCCTCCTCCTCCTCCTCCATGAATTCACTTGCCTCCCTTAACCTAGACCTGGATCATTCATCTTGTTCAAACTCAGATGAAGCCTCCCCATGATGCCTCCTCACTGCCTGTGCCAATCCCATTGGACATCTCTGTACTCTTAGAGGACTGCAGGACAGCAGTCAGTACCTCCTCTGGAGAAAAGTCTCTTTATTTTTGCTGAAGAAATGACCAGTCAAGGAAGTTACATGCTGTTATAGGTTTGCAGCAACAACAACTGAGTAAAACTTCTGCAAAGAACTAAAAACCTGAAACAGAAAAAATACTTTGTTACTTTGATCTTTAATCTTTTGAGTTTGATTGATTTTGGAAAACAAAACAAAACAAAAAAATACTATTGTGTTTGGAGTCTTGTATCGGTGTGTGTGAACATAGGGAAGAGGAGCGAAGTAGAGAGGCAGAGACGTGCAAAATGTTATAAGCAAAGCAAAGACTTTCTTTTTTCCCTTTCTTTTTTCACACACGCACACACACCCACACACACACACACACACACACACACACACACACACACACACACACACACACACACACACACACACACATACACGTCATTTTCCCAATACAGACTTTATTTTCTAATAACACACTTTTACATCAATACCAGCTCACCCTGACTATTTTGGTTGTAATGATATATTCTGTTGCCAAGCAATAGTCAGAAATGCAAAGATCTTAATGAAACAGCATGTAATGAGGCCCTCAGCCGTACTGGAACGCAATGTCACATGATGGTAATTGGAAAAAAAAATTGATTGAAGAAGTAGTCATATATAAAACAATGTTTAATGGTAAAATTAGAGTAGGATCAAAAATGTTCTACACAGTGTATTATGGCCCTGTTATTAGATCCAAGGTTAAATTTAACATTTGACAAGAAATGTAATCTTGTGAAAAATTGTCACACTACATCAATAAAGGTAAGACTATCAGAAAATGCCCAAATAATTACCAAGGGATCTATAAGGGAACATGTACATTTATTGAAAGACAAAAATTACAAAGAAATTACTGACAATTTCTAAGTAAGATGTGATTAAAAGATTTTTAATCATTTTAGTTTTCTTAATTTAATGACGGCTAATTTTTTTTTTTTCTGCAGCATGACAAAGATTCATCAATATTTTCTAATTTTGCAAATAAACTTAGCTTCTCTACCAAGATAGAAATTTATATTTCAGCATAAACTAGTTCATGCCATTTTTTTTCCAGAATTGATGTAAAGCCCTGCCCTTATATGCAGTGCCAGAAAACAAGTGAAGTGTTTTGTTGCCCCCATTATATCTACCTACACGTCTGTGGTTTGAGGTGGACAAGGTGTAAAGAGACCTACGCAAGTTCTGAATAGTGTCTCTTTGCCTCTGTGTATATGTGTGAGAGTGTGTATGGGTGTGTGTTTATGTGTGTGTGTGAGAGGATGAGGGAGGTAGATGAGAGGTAGAGTGAGTGCTTAGTGCGGGAGCTGTTGATTGTGTGTGAGAGCTCTGAGAAACGGTGCAGAGAGCATCTATCTGTATCATTCACTCTAAAAGCCTGGAGAGATAGAAAGGATGGATGGGAGGACAAGTAGAAGTCAATAAAGAGATGGTTGGAATGTAGAGAGAAGAGATGAGAGTGGATCTGTGTGAAGATGACTTAGAGCCATTTCAGGAAGGGAGAGAGGATAGAAACTGAGCGAAAAACAAAGCAGTGAAGGAGAGACAGCGACGAAAGAATAAAGTCCAGCGAGGAGAATTTGCCAGGCTGAGAAACTGTACTCATGAACAGAAAGACAGAGAGGTTGAAAGACAGGGATGGTAGGACAGATAAGACGACAAGGCACAACGATGCTCCATAAAAGCAAAACATGATACGAATGGTATTCTTTATGAAAATACACACTTCTTCTCCAGCATAAGACATTTTCACATTATAAAAAAGTCCCCTTATGTGAGAATCATCCATTTACCATCTGTCATGAAACAGGCTACATAAAATTGCCTTTTCCCTCCAATATGCATTTGTTTCGACTGTTTGCACAGGCCAGAGATAGCCCAGGGTTAAACTTTTGAGTTATTACAGAACTAGTGTTTTTATCTCTGCCTATCATTTTGCACAGCACTGCAGACACAGGAAGGAGTCACACGTTTATTTCCACTGTCAGGTGATTAAGACTGAAGAGTCTCTCTCTCTCACTGGCTCACTCCTCACACATCTGTTTTTCATGCTTAAATGGTGACTGACAAATGTTTTAGTTTTTTAAGAGGTATAGGAGTCAAATGTTGTACACTTACTCATGCACATTGCACGCCACTGCCGTGAAGCAGCCCTTGTGTTAAGTAGAGCTAATATACTGATTAAGCCTACTCCACATAACTGTCATTGAAATTTATAAGCTACAACAAGCAGACACTGGTTCATCTGTTATCTGTGATATAAACAGAAACAACAGCTCACAGGCAAAGCAAAACACATATTTTGGCCACTAAGCCAGGGAAAATCACCACAAACATTATCCATCTGCTAAAACACACTTTTGGTTCATCCATCCAGAAAGGGCCTACAGATAGGTCGGAGGTCTGAGACTAAATCCTCAAAATTGTGCTGTGCTAAATGGAGCATTATGCAATGTTTGGCGTTGCTAACTGAGGGCTTTTACTGAACATCTTGTCCCGTCGCTAATCCTGCCAACAGCAACCAGCCAGGGACGGAAACAAACTCTGACCCTCAATACATGCACACTCTCATAGAGATATGGGAATTATGATATTTGGAGCCACTGTGACACACATAAACACACACACACACACACGCACGCACGCACCTTATACAAAATATATGTCTTTACAACAAAATGTGATTAGAACATCAGCGTTGTGTATCTGTCCTTTCTGGTTGTAAAAACATACCCAAGCACACACAGCATTTGGAGTCCTGCACTACGAGGTTACCACATTATTTAAGTATATTAGTATAGATCAGCAGTATTTTTCTGGGATCTTTTTGCTCAATTCCATTTTTCCCTCTTAATATAATTTCTATATTACATACATTAACAAGCAGTGAATTACCTATTCTGTAAAGTAATGCAGAATGAATCCCCATGTTGCAACTAAATATGGATGTTGTAAGTTAATGGATAATAAATCTATATTTAAGGATATGGGAAGGTGGAAATTCAATTTGCGTCAGGGCTCTTGATCCGATCCCCACTTTTATCCCTGTACAAGCCTTGGCTGCAGGAATAATCGGCTTTGTGTAATAAAATGATGACGATGACTTTATCTGACATTTGTAAACGGAGGAGCTCTAGATTTCTCCAGGTCTGAATTATCAGCTCCATCCAGCGAATTAATCCTCGGCCAAAGTGAGACATAGTGAAAATGTTGTTGGTGTAAACACAAGGGTTACATTGAGGTGAATTGAAGAAACATGTTTCCAGAGAGTTGTGTGTTCTAACTGTGTGTCCATTCCAGTCTTTTTTACTTGTGTGTATGTGTGTACTTACAAGCTGTCTCTGTGTTCTCTGATCTGCTTTCCTTCACCTCTCTCACCTGCGAAGTGGAGATGCCAGGAGGTCAACTTTATCTCCATGGAAATCCCAAAGGGAATACCATCAACCTGTGAGAGGAAAGAAAGACAGCAGAAACACAGGCAATGGCATGGAAGCAGCTAGCTGTGAGAATTGTCCCATAAAGAACCATTTTCAGAGGACTCAGCTGATTCAACCTAATGATCTGAAGAGCACACATCACAGTCCTCTGCTTCATCAGCTTCAAAACACATCAGAGTTCAACCAATGGCATTCATTCTCTTTGCTTCAAATCTGCCTTTTTCTGTACTGGATTTCATGGTGTCGGCTTTCTCTAGTGCATTCACAAGGGCCAGATTCAATTAATGTGGCTGTGAGTTAAGTGGGCCCTCAGGGGTTAACGTCTGTCATGTCAGATGGATCTGTTTGTGTAGAGTAACAGTGGAATCACTCCGCGACCCATGTAGAGGGGAAAGAGATGCCTCAGAGCCTATTTCAGTATTCCCATCACAAATCTATAAGGCTTGGAGGAATTTGATCTTAGAACCTTTAAGTCTTATATAAGGACGTCTCTGAACTTCCTCATTCTAAATGGGTTAAGACCAAAACCTGCTCTGAAGCTGTGTTAAAAGTGCATATCATTATTCTGTTAAAGAGGTCATCAGAGTGGTATGGATACTGCACACCGAGAAATGGCTGTAATGGATGTCTCATGTATGAAGCACACGTATATGCTTATAAAGAGTCACATTTAATATTTAAAGAACTTCTTTGGTAATATATAAAATAATATGACACCCCAACAGGTTAAATCAGGGTAAAACTTTCGTTATACTGTTTTTATAGAGGCAGTGTGCTCCACTTGTTGTAAATGAAATGAAGTGTGATGCATCAGCCAGTGAGAGCAGCTATGTTAACATCTTGGACCTAGCTAATTGATGAACGCTGGTCTGTAGGATTTCAGAGATGACTTGTTTGTGAACCTCCCTGTATGACATGCCGATCTTCTTCTTAGAACAGCGCCGGCGGCAGCACCTGACTAATAAGCCTGTCACACAGCTAGATGGAGACGCCATTGAAATATCAAGGAGCTGACACCCCCACTACGTTTTTAGGATGATTTGGTGAGGAGAACCCCCACATCAAGAAGAAAAATTAACGGTTGTTTCCACCTGCTGCACTGTGAGTAATCCGTTTCTGTGTGCATCTGGCCCCTTTGTATTTTATTTCAGGCGCACCAGACCCTGCATTTATAACAGATATAAAGATTTATAAAAAATAAATAGATATGTGAGTTCAGTTCAGGTTTGTTTGGCTCTATTTCTTTTTTTCTAGAATAGCAGCTGTAGAAAGAAAATGCCATTTTACTAAGCTAATAAGGCCCCACAACAGGTCTCCAAAAAAACTGTATGATTCAAAATTCAAACAATGGCATTTAGTGTGGTGAGCCATTTTAAGCACTAAAATGTACCTTTTTCCACTAATGATTTGCAATTTAAAGATTCGTGCTTTCATGTGAACGTGAGGATCAAATGACTGTGCAATGGAAAACTAGTGTCAAATCCTCTTGGGATGTAACTCGCAGTGTTTCCCCTCAGCTCCATAGAGGGGAAACACCAACATCTCTATGTTCAATTATTCTGGTTTTAAAATAGAATTTTAACTTTGTGTCACTTTCAACCTTATCATTTCAAAAAGCAGGGGCAGATGTGAACATGCTGAAAAGACGGTAGTAACACATGCTTTTCAGAGGGGCTTCTGATGAATGTTAACCCTATCATTGTTATGTGATGTTTTTTGTTTTTACAAAATTGATCCTAACAATACACCTCAACCATATTGGAACACGAAAACCAAAGCACTTTTGAAATACTTAAAACAACTGTCGGTTTGTAACATTTTGTAATTAAAGTGATTAATACGAATACAAATTTAAAGACTTGTGTTTTCATTTCAGGTCATTTATCTGAGTATGCAAGTTAAACAGACTGTTTTGGTAAAGGTTTTTGAGATATCAGTTGTAGAGGTGCATGCCTTCCCTCATACAAAATTGGACTATACTGCACATTGCTTGCATTGCTAAAGGTGTTAAAACAACAAAGAAAAATTTATCCATCATTAAAAATAATTTATGGACCTCGCTGTCTATCAAAGTGTTATCTTTTTTTAGGTATATTCAAGTGAATGAAGACTATAGCTGACTATAGATTTATTAATAACAAATAACCCAACCAATCCCAGTTAGGAGACATAATGTCTTTTTCTCTTTATTATTATTCTCTGTGTCTTTCTCCCCCAACTTTTCACAAACCTTTACAAAATATGCTGGAACTACAAATGTGCATAAATATTTGTGAAACAAATTCTGATGCCATGGTTTATAATCCATCAATGACAACAAAGGACATAATTTCAATGTCCGTGCTTACTGGTATTGATATTTTGCTTTGTTACTCTGATCTGATCTGCTTATTCATGTATTTTTCAGTCCATGTTGTCTCCTCTCAAGGACAGACCAAGAGAAAACTGGTCATTTATTGAATTAACAGCTATCAAGAAGCATTAGGCAGAGTCGCCTTCTCGATTTCTAACTCAGTGCTGTGGCAAAACGGGACAACACCTTGAAACAGAGGCTATGACTTTGTGGTCTGCTCAGTTGCTCAGTCAGGAAGACAACGGTGGGGAGGACAGAATGTAATTGGACACCCATGGAGTGTCATCTCTGGGGTGGGCACAGTGATAGACCCAGGGAACGCTGCAGCATGACAACAAGGCCTCAGAGAAGGGCAGGACTCTGGGCTGAGGACTGCTGGTAAAATCTTATCACAGCCTGGTCTTTTCTATCAGACAGCCTGCAAGCCTGCCTCAGGACAAAGTAAAGCAGGCTGGCTTGTCTTACACACACACACACACACACACACACACACACACACACACACACACACACACACACACACACACAGGCACACACAAAGACACACACAGAGAGAGAGAGAGAGAGAGAGAGAGAGTGAGAGACAAGCACACACATACACGCACACGCAGACACACACACACACATGCCGGTGCTTGCACACACACACATCGCAGACACACACACACACACACACACACACACACTTTACAAGGCAAGCCTCATCTTTGGTAGAGCCTCATAAACCCTTGTCACCATAGCAACTACTACCTCATTAGAAAGTCGCTGGTGGTGGTCAGTACCCGAGCAATTTCTTTTTAGTCATTTTTTTGTTTGCTTGATTTTTTCTCTCTTTTTTTTTGGACCTCTGAGTTTTTCTTACAGCATAATTCCGCCAGAAGATTCTCTCTTGTTGTAAAAGAAAAAAAAAAGTAATTACTAGACCACTTTTTGTAAAATTGGGAAAATCAAACACGTAACTCAAGTCAAAACCTTAAATAATTACCTTTACAATAACAAAATTTTGTCACAATTTGTTTCTTTATTATGAATTTGAAAAGCATTATAAAATATTTTAATGCTAAGGCCCCGTCCACACGGTGCCGGAACTTTTTGAAAAAGTAACTTTTTTCACCCCGCATGGAAAACGATTTGCGTCCACACAACAGCGTTTTCAAAAAGAACTGTCCACACGTATCCGCATCAGTGCGTTGATCAACACGTGTATAAGCTGAACAACTCCGAGAACGACAGGAGAGAGGACCGGGACGTGTGGAAATTCACGCTGTTCCTCCTGAAGGATGATCTTCATCACAGAGTTCTCCACCAGCAGACAGCGCGTCCCACTCTGACCCAGAACTGGCGTCGGTGTCTCTGGCGAGGAACGTGAATGAATGAATGAATAAATATATATATTTATGACAAATGAAGAAACAGACGAACAAATATTTAAGTGCAAAGCATGTTTATCAACGCATCTTCGACGTGCAGCTGTTATACATCAGAAAATCGGCGGTTTTAGCTCCGTTTGTACAGGTACATTCGGGTCACGTGCATGACGTCACAGCGGTTTTGGTCCCAGGGATACGCCCCCCGGATAAAAAAAGTTGCGGAAACGCAGACCCAGCGTTTTTAAAAAAATCCACCTTGGCCAGCGTTTTCAAAAAGTTGCGTTTTCGTCCTGGATATCTGCGTTGTCGTGTGGACGGAAGGCGTAAACGCAATAAAAAATTGCGTTTTCGAAAAGTTCCGGCATGGTGTGGACGGGGCCTTACAGGCAGATATTGTTTGGACCAATGAATTTAAAACTGTTTTTGATTCATTTTGTATTGTAAAGTTTATTCCTCTTTGGGCACTATAGAGTGGGTTTTACTTCAAAATTGTTTATGAGATATGATGATAAAAACATTAAAGCATCAGAAAAAAGGGGCAAAACGTTTGATTTTTTCTGTAAATGTTTTTCTCCAACGTTTTCCTCAAACGTCAGTGTTTGCGCTGTTGCTCGATTTTTTTGAGCTTTCCAATTAACAGAATCAGAGATGGTAGAAAACTGATAAGGAATCATTTCACTTTCAAATATTTTGGTAACAAAAAAAGAGAAGCTCTGATCATTTATAAATCGTATTTATTTCAATCCTTCTCTAAACTACTCTTACATACCACATATCAGTTGTTGTTTTTTTTATTTAACTGCATCACAATAACTGCTAATAACAGTAAACATTTCATTAGCAGTGGTCATACTGTACACATATTAGAAGAAGTGTTAAGGTTAACCCTCACATGACATAAACAGGCCTTAGTCTGCTGGGAATTTGCAATTGCTTACAGATCCATGACAAAACTATTTCTATACAACTAATTTGTGACGTCAAATCTATGCATTTGTTCATCAATTCATACATTGGTCTGGATTGTTTTTCCTTACATATTTGTCTTTCAGCTGTATATGAAAAGATTTCTTTTTTGCAATTTGTGCAGTGTCTTGAACATGTCTTACTTAGAAGTGTTCTTTAAATAACATTTTAGTGAAAATGCACCACTTTGTCGTGCCTATTACCAGAGGCATGGCAAAAGTGCCTTTGTGTACATTTAGTGTGACTATAATTGCATAAACCTTGCTTTACCTCCCAAGACATGGGTGTTTCACTTAGTTGCATTCAGTCTTTTATCTATTTATGCATCAAATAAAAAGGGACAGGGAGCTACATTTAGGGAGTGGAAAGTGTATCCTGAAGAATTTAATAAGAGAAGAAATCTTGATGGATTACAGACCTTCTCTACATCTGAAACATTTTCAGAATGATGAATCACAAAGGCCTTTCACTCTCCCTCTTTCTTTCTCCTTACCCATCTCACTCCCTCTTTCTCTGCGTCCTCGCCTTCTCATATCATGAGCCTTGGCTTTCAATTGTAAGAGATTACAGGAGCATAGCCGGACTGCGGCCCGTCGAGGATCTTTTATTAATATTTATATGCATATGAAACAAGCCAATTCTAAGCTGTCGGTGAACAGCTGAACCCCATGGCCCCAGCATGTATATATACATAATATGCAGGAGTGTGTGTGTGTGTGTGTGTGTGTGTGTGTGTGTGTGTGTGGATGTGTGTTTGGCAGTTGGGTGCCTGTATAGTAGAGTGTGTTCTGTATAATACCTGTGTGCGTGTGTGTGTGTGTGCGCATAAGTTCCATTTTGGCAATAACCCTATAACCCTGCCGTATCCCAGACCACCTGAGCCACCAGTTATGAATCGGAGGCCATGAAAGGAGTTTCCCACCAGGTTTTGATCGTTAGCAGGACGTCTGGCCTCTTTCTCCAAGGTTAAACAGGACTCTAAGGTTGGGGGGGTGCAGCCATTGGGGCTCTAAATATGCAAACAACTGTGGAGCCTGCCAGTCAAGGCTATCGAGGAGCTGATATCCCACCAGTGGAAAGAGCAGAAGGAGACTAATCCTTCATACATAATAGATAACCAAATCCTCTAAAACACAGAGACGTTAGCTGCCTGCACCACAGAGGCCCTGCCACTGTGAACAGATAAGACATCAGGCATCCCCCTTCATGCCACCTTCATTAATACTCAATTACAACAGAGCTGCTTCAGCCTGACACCATTGTCTACTCCTGAAAGGCTGGCCTTTGATAAGGGAGCAGGTATTGCTGCCCCCTCTGTACACAGATGTAATGGTGCATAATATCTTTGTCACAAGAGTTAAGTGGAGAGAGAAGCTCATGCTCAGAATGATATCGCCCCTTATTGCAACCACTTTGCATTTGCCTGTCATACTGATCAAAACAGGAAGGCAATGAACAAATCTGAGGGAAATTGGTGTTAATGTTCCAAGCTAACAGGAGTGGTTGTATCACTGAATGAAAATAAAAATAAACAGCATTTCATTTACTTCATGGGCACTCTGGAGTCTTTTCCAGTGCCGACCTGCACATTCATTTCAAGCCAAGGACGCTGAAAGTGTTTCAACAAAAACGCTTATTCATATAAGATTGTCTAAATGTGTCTAAAATGTAATGTTTAATCATTCTACTTCACAAATAATTGAAACATTAGGAAATCATTCCTTTATGTGCCTTATTCTTTGCTTTTATACCATCTGATGTGAATAATTATAATAATATAATATCATCATCATCATTATCATTATCATTATTATTGTTAATAATAATATAATAATTATAATAATAATAAATATTATTATTATTATATTATATTATATTATTATTATTATTAGACAAGCAGACAGACAGATAGATAGATAGATAGATAGATAGATAGATAGATAGATAGATAGATAGATAGATAGATAGATAGATAGATAGATAGATAGATAGATAGATAGATAGATAGATAGATAGATAGATAGATAGATAGATAGATAGATAGATAGATAGATAGATAGATAGATAGATCGATCGATCGATCGATCGATAGATAGCTTATTAATTATTGTAATTATTATAACTTTTTATTATTAATAATAATAATAATATCGTTATTATTATTATTATTATTATTATTATTATTATTATTATTATTATTATTATTATTATTATTATTATTATTAGATTTGTTGTTTTTCATGTCATACAAAAAAAACATTAATAACTGGACAGTCTTTGCCTCACTCACACTTTCATTTTTTCATTACCAAAATCTACATATCCCATGTCCATTCAGAGCTCTTTCTACAGAGCCATTATAAAGTAATAAACCCCTTCCTCTATGGGTTTTCACTATTCTTTACATTTGTCGCTAGCAAGCACTTCACAGACTGGAACATGTCACTAACAATACTGTCTGACATAGAATTGGTCACTTAGGAATAGAGTACTGCTGCTATTGTTCCAATTAGCAAGTCCCTGCATGAATTGCTTGATTCTCCTTCTCATCCACTCACTGCAAGCCTTTACATTACCCCATCCATCCCCATTACACTCAATTTGGTCCTCTCTCTTCTTGTCTTTCTTTTCTCTCCTTCTTTATTTTGAAACTTCAGTTGCCTTTAGGGTTCAGGAGGTTTTTTCTTTCTTTTTTTTTTTTTTGAGAAATATCCAAGCAGGTGAGATTTTTCCTCTGAGAATGAGAAACTGAGAGCGTTTTTCCTGCCTGTTCTTTCTACTTCTTTTACTCTCTGCATCCATCTTTTTTCTTTTTCTGGGCTGGGCTCCCCTGGCATTAATGTCCCTGTGGGATCCTGGTGTGATCTGTGGGTGTTTAGCTGTTAATCTGTCAGACTAATTCTATGGACAAACACTGCTGCAATATATAATTCCCAGCCCATGAGGAGAAACGACATGAAGGCCATAGGCCAGCCTGGAGACTGATGAGCCACGGTAGCATAATTAAGGCCAGCACCTCCCATGGGAGGAGCCTGCACATCCTTCTATTCCCTCTTTCTCTCTTTATTTGTCTATCTATCCATCTATCTGTCTATCTATTTATCTATATACAGATTGTCTAGCATAGAAAGTGTGTGGATGCATTGAACAAATCCACATTCCGGTTTCACAAAGTCAGCTGTAATGAACATCTCTGGCTGATTCTATTGCTCCAGTTAAGCAGAGCTGTGGATCTGCAGCCACATACGCAGCCTTTATCTGATGAAGCCTTAATGTATGGAACTCCATCTACATGGATTGTGTATTGCAGACTGGGGAGATGAAATGATTCTGTTAAATTATTTTGTTAAACCTTTTGATCTGAGATGTTGCTGTTCTTTCATTATTAGCTGCAGGGACACAGTGTCACTCATAACCAAGATCTACAACATACTGATTGAACATGAAGATTCAAAGGAAGATTACAAACTGGGAACAGGGCCAAAAGGCTGTGACATGGCTTGACCTGTTGTTAAATTACAAAACTACATTTTTTTTTCTTTAATGCAGGCGACCTAAAATGAGGTTTCAAGGCCTTAATTCATCCAGCTCTTCTTTAAAGTAAACCAAAGAGTTGTGTGTAGAATTATTAGATATAGGGACAAACTGAAATAATCGTTGCTGAACGATTATTGATTGTTGCATTTTTAAGATACATTTTACTCTTAAAAAATTCTTATCGATTTGTCCAGTCTCACAAATGATCAAAACCATGCTTGTTACAATATATTTAAAGCTACATTATAAGTATCCAGCATGCACAACAATATTTTTTTTGAGACAGTTGCTGTCATTAACTAAAGCGTTTTCATCATCATTATTATTATTATTATTATTATTATTATTATTATTATTATTATTATTATTATTATTATTATTATTATTATTATCATTATTATTATTATTATTATTATTATAACAATAAAAATAAATTATTTTATTTTCTGTTGTTCACAAAGGCCAAAAAAACATTAGTTAGAAGGAAACAAGATACTTCCAGAAATGAAAACTGTTTGAAATATTTCGTTTACTATGATATTTGTGTTGTTGTTGTTGTTGTTGTTGTTGTTTGTTTGTTTTTTCAATTCTATGGGGTAGGTAAAATGCAAACAAAATTTTAAAAACAGCAGAGAATATAAAACAAAAACATGGACATGAATTTTATTTGTCAGCAGGTGCTGAAATTTGTCCTGCGACCCAGCAGCCGTTTTATGCAACAGAAGAAAAACATGTATCACATGATACATATTTACAACATGGAAACTTAATAGTCTAGAGTGCTTGTTCCCCACTCAGCCTATACCCGGTATCGCTCATGATTGAGCATTAAAGTTGATAGATGGACAGAGGACTTTTTTTAGTCTAACCTTCTTGTAAGGTGTTACCTTGTATCTCCTTCCTCAGGGCAGTACACTGTATTGACTATATAAAACATGACTGATGTTTGAGGTGATGTTTTTTGCCAGCTTCATCATGCTGTTATTGTACATGGAGGTATACAGTTCCTGTCCAACAATCTTTGAGCAAATGTTTAGTTGTTGTGACATTTGTGACTTTAGTGCTACAGACAGACATCCATACCAGGTGGTGCTACAGTATTGAAGAACACTCATAATAACAGAAGTGGAAAAACAAAAGAACAATCCTTTTACTGGCACCAAAAGATCTTAAATGGCGAAGGAAATAGATTCTGTGCCTTGTATTCTTACACACTGCTACAATCTGATCTTTCCAGGACAGGAGATGGTCTATTACTACTCCAAGGTATGTGTATGAATGTGTACCTGATTGATCTGTTCATTATGGATAATAACAGGGAGTTTGTGTGTTTCTGGTGTTGCGCCAAAAACAATCTCTTCTGTCTTTTTTGTGTATATGACGCGAGCATTGTTGCCACTCCGTTCAACCACCTTATTTACCCTCTGTTGGTGCAGTCCAGGGTCACTGAAGATATTTAAAGAGAAATTAAAACTGTCATCGGAGTACTTGAGAATGTACTGGTATGGTCTGTTACTCTTACCTTCAGACAGGCATTCTGCAGTACCACAGCTGTCAGTATAAAGAGTGAAAAGTATGGCTGAACCCTGTGGAGCACCAACATTTGTAGTTAAGGCTGAGGAAATGGTTTTGTTCACCTTCAAAACCATTTCCTCAGCAACAGTGATTTCATTGTCATCACTGATATTTATTTTGATCATGTTCATTTAATTAAGTATTTATTTTTTGTTTTGATGCAGCTGTATTCCAACGTAATCATGGAACCTGTTGAATCATTTGCTTCTGAACAGTTTGTGACAAAGAACGTAGAAAAACAGTTTAAAGTGAAAAGCAAGGACTACTGTCTGTGAGTGTGCGATTCATGTAAAAAAAAATTATTATTGTGAAACAGACATTGAGCACAGTATGGGTACCCTTCATGCTGTTATCCTTGTTAAATGTGGCCTGTGTTAGCAGTGGGAGTTGTAGCTTTGTTAGCAGCGGCATGTGACAGCTCCGGTAGTGGAAATGGTTGTTACAGCTGATCTAGCTGTGAAACACAGTGCCATGTCTCCAGGCAAGCTGGAAGATACCATCACACACACACACACACACACACACACACACACACACACACACACACACACACACACACACACACACACACACACACACACACACGCACACACGTACAACCTATAGTATGGACAGAGAAGGATCTCAACAAGAATGAAACTCTAAAATATACAGTAATCCTTTTCCTCTCTCACACCTGAGAGTCCTGTAGGCTGTGTGTAATAGCATTTTTCTGTAACCCTCCTCATCAAACTCTCGTCATTGTTGTCATCCTCCTCTTTCCCTTCCTCCTCCTCCACCCCCTCAATCTCCTCTTCTTTCTCCACCCTCTCTGTTTCCTCCTCTCACTGCAGGCGATTGATTTGAACTCTGATCCCTGTAGTCCTGCCACTTTCATTCCTTGCTGTTAAACAAGAGCTGTTGTTTTCTCAACCTACATGGATCTGTACATCCCATATAAAGCACACAAAAAAGAAGCTCTGGTGACATGAACATTATCAGATATGTTAGCATCAAGCTAACTTCAGCTCCCCAAATGTCACCCACCATATTTTGAAATATTAATATGATTAGCTATTTATTCAGCTTCCTAGTGCACACAAACCATTTCCTTTGTTGGCAGTGTTGCCTTGAGAGAGTTATTCCCACATGAGGTGAGACCGAAACCAAATGAAAAATACAGAAGCTAAGAGAATGCCTACATTTGTTTTGCTTTGAAAACAGCCTGTAGAAAATTTGTAGTACAGAAAGAGATGTTCGACGAAGCACCACAAGCACCACACATTATAGTCACAGGATTGAAATAGACAGATCCAGTGCTGCTAATTAAAATATTCTTTTATCCCTTGAGTTCCTGCACAGTCAGATAATAAAACTTTTTTCATTTTGGTTCATCTACCTTGGGGCTTGTATTAGATTTTGAGCTGTGATTGGTACTGAGATGATCCCAGGAGAAAGGTCTTGGTTAAAATATCAAACAGCCCAGTGTTTGATTTCATTCTCCACTATGGTCTCTTCCAATGGGCCCCTGTGGACTTGTTTTCTTTGAGAACCGTTAAGAAACATGGCAAAGGCATGTTCTATCCATATCACCAAGCCTCTGTCTTTTCTGACATAGAGATAAACCCAATAACTCTGCTTCTGTGTAAAGATGCCATTAGTCATTTGGTTGAGCCCCTCCATGTCTAGGAAAGCATTACACTGTAAAAACAGCAGAATGTTTTTCAGCCTCGGCACACATCCTCATGGGGGCCAAGCAGCAGTTGTTGTTTAAGAGCTCCATTCATTGTAAGCTGGCGGAAACACACAAAGGCATATGGTGGCTTGATTTAGTTAGCTTGTACAATGATTTCAGAAGCTACTTTTGGACAAAGATAACAAAGTGACCAAGCAATTAAATCAAGTATGGTCAATTTGAAGCACCTGATAGCCTAAATCCAGCTGTGGGGGAACATCTGGTGGATTTGGGCAAGAGGAAACGGTGCAGATTCTTTGAGGAATTGCATGCATGCATACTAAAATGTTAGTTTGTGTTTGTCTGCTTGGTTTGAATTGTAATAAAATTCTGTTTGCAGTGAGGTTGACTGTGTCCTTTGTCAGCTATGTTAGAAAAACGAAAAACAAAAATTCTTTAACTTCTTTAACCTGGAAATTAAAAAAGGGTGTTTGGTCTCCCAGCTTTCGCAGCATGACAGCAACAGCCAAAAATACAGTAATGCAACCCTGCTCCTTGACCAGTATTTACTACTGAGCTGCTGTGAGATTTGATGCTGGATATAAGTCGACCCTCAGGTCAGTTTTTTTCTACATAGGTTTTTTTTTTTTTTTATCTGACTTGAATAAGTCACCAGCACATCTCTGAACCCATCAAATAATAATAAAAAAAATATTCCCATTTAATTCTTCAGCATATGCAAAACCGGTTCCTGTTACCAGAAAGCATGATTGTTATAATACATATGAATGAAAATAATTGACAAGAGGGCACATGGAACAAATGAGACTTAGTAAAACAAATGATTTGAACTGAGACCATAATCTGTGTAAGTGTTGCATTGGGGCCCAGGAGACAGCAACAAGCATTGTTAATGGTAAACAGTGAATAAAAATACCATAATAAGATATGCATGATTAAATTAAAAGGAAAAGGTCACAGCAGGTTGATGCATCTGTCTCATTAGCTCCTTTATTTGTGTCCCTTCATTTACCCTTCATTAGCCTGCCTGTTTAATCCTCTTTCTTCCAATCTCTCCTTTCATTAGGCCTGCCGCTCTCCATTGCTTCCTCTCTGTGTGTTGTTTCTTGGCGTAATGGCTTCCCACAGTGTGTCTGTCTTTCGAAAATGTCACCCGGTCTCTACACAGTGCACTACTTTTGACATAAGCGCTATGTGCAGCAGACAGGGCATAGGGATTAATTTGCCATGTATGTATACCTCAGTACCAGACAGGGGTAGGGACTGTGACTGAGGTCTGTCTGACAGCACAGACAGAGCCGTTCTCACTGGATCCCTCACGTCTGCTACCACACTTCCTGTCACAGGCAACGGGGGAAAGAAGAGAGATTCACGATGGGGGAGAAGGAGGTGTGAATGCAGCCTTATGGGAGCGGGGGAATGGGAGACAGCGAGGGAAGAGGGTGAGATACAGGAAAAATATGTGCACAGTGTCAGAGCAAAAAAAGTGAAAGGAGACAGATCCCAGTTCAGAGAAACAGGAGCCAGGGGAGTTATTTCTGTAATGCAGCTCAGAGCCAAAAGAGGTCGTGTGTGCTGCAAATTCATTAGTTTCAGAAGACACTGATTTACTATAATAATTCCAACTATTGCAAAGAACATTCTGTATGTGTTTGACTTTATTAAGCACTGTTTGATAAACCTCAGGCTTTGTCTGAAATAATGTGACTGACCCTGCACTGTCCTTATTTGCCTTTCATTTATCTATGTTAAGTGAAAGGTACCATTAGATGTCATTTTATTTATTGAGGGATTTAAATTCAAAATGGTGCCTTTGCCTTTTTCAGCTCAATTTCTCTTTTAATTCCCTAATTAAATTCAGTTGTCTGTTTATAGGCATTTGACTTATTTCATCTCCTCATATAGCAGAAAATTAATGTGAATTTCAGTAACAGTCAGTCAGTGTGGATTTAAGTACTACAATAGGCTGATTTCTTGAAAATCAGGGTCACCAAACTCCACATTATAAGAACCAATTATTTTTAAAACATCTAAAAAGTTGAGCTTGCCATTTGTAGTGTCAAACCAATCAAGATGCAGATACACTAAGCAGATTAAATCAGTATAAAAACAAAAAAGTAGATACAAACACACACAAAAAAAGGTACACACAATATTTAAGACTAAAAAAAAAAAACATCTACTAGTGCCACAACAAACCTTTTTTTAGATCCACGAGTTGGTTAACTTGGTTAACAGTGTTCTAAAAATGTAAAACATAGAAAATAACAGAACAAACAGCAACCAACCAATGCTATAAATGCAATCACAAATCTACACTAAAGGAGGCACTCCTACCTTGATCCTGCTGCTGCTCCTGGACTGTTGTGTCGTTTAACAGCAGAGACAACTGTTGACAAGGCCACAAACTGTAGCAAGGTAAAAAAAAATAATAATAATTTTTAAATCAAAGTTTACTTAGAAATGCATTAAGGTTTTTTTTTCTTTTTCTTTTTACCACTCGAGCATGAGCATCAGAGTAACAAAAATATTTTTTGTAAACTTCCTTGTGGGTGTTCATGGGTCCATTGGACAAATTCTCAGGATAAGTTGGACTCCAACATCTCTGCTCTACAATATAACATGAACTGTAAAGAAACTTTCCCTAGCCCGTAGCTGAAGTGCTGCATCCTCACATTTGCTTGCCAACAGGGAGGAGAACTTGGAGCCAACAGACCTATTCTGTTTTCCGATGATGAACTTTACCATTTCATGTACCACACCTGATTACAGCATCACTCATGACATCCCATTACAACCACACCCTCTTAATAAAGTAATGTCTGGAGTGGTGGTGAGAGCCTTGTCTGGGAGGGTATGCAATGGGCTGGGGAGTAATGAGCAAGTCTAAGATAAATAATGGATTGCTGTCATTCATATTACAGAGGAAATTACTATAATGGTTCTTGCCGGGTGAAAGACCTCCATCTAACACATTAACACTCAGGACAAAGACAAAGAGAGAAGGAGGCCGGAGGGAAGGAAGAGGATAAAACTGGCTGACAAAAGTGAAGCAAGGAGGAGATCATCATCATCCACAAAACATATCCTGTCACTCGAGGTCTGGCATGAAATGAAATGAGAGATGAAACGAGCACATGACTATTTTGAGTCTCTGACTGATGGGAACACCTTAAAGCTCCAGCGCTACTGTGACTTATGCCAGAAGGAAGTTCTCTCTCTCTCTCCTCTCCCGACACCTTAATTTTCCAACCCTCCAACTGATTCTGCCAAGGCTCCCACTCTCACTCTGTCTCTCCTCTGTGTTCTCCCAGGGCATTAGAAACAGAATGGTCTGAATGTGAGCTTCCAATAGTGGAGATAAATGGGATTTGAAGCACAGGCTATAAGGAGTGGCAGTCATTAGACAGTAAGTGAGCCAAGCGAGTTGTTAGGACATGAGCGGTGTTAGTCGTTAGGAAGGGATGGAGGGAGAGGGTGAGATGGAGCGATGGAGAGAAGGAAGGAGGCCACTGGCTGTTTGTTCTAGGACTAAGTGCTGGATAATGAGATCAAACTGACATGACCCGGCCTCAGAGCTGAGAGAGACAGCATTGCAAACTCTCTCTCCCTCTATCTCTCAATCGCATTGTCTTTCACATACTTTCTCTTTCTGTCTCTATTTGTTTCTTTTACCTAACCCTCTTCTTGGAGAAACTACAAATGTGCTCACACTGGAATGTAATATATAGAACAGACTGAGAAAAAAAACCCACACCAAACTTTAATGTCACCACAGCCAATGATTAATTATTTACGGTCCTTAGAACATACACAGATTTTAAACCTTTGATTCACTGAAGACATGACCTATCAAGAGGAAAGAGGAGAATAAAGCTTTGATTACACTACATTTTTAAGTTGCAGTTAAGGTTTAAAACTGAAGCCCTCATGCTTTAGATAAATGTGTGTCAGATGGTAAAAACAGATCCAGTGTCTCAAATCTATTTCCTCCAAAAGTGACAAATTTGACAAGTGCATCCACTTCAAACAACAAACGACCAGGTGTCCCATCCATCAATACTTGTGTGTGAAACACTGCAACACTTGAAATGCCTTTGAGAAGTTTTACAGAAGAGATTAATTATCTCCCTTTTTAATAATTATCGCATCAAATGCCTCATTGCTGTCCGTTTTGATGCCAGCATTCAGTGCCTGTTTTTTGTGATTCTCCACACAAATTTTAGAAAGGATTTCAGTGGTGATAAAGGCCAGCACCTATTCTGAATTTTGATTTTCACCCTGGCTCCCAGATTGCCCTTAAAAAGAGTTTTCAAAAATAGTGTAGCTGAATCCCAAAGAGCTGATCTGGGAGTAGGAAATCTATTCCTCTGCATACTTGTGTTATGGACAAGGTTAAAACCATTGAATGAGATGTGAAATACTAACGAAAGGTTCCCATTCTATCCCAGTACATTTGTGAAAAAATGACTGTCTTCTTACAATGTTGTTGGTTTTTTTCTTTATATGTTTGTTATTTGGTCGTATTGGAAAAGGAAAACTGCGACAGCTGCAGGCTATTTATTCAGAAAAAGATTTGCCCAGTTAATGTGGCCACTTTTGTGCAAAAATGAATCCAGGTGTCTTTTGTTTTTGCCAATGCACAGAGTGGGAATGTTTACAACAGTAAATTTCCATGAAAAACTCTTTGACCGACAGTTGTTTTGAATGCAGCCATCAATTCTTATTTGTCAGCTTATTGATTGATTTCTTTCATTTGTGATTTTGTGATTTTCCTCCAAGTGTTGACAAAATGCAAAATCAAAAAATGATTAGAAGAAAAAATTAAATTACACCAAGGAATTCTTTAATTTTGATTTAAATGTCTGCTAACAAGACATTCTGTGGGGAAAAACACAAATAAAATAAAGGATATTTTGTAGCATGGACACACTTCTGAAGACATATGAAAACCCAACGATAGAAATACTGAGTCAAACACTCAAAATTACAGGAACCAACTGTGTATTTTTTACACAATTGTCATTTACTGATGTAATGCCTGTTTTAAAGATTTAATGGGTTGCGTGTTTGACATGCTGCTCAGCCATATGTAGCTTTCTGGAGAAGATCAGGCGAGAAGATCAGCTAACCCCCAGCCCTCCATGGAGTACTGCTATCATGTTTATTCTAAATGTGTGTTTCTTAAATCCAGACTGAACCAAGTGAATTACTGCACTTCCATTGTCCCCCAGCAAAGTCATGCAGAAAGTAAAGTAGATCAGATGAAGGAATGTCTTGTACTATTCTTCATATAGAACAGTAAACATTTCTTTATTTTTCTAGTCATGTCCATAAGTACATAAATCAGTACATGAATATGATCTGTAAGTTATTTTTCTATACACTTATGACTTGAAAGACTGGGTTTTATCAAATAGCATTAAAGATGATATATCCTCGCTTTTCCTGCCGCTGTAACTTTGTATTTTTTCTAACACAAAGTGGAAGTATGGCAAAGTGAGAGGCAGATCTTCAAAGTGGTGTCAAACAGGTTTGCAGAGAGACTTTGTTTAGCCTAGCTACACAGAACAGTGTGTGCACCATGCTGAGAGACACAGACACTCTTTCCTCACCAACGCAGATGCGGAGACACATACACACAAAGGAGAGCATCAAAAATTGTCACAAAATTGTACACACCTGTCAAACACACCAGAACACAGAAACACCCTCACATAAGATACAAGAGTGAGACTCAGGCAGCTGTCTGCATTCTGTGATTTCTGCCGCAAATGTTACAAGAGTGAAGGGGCTGAAACTGAAACAGGAGGGGGTCCCTTAAAACATTTCTCCTCCTCTCAGTCGGAGGGGGGTATTTGGAGAAAACCATTTTAACTTTACAAACAAGTTCTTGTGTAAAATCCCATTGGAACTTCCGTTTTGCATACTGCATAATGTATGGGTCCATAATTACGCATGTACAGGAGTATATGTTCTTCTTAAGCAAGTAGAATACACATGTCATGTAAAAATCTCTGTAGTCTCTAATATTATCCTTTATTATTGTACCATGGCTTTAACTCCACTACATTTATTTTTTACTCTTTCAAAACATTTTTGCAAACAGAATAGATAGATAAATAAATAAATAAATAAATAAATAAATAAATAAATAAATAAATAAATAAATAAATAAATAAATAAATGGAAATTCTTGGGGGAGGTTTTGTTTCAATTGATCCAAATCTTGTAACTAATTTTTAATATCTAATACCTAATAACTAATACCTAACCAATAGCTGTGTTATGTATGGGATGTGCTGATTATGCAGCATGTGTCCAGCATTTTCTATGCATGTCCAGTCCTGAGAAGAAATTCGCGAATGAAGATATGTGATGTGTTTGGTCAGGTAGCTTACTCTTCTCTCTGTGTGCGTAAGCAATTCAGGGGAATCTTTTAATAAAGACATACCTTTTTCCCTCCTTTATTTGACTTTTCAGCAAACCTGTCCACCCCTGCTTACAAAGGGCTCACACGTGCTCACACCTCAACCAGCGTTAATGAACTGAGAAAAGAGAAAAATAAAGCTTAAGCGGATGTAAAAAAAAGATTTGGCTTCCTTGTTAGTGTGATGACAGCTCAGCTATAATGGTTTCTATGACTGCGAGTCATGGCCAGAGAGCTTGGATAGGATTCTTTGTGGGAGACATTCACTAAGCTTTGGTGTCATAAACCTGAGTAGTCCAAAGTCAAATTATCAGCAATGCTGTTTTGTGTTTCTTAAGCTTCACCACTATTTCAAGTTGAGTGGCCAAGGCTTGGGTCTGGAAATCACACCGGACCCCACATAGTATCCCATTTCCTCTTGTGTCCCATGTCTGGCTATAGCAGCATTAATTCATGGTTTGGCTTTGTAGCTCAGAGGATGCCTTTCTGAATTGCATAGTTCATCCTTCTTCCTTGCACCATATTGTCTGAAAGACAGTTTCATTGCTGTACAAATCCAAAGGGTGACCCCATTTCCTGAGTGTTGCTGGTCAGTACAAGAACCAGCAGCAGTTTGCATTTTTATTTTTATATCAGTCACCTCATTTATCTAATAGTGGTACATCTCATCAGAGCCATCTTCCCATGCCACTGTCTCTACTTCTGCATTGACACCCATCTGCTGCTGTGAGCTGGTCTGTTGGCAGCTCATTCTGCTAAGAATACGCTGCCAACAGAACTTTGCTAGTCATGGCTGCTCTGATAAAATATTAAGCAGTTTTTTGATTAAACATTTGATTTGACTTTTATCATTTCAGATTGAAAAGTGTTACTGAGGTAGCTGAGGCCACAACCATAAACAGAAATAGCATTTCAGGTTTGAATGTTTAAGATACTATGGACCTGTGTCTCATTTGATTAACTGAAATGTAATTGTTCAGCTCCTTTATTCACCTCACTGTCTACGGAAAATTTCAAAATGTCAAATCTCTCCTTTCTGTTTTCTTTTTCACAGTTACAAATAATGATCCACGAGGTGTTAAACCAGGCACACTCCTTAGAATTAGATGTTGTTGTAAAAACTCAAAGTGTCGACTAAAAAAACATTTGATGACAGCTGTAGTGCTGGTGGTATGTATTTGGCATGGTGATGTATATACATCAAGAGTTGATGGCAAAATAAAAATGTTGAACAGGGAATATTTAGCATTATTAGGTTTAATATTCACAATACTATATTTTGGAGATTCCCTCGGAGAAGCTTGATGAGGCTTGAACAGCGCTCAGCTCCCATACCAGGTTTCAAACCTGGCACGCAGGATCCCACAGCTGCATTGGCACACTGTATCTCAGTTAAAGTGTGACATCAATTAACAGAGGGAATGTTTTGCTGCTGTTAGCGATGATTCTCATCTGCCACACTTACAGCCACTTTGAGTAATGTGTATTTGGAACACACTGTAATACTTATAAATACTGCAAGAAGTAACACAGAATTATCTTCAAGAAATTTTAAATAAAATTGTTAAGAGACGTCTTTATAAAAGTATTTATCCCAATTCTTAGGTGCTTTAGAAGTTGACTGTCATCTAGTTGTGAAAAGGTAGGTGCTCCAGGCATTCAGTCATGAATAAATGTAAAATAAACATTTGCATTTTAGAATCCCATTAGGGATGATTGAGGCTGTTGACACGACACGTCAGACTAGACAATGTCCCAAAATATTAGCAAGAAAATTTCATGATACATCACATTATGATCAGGACTTGTTTCTCCAGTGTAGACGTGCTTAAAGGGGTCCTATTATAAATATACTGTATATATGCGTGTTCATCCCCGAGGTGAAGTTCGTGTCCAGCAGTAAGAAAGTAGTGTGTAGCAATGTCCTTGTTGAGCGCTAGACACAATAGTTGCTCTGTTGTTGTTGAAGTCAGCTTCTATTTGGCTAACTAGTTAACTCCACTTCAGTTCCAAATTGTTCATAGGTGTGAGTGTGTGCTAGTGTAGTTGTTCGTCTTTTGTGTGACTGTGAGAGGCACCTGCAACATGTCTACATGCCTCATGCATGTAAGTCTGCTGGCATTGGCTTTAATAAACCGCTTGACCTGTGAAAGTGGAAAGAAGCATTTCAGAAAATAAATGAATGAACAGTGCTTATGAGTATGGTGAAATTGAAATAAGAGAGTTTTGGAGATGAGGGAGGGAGTGTTGGAGATGCACATATGCAGTGGTGCTGATCAGCATGGGTTGCGGCAGAAGCAGGAACTCTTCAGATGTGGTGTGCAAACGCAATAAAGCATTTTATGAACATTTAGACATTAGTCAGCAGTTGTTTATAGGAGTGAATTGCTTTACATTATAGTTGTACTGCTCCAGACAAAGCCATAGAGAATGTCAGAATAAGGAGAATTTAAGAATGAAGGGTTAAAAAGAAATCATAATAAATAGAGACTAGATAACTGAACAAAATTGTATTCACGGGTATGTACAGTTTTTGGCATTTTTCCATTCCTCCTCCTCACCACATCGTATGGTTTGTGGATTGAGCCCAACAGCCAACAGTTCAATACACTTCACAAGAGCGGCGAGACCACATTTCTTTTTACTGCTCTTAATACATTCCTGACAGTTTGGAAGCCTTCAATAGAAATGTAGGTATCCGGTGTGCCTTACTGTAACTACGTTTCACTGAAGCATATCAGACTGCATACCCAATACTCTCTGTGACTCTGAACAAGTTCTGTTAGCTCCTCCATTTTGTTACCCAGCAATCCCTCATTGCCCATGATGGCTGTTGGGAGACACGGCTTATATCCTGTTTATAGTTTTCCATTTTTTCGCCCTGCGGATCTTTTTCCCCACCTATAAAACCTGTTGTGTTTTGTCCGCAGTTCCTCCAGGATGTCTGTTGGTCTTGCCGCTCAGGCTCAGTTTGATCAACTTATCTGGTGTGTACACAATAAGCCACGGAGTTGTTATGGTCTACTGACTGAGAGTGAAAGTACCTGCATTATTACCATAGAAAAATAAAGTTATATAATGAAAAATAAGGGAAATAAATAGTAACAAAAATAAAAAAATTAATCAACCGGAGTCGCGGCATCTACATGCCCATAATTGGGTGTGCACGGTTTTGCACGTGCACTCATGCACATCCATATCAACAGGGGCGCGTTGCAGGTGTTGACAGAGCGAGCTCATCAACATTTAATGTTCAGCCCAGACAAACAGCCCGCTCTCAAGTGAACTCATTTCAGCAACTTTATGACAGCTGATATTCAGGACCATGGATCAGTTGGGGCAACACATTTCAAATACAGTGTAGCTGGATGTCTGGAAACTGTGTGAAATTAATTGAAATGAGTATAACATGGGTCATTACAGGTTTAGTGGAGATGCTTCAAAACTTAGACATTTAAAGAAAGGCAAAGATCCCAGAAAAAAAGCAATAAACAAAAAGCTGTTTGCGAGAAGCCTTGATAACCCTTCACAAACAGAAACATGAACACTTGTTTTTCTTTGTGTTTTCTTTTTGTAAAGTAAAAGAAAAATAGTAGGTTGAGCTAGAACGCTATTCTCTCAGACCTCAGTAACACCATCTGTTTATGGGGATGCTTCCCTCCACTGTCACAAGAAAGTTTCTTCTTTACACAGAAATCTCTGGTCAACAGACACTCATTTGTTCGTTGGGCAACTGATGGATGGAGTCAAAACTCTCTCCTGCCTACAGCACATAAACTGTAATTGTGAAAAACAGCTGGTAGTATAATCTCTTACTGCAGATGGAGGCTGGGAAATTTAAAAACAGGCAAGTTTTTTAAAAGATCTTGGAAACACACCAATGTAGAAAATGAGATCATCCTCTGCTAAGAGCTGTTCTGGCACCTACAGGCAGCAATAAACCAAGCACCACTAAAAGTCTGACAGAACAAACAGGGTCTGATACAGAAGCCATTCTAAAACTATGGGCCTTGGGGATTATAATTTTACTGGTTTTCCATTGGACAAGCATATTCATTACAGTCACCCAGTGCTGCAGGTGTAAATCACTGATTTGGTGTCAGTGGCTGCACGTAATTGAGAGCCATTGTAACTTAATAGCTACCTTAAAGCACAGTTTCCTTTCAGACCTGTGCCCATTAAGTATTTGGTGGTGTCTGATTTCAATGTACCTGGCAAAATTGAGACAATATGATGATTTATGATGCACCCTTAATGGATTTAATGGAGAATACATATACGTACAACACAAGCTATTTTGAATATCAGGAAAAGATATTATGCTTTTGTTGCATTAGACATCAGCACTTGACTGCCATTTCATATTAAGTCATGTTGCAATTGGGTAAGGTGTCAATTCCTGGGGTTTATATGGTGTTTGTAGACTATTTCCTTTTAATTTGAATTGTGTTGGTAATTTGTGCACAGTGATTCTATGAATCTTTGATACATAATGATCAGTCATTATATTGTGCATTTTTTTGACCTTGGGGCTTGTTTGTTTGTTTGACAATAAATAATACTACATTTCATCCATTGTTTCCCTAATTGGCAGCCGGAAGGCTGTTGCCTCAGAGAAATTAAACTTCTTTGGTTCAGTTCCACCTGGGGCCTTTCTGTTTTGAGTTAGCATGTTCTCCCTATGTCTGTGTGGGTTCTCTACGGTGTCCTCAGATTCCTCCCACCAACAAAAACCTGCAACTTAGGTAAATTGACCATATGTGTGAATGTGTGCATGAATGGGTATTTGTCTCTTGATATGGCCCATTGATGAACTGGTAACTTGTCCTGAGTGTACCCTCCCACCTGATCGGCTCCAGCATAATTCCATGACCTGGATTCATCTTCAGCTTAAAACGTGACAATTCTTGATTATTTTGACTTTAAAAAAATGGATAAATAAATAGCTATAGTATACAGCTTATAGCTAATGTAGCCGCAAGAGGGCACAAGCCAGTGTCTTATTGTGCCGGTCCCAAGCCCGGATAAATACAGAGGGTTGCCTCAGGAAGGGCATCCAGCGTAAAACGTTTGCCACATCAAAGATGCGTATCAAACCTATGACTTCCATACCAGATCGGTCGAGGCCCGGGTTAACAACGACCGCCATCGGCGCTGTTGACCTACAGGGCGCCGGTGGAAATTGGATTACTGTTGGTCGAAGAAGGAGAGGAGGAAAGTGCGTTCGCACGAAGAAAGAGAAGAGGAGCGCCAAGAGTATAGGACTAAGAGTAGGGACGTTGAATGTTGGAACTATGACAGGAAAAGGTAGAGAGTTGGTCGACATGATGCAGAGGAGGAAGGAAGACGTACTGTGTGTCCAGGAGACCAGGTGGAAAGGTAGCAAGGCTAGAAGTTTAGGAGCAGGGTTCAAGTTGTTCTATCATGGTGTAGATGGGAAGAGAAATGGAGTAAGAGTTATCTTGAAGGAGGAGTTTGTTAGGAATGTCCTGGAGGTAAAAAGAGTGCCGGATAGAGTGATGAGTCTGAAGCTAGAAATAGAAGGTGTGATGTTCAATGTTGTTAGTGGGTATGCTCCACAGGTAGGATGTGAGCTGGAGGAGAAGGAGAAATTCTGGTTGGACTTTGATGAAGTCATGCAGAGCATACCTAGAAGTGAGAGAGTTGTCATTGGTGCAGACTTCAATGGACATGTTGGTGCAGGTAACAGAGGTGATGAGGAAGTGATGGGCAGGTTTGGTATCCAGGAGAGTAACACAGAAGGACAGATGGTAGTTGACTTTGCAAAAAGGATGGAAATGGCTGTAGTGAATACTTTCTTCCAGAAGAGGCAGGAACATAGGGTGACCTATAAGAGTGGTGGTAGGAGCACACAGGTAGACTACATCTTGTGTAGACGATGTAACCTGATGTAACCTCTCGCCTACCACTACTGCAAAGTAGTGGTAGGCGAGAGTGTAGCCAAACAGCATAGGATGGGGGTGTGTAGGATGACTCTGGTGGTGAGGAAGATGAAGAGGGCAAAAGCAAAGCAGAGGACGAAATGGTGGAAGCTAAAAAAGGAAGGGTATTGCATGACCTTTAGGAAGGAGTTAAGACGGGCTCTGGGTGGTCAGGAGGTGCTTCCAGATGACTGGAAAACTACAGCTAATGTGATCAGGGAGACAGGAAGGAGAATATTTGGTGTGTCATCTGGAAGGAAAGTAGATAAGGAGACTTGGTGGTGGAATGAGGAGGTACAGGAGTGTATACAAAGAAAGAGGTTAGCTAAGAAGAAGTGGGACACTGAGAGGACTGAGGAGAGTAGACAGGAGTACAGGGAGATACAGCGTAAGGTGAAGGTAGAGGTAGCAAAGGCCAAACAAGAAGCTTATGATGACTTGTATGCTAGGTTGGACAGTAAGGAGGGAGAGACTGATCTATACAGGCTGGCAAGACAGAGAGACAGAGATGGGAAGGACGTGCAGCAGGTTAGGGTGATTAAGGATAGGGATGGAAGTCTATTGACAGGTGCCAGCAGTGTGATGGGAAGATGGAAAGAGTACTTTGAAGAGTTGATGAACGTGGAAAATGAGAGAGAACAAAGACTAGAAGAGGTGACTGTTGTGGACCAGGATGTAGCAAAGATTAGTCAGGATGAAGTGAGGAGAGCACTGAAGAGGATGAAAAGTGGAAAGGCAGTCGGTCCTGATGATATACCTGTAGAGGTTTGGAAGTGTCTAGGAGAGGTGGCAGTAGAGTTTCTGACTGGGTTGTTCAACAGGATCTTAGACAGTGAGAAGATGCCTGAGGAGTGGAGGAGAAGTGTGCTGGTGCCCATTTTTAAGAACAAGGGAGATGTGCAGAGTTGTGGCCTATACAGAGGAATAAAGCTGATGAGCCATACAATGAAGTTATGGGAAAGAGTAGTTGAAGTTAGACTAAGGGCAGAAGTGAGCATTTGTGAGCAGCAGTATGGTTTCATGCCGAAAAAGAGTACTACAGATGCAGTGTTTGCTTTGAGGATGTTGATAGAGAAGTACAGAGAAGGCCAGACGGAGCTGCATTGTGTTTTTGTAGATCTGGAGAAAGCTTATGACAGGGTGCCCAGAGAGGAACTGTGGTACTGTATGAGGAAGTCTGGAGTGGCAGAGAAGTATGTTAGAGTGGTGCAGGACATGTATGAGGACTGTAAGACAATGGTGAGGTGTGCTGTAGGTGTGACAGAGGAGTTCAAGGTGGAGGTGGGACTGCATTAGGGATCAGCTCTGAGCCCCTTCTTGTTCGCTATGGTGATGGACAGGCTGACAGACCAGGTTAGACAGGAATCTCCATGGACTATGATGTTTGCAGATGACATTGTGATCTGCAGTGAGAGTAGGAAAGAGGTGGAGGAGAAGTTAGAGAAGTGGAGGTTTGTCCTGGAAAGGAGAGGGATGAAGGTTAGCCGCAGTAAGACAGAGTACATGTGTATGAATGAGAGGGACCAAAGTGGAAGAGTGAGGTTACAGGGAGAAGAGATCAAGAAGGTGGAGGATTTTAAGTACTTAGGGTCAACAGTCCAGAGCAATGGAGAGTGTGGAAAAGAGGTGAAGAAGCGTGTGCAGGCAGGATGGAATGGGTGGAGAAAAGTGTCAGGTGTGATGTGTGATAGAAGAGTTTCAGGTAAAATGAAAGGAAAGGCGTACAAAACTGTGGTGAGACCAGCGATGTTGTTTGGTCTAGAGACAGTGTCACTGAGGAAAAGACAGGAGGCAGAGCTGGAGGTAGCAGAGATGAAGATGCTGAGGTTCTCTCTGGGAGTGACCAGGAAGGATAGGATCAGGAATGAGTACATCAGAGGGACAGCACATGTTAGAGGTTTTGGAGATAAAGTCAGAGAGGCCAGACTGAGATGGTTTGGACATGTCCAGAGGAGAGATAGTGAATATATTGGTAGAAGGATGCTGAGTTTTGAACTGCCAGGCAGGAGGCCTAGAGGAAGACCAAAGAGGAGGTTTATGGATGTAGTGAAAGAGGACATGAAAGTAGTTGGTGTGAGAGAAGAGGATGCAAAGGACAGGGTTAGATGGAGGCAATTGATTCGCTGTGGCGACCCCTGAAGGGAAAAGCCGAAAGGAAAAGAAGAAGAAGTATACAGCTTATAGCTATAGCTATCTAAAAGTACCTAAGTTATACATATTTTGCAAATTAGTTTTAAATACCTTTGGCATAATTGACAGAAGTGTACTTTAAATCTACATCAGTAGAATGGATAATCAAAATATTTTACAGTATAAATGCTGCTGTGAAAGGGACTGCTGACAAAGTTTTGTCGTGTCGTAATGTGTAATGATATTAAAGATTGTATTCCAGTTTACTGGTGCTTTTTCAAGCTCTTAAAAAACAATATCGCATTTGTGGTCTGATATATGTGTGGTCTTTAATCACATCTATGTCAGATGTTCAATCGGTTGGTCTGCTACGAATCACAAAAAATGTATTTCATATTAATTGAGAGTTCAATTAGTGCTGAGAAATTTTTGAAAAAAAAATCTAATTTGTGTTCCTCTGACCAGTCATTATTGAACTCAAAATAATATTTTCTTCTCAGACGTGTAAGTACGTACAGTGACCCAAACATTACAGAGCCAGTTTGATGAGTCAGATCACTTTTTTTGCAGTTTCTTCTCCCTGCATCAGTATTGATTCAATATCCTGAAAGTCATGTCACTACTCAGCTATATCCCACCAGTTCCCCAGAGCATTTCTTGTTTAGTTTGTTGGAAATCCATACAAGGTCATAGACATCATCAAGAGGACAAAAGCTTGTAACATAGTCCACATGTATAGTAGTATTTTTTTGAAACTGCAACTTTTTTCACCTACATAGAAAATAATTTGCGTCCACACGACAGTTTTCAAAAAAAATTCTGTACACACGTAACCGCCCAAGAGCGTTGATCAACATATCTATAAGCAGAACAACTCCGAGCACAACAGGAGAGAAGGCCGGGACATGTGGAAATTCACGCAGTTCCTCCTGGAGGACAACCTCCATCACAGAGTTCTCCCACCAGCAGGTAGCGCGTCCCGGTCTGACCCAGAACTGGCGTTGGCGTCTTTGGTGAGGAACGTGACTGAATGAATGAATAAATAAATAAATAAACTTTGTTACTCAGAAAGAAAGAAACAGACGAACAAATATTCAACTGTCAAGCATGTTTATCAACGCATCTTCAACGTGGAGCTGTTACATGTCAGAAAATAGCCTGTTTTAAGTCCGTCCATTCTGTATATATAGGTGGAGACGGGTCACACGCAGTGACATCACAGCAGTTTTTGTCACACGAGTAGAAAAAGTTTCTGTTACAGTGTCCACACGACAACACATACCCGGCATTTACAAAAAACTTCACTCTGGCCAGCATTTTTCGTTTTCAAAAAGATCCGGTTATGTGTGGACGGGGCCATAGTTACTTTAGTTCCGTTTCAGACTGTGAATTGATTGATATGAAAGGTGTAACTAAGTCAGGGTTTATTGTACGCCATCACAAATGAAGCAAATGTGGCAGGATGATGTGCCCCATCGGTAGTTAATTGGGAGCTGCTGCATAGTCACTGGCGGCCAATGACTACGTGGTGGCACTCTTTTCAAGGGAGTGTTGGCAACCTCCCCTCCCTCTTGCTCTGGCCGTCCTCGTTACTTCCGGGTCCCGTCGTTCCCTTCTTGCGTCTCCGGTACAGGTATGGTAGTAGTGGCTGCTAATAATACTCTGTGAATATTGTTGCGCTGATTTTCCTGGTTGGGCTTGCTCCTAGATACCGTTAGTCTGCGGCTCCCGGGATCACTGTCGTACGGGACCTTATACGATGCGCTTGTCTTTCTCCTCTCCCTCTCCCTCGTGGCGATCCCTCACGAGGGCTTGACAGGTATGTGTGACTGTGACAAGTCGGTGCGTTTACTCTGCTCTTCCGCTCTTCCTCCAGACCTCACCAAACTTAATTCTTTATTTGTGACAGGGGCTGTGAGGACCGGGTGGTTGCTGGGGAGTTTCAGCGGCGTTAAGTTGCACCTCCAGCAGTGGTACAGCTCCAGCAGCGCCAAGTGCCGTAGGGACACCGTAGCTTGTCACTTTGTGGATGCCACTTTGCCCTGCTTCGCTACTGCTCTGCTCGGCCAGGTTTCGCTGTCCTGACTGTGTCCTTTTGCTTGGTTGCGGGCTTCGTGTCGCTGCTGCTTTGTTTCCTGGTTTTATTTGTCTGCGACACCTATCTGGACTCGGGGGTCGGCGGCTCCTTTTCGCCTCAGCCTGCAGCCGCGACAAGACTCTTGGTGCTCCGTGCGGTTGAGGCTACGGCTGCTGCGGCTGCTAGTCCCGCTAATCCGGCACGGTCGCGGGCGGAGCCGTAAGGATAGACCTTTAACACCAAGGATAAGACCTCCGCGGCACAGCGGACTGGACCAAATATTTGGTAGCTTTTAAAACTTGATTTTAATGACTGAGTGAGATTAGTGGGGTTATTTTGGGTTCTAATTACTTTGTTTCTCTTTTCGTTCATTTCATTTCTGGTCGAATTTGTTTCTACTAGTTGGTTAAATCATTTCTCCATTGATTTCTTCCTTTTATTTTTCTAAGTACTCTATTATTTTCCCCTTGTGTTTGCGACATTTGTCGTTTGTTTAGATGAATATCGGTTTTGGGTTTAATCATTGAATTAATTTGTTGTATTTGGTTACCTTGGTGTGTGTGTGACCCACTAATTCCCTTGTTCTTTTCACCTTTTTCAGTTGCTGAGAGCCGACGGTGGTGGTCCCTGGTGCCCCGGTGGTGGTTTCCTCGTATAGTGTGCTGTGATCCCCCATATTTGAGTTTTCCACAGAGTGTGTGTAGTGTGTGTCACGAGTGATAGGGGTGCTTTTCTTCCCTGGGAATCCCGTTTGTGTTCCACAACCACTGCACCGTCGACGAGCCTCAGCACCTGAAGAAGGTCGTCCCTCCCGAGTGTGTGTGGTAAATTTTAAAAAGCTTTATTATTTTTAATATTGTTGAAAAATAAAGATAATTGTTTGAACCTGGAACCACGTCTCATGCCCGTCGTAAATAGAACGAACCTGTGTGCCTTACTCTGTTGGGGTTGATTAAAACTATCTCCTTGGGCGAAATTCCCATGGTGGCGTTGTCGGCAATTACAACTGAGAGGAAAGTGTAAGATTGAGTAAACTCGACCCCAAATCTGCCCCTCGAGCTGCCACACAAAGCTTTTGGAGCTTTTGGAATGCATTCAAACCATCCATTCATCAGTCCCATCAATCTATCCATTGTGTTTCATTTTTGTTTGGTTTGGTTTTGATGGTAGGTAAAAATGTCAGAATCCTGGCTTCATTCTCAGAATTTAAGCCCAATCCATAACATCATGCTGAATTCAAGCCAAGACTTCCTTCTTTAAAAGATTTTCCAGTAAAAATTTGATTTATTTACTAATGATTATGACATGACTGAAACATTATTTCATAAATACAGAAAATCTTTTTTGATTGAGGGTGTGAGGGTTTGTAACTGAATGGGAGATATTAATCATTGGCCAACAATGTTAGCGGGAGTAGCTAACCATTTTGTCTTGCAGTCCCTAACATGACCCCTAAGTGACAGATGTCAAGACCAAAATCATTAGAGCACAATATTTACAAATTTTTATACTATGAAGAAATTACTAATTAGTTATCAATCAAAAATATGAGAAAAAACAACAACAAAAAACCTCAGGCCATTCTTTTTATCACTCACTTTTTGATTACTGAAAACCATCTTTGCTCAGTGTGGGAAGAGAGGGATGATATTAAATGAAAGGCTAAGAAATTTGGGTTGTTTATTCCAAATGGTATTATTATTAACAGACAGAATGATCCCAGGAGCTATGTTGTCAGGGGCTTTATGCTCCTGCTATGGTCTTCCTTGGCAATCAAAACCTACGATGACAAAAATATCAAGGACCGTGACAGTGCCCAGTATGGCGCAACTGGGGCCCCAACCTGGAGCCAGGCCCGGGGTTTGGGCTCATATGCGAAAACCTGGTGGACAGGCCTCTGCCCATGGGGCCCCGCCGGGCTCAGCCCGAAAGGACTACATGGGCCCTCACCACCAGCCGAGGAAACTGTAGGGGATGGGTGCAGTGTGGATTGGGTGACCCAATCCCCAGACGAACAGTCTAGCTCTAGGGACATGGAATGTAACCTCGATTGGGGGAAAGGAGCAAAATCTGCTTTTGAGGGAGATTGAGAGGTACTAACTTGATATAGTTGGGTTCACCTCCACCCACAGTCCAAACCCTTGAGAGGGGCTGGACTCTAATTTCTGGTGTTGCCCAAGGTGAGATGTGGAGGGCTGTTGTGGGCTTTCGTATAGCCCCACAGCTAAACCGTTATATGTTGGAGTTCACCCTGGTGTACGAGAGGCACTTGTTCCTGCACCTGCGGGTTAGGGACAGCTGCCTCACTGTTGTTTCGGCCTACTGGCCAAACAGTAGTGCAGAATACCCGGCCTTTTTGGAGTCACTGGGAGGGGTACTGAATAGTGGTCCGGTTGGAGACTCCATTGTTCTACTTGGAGACTTTAATGCTCACGTGGACAATGACAGTGAGACCTGGAAAGGGGTGATTGGGATGAATGGCCTCCCAGATCTGAACACGAGTGGTTGTTTGTTGAAATTCTGTGCTAGTCACAGTTCGTCCATAAAGAACACCTTGTTCAACCACAGGGATGTCCATAAATGCACATGGCACCAGGACACCCTAGGCCGGAGGTTGATGATCGACTTCTTTGTTGTATCACCAGACCTCCGACCGCGTGTCGGAGGTCTGGTGGACACTCGGGTGAAGAGAGGGGCAGAGCTGTCAACCGATCACCACCTGGTGATGAGCTGGATCCACTGGCAGAGCAGGGGGCTGGAGAGACTTGGCAGGCCCAAACGTGTTTTGAGAGTCTGTTGGGAACATCTGGCAGAACCCTCTGTCAGCAAAGTGTTCAACTCCCACCTTCTTCTCTCAGATCCTGCAGAAGTCTGGGGACACTGAATTAGAGTGGACCATGTTCTCCACCTCCATTATCAAAGCGGCTGCTCGGAGCTGTGGTCGCAAGGTCTCTGGTGCCTGTCACGGCGGTAACCCCCAAACCCGGTGTTGGACACGGGAAGTAAGGGAGTCCAATCAGGGCTCGAAATTGCGACCATTGTGGTCGCATATGTGCCCAAATTTTTATCAATACGACTATTAAATATATTTGGGAGCACCGGTGCGATTAGGGGAAAAAATCTGGTGCGCCTTTTTTTGTGAGACCATGCTCCTGTGGTCCTGCCAGGAAACAATGAGAGCGCAGTTGCAGCTGCTCTCCTGGGCGAAGGAGAGAGGCGCGCGGAACAGAGATGGACGGAGCGGTCTCTATCGCTCCGTCACTGCCTTGCTTTTGGGTATGTGCTCCTAAAGTCTTCGCTGGTGCTACTTCTAAATTTGGGAGCAACAGTGCTACCAAGAAGAAAAGTTAATTTCGAGCCCTGAGTTCAATCAAATCTTGCTGAAATTGGGGTCTCCGGAGGCAGCTGACGGGTAAAGGCCAGCCAGGCATACTGCAGCCTGAGTAGTTGCGGAGGCAAAAACTGGGGTCTGGGAGGAGTTCCAGGAGGCCATGGAGGAGGACTATCAGTCAGCCTCGAAGAAATCTGGCAAACCATATATATACAGTATATCTCACAAGCAGAGTTGCTGATTTGCAGTAAAACCTGTGTATTTATCGCTAGTTTTAATAGTTGGACTCTTTCTGACAGCTTCCGAGAGTCTTTTGAAACACCTCAAAGGTATATTGAATTCCTAATGGTTAGTTCAAATCTAGAGCACCCTTTAGGCCTATACATACTGTGCAGTCACAGACGGAGTGCCTCTACTCCTTTATTGATTGCTAACTCCTCTTTTGGTGGTTGCTTAAGCCCTGCACCCTCTGAATGGACAACACTGATGAAGCCATATTGCGTTTTTGCCATGTTCAGTTACTGCCCTCAACATTACACAGCATAGAAAATGCAGACCTGCCTGTAAAATGGTCAAAAACAATTAAAAAGTCATCTTTTTATACAGTAAGTATTTGAGCACAGAGAGTAAGGGAGAGTGGGAAGTTGACTTTTGGACACATTGTTTGTTTGAGTTATTAATAACTTATTCAGAAAGTTATGTTTTATTTATTGACATGAACCCATGGTATTTTCTTGTTAACAGACCCAGACTCAAATCATTAGAAAAGGCGAAGAAAGTACCTTTATTAGCCCGTAAGTGGGGACACATGCAGGCCAGAGTGCACGCGCAGACACATGCACACACACACACACACACACACACACACACACACACACACACACACACACACACACACACACACACACACACACACACACACACACACACACATACACACAAAGGGCCTGAAAGCATGCAAATTAAGGGAGAGGGATGGTCTAATGAAGGTCAGCCACGTGGCAGCACCCTAGGAGCAGCTTGTGTGGGTCGTTGCCTTGCTCAAGGGCATGTCAACAATGTTCAGGAGGTGAACTGGCACCTCTCCAGCTGGTCTTGAACCAATCAAAGTCCTTGTGGTCTGAGCTTCTCCCACTCCATAATGGACAGCATGCCAGATACACCACAGAAATCCATAAACTGTGACACACAATATAAAAATGGACACTGGATGAGTTAGAGCTCCTGTTTCAAAGCTTTCAAGGAAGTGTATTTCCTTCTCAGAGGAACTGAACTCCTGTATTTCTGCTATGATACAAACCAGGGGTAAAATAAATGGTCGGTGTATCATCAGGGACATTGCTTTGAACACCATTTCTTTTTGCATTATAAAATACAAACCCAGTTTCCATGATATATCCTCACGGCTCAATATTCATTCCTTCTGAACAACATTTATCAAAACATTTAAATTAAAGACATCTTGTATAAAACTTGAAGTAAACACAATTCATTCTTAAAGCAGATATGTTATAATTGTGTCAGGAAGTCTTTGTGGCTTAGAATCAGTGGGGACTTCTTTCACACAGATTTCTTGCCACAATGCATTTTTTTGTTCACACTGAAAGGAGCAAGGCTGCTCCTGTGTGTAATTTTAACTAGCATTCTAAATTTCCATGTGTAAAGGAAGAATAATGTATCATTTGGCAGCATCGAGGTTAAATACTTCTAACAATTGTAGGAATACATCAACACGAGGGCGGCACGGTGGCGCAGTGGGTAGCGCTGTCGCCTCACAACACGGCGGACCCGGGTTCGGCGGACCCGCTCTGTGCGGAGTTTGCATGCTCTCCCCGTGTCTGCGTGGGTTCTCTCCAGGTTCTCCGGCTTCCTCCCACCTCCAAAAGCATGCGCTTCAGGTTGATTGGCCGGTCCAAATTGACTGTAGGAGTGAGTGTGTGTGTGGATGGTTGTTTGTCTTTATGTGGCTCCGCGGTACACTGGCGTCGTGCCCAGAGTGTCCCCCGCCTCATGCCCTGAGACTGCCAGGATAGGCACCGGCTCCCCCGCGACCTGCGTAAGCAGATTAAGCGGGTTAAGAAAATGACTGACTGACTGACTGACATCAACATGACAAGGCCAATTACCTCCCATGTTAAAAGGTGATTGATCTTGCTCTCTAATCAAATAACAAAGACCTACCAAATGATGATTATCTTTGAGTTTTCTGCTTACTGCAACTGGCTGCTTTACCCAACACAAAACACGTCATCTAAGCATCACAACCCTGTCCCGCCTTTCCTTCTCGCTTTCACACAGACGAGTTTTGGTGCTGTTACTACTGTACCATCGCTAACAAATTGAAATTACACTTTCATTGTTAGTTAGAGTAAGGGTTTCTACATTTTGGAAGATGGAAAAAATGTTTAACAAAGAAGAATTAATTATTGGGGATCAAAAATATACTGGATACTTCAATTAAAATACTTGAAGTATTTACTAAATTCACCTAAATTGCACCTAAATTGAGGTGGGGGGAAGTCAGAGCACCCAGAGACAACCCATGCTGACATGGGGAGAGCATACAAACAGCTATGAACTATGATGCTTATGATGAAGTTGTCTGCCTCCTCCCCCTGCAGATAAAAAGGCATAAGAATGTCATGGGTATTCATTGAGCGTGCATTTTTGACAAAGACCTCAAGGAGATTCCCAGTCCATAAGATGAACATATCACATTACAGCATTGGAGCTTAATAAAAGCGGATGCTGACGTGAGACCAGCACTCATTGAAAGTGTTCAGATGCAACAGCAGCTCATTTGGAACAACAACATAGATGACAATGTCTAGTCACCGCTCTGCACTTGTTTCTGCAGAAGGATGCTAGTTTTAAAATGTAACCCTTAGAGGCTCAAATACACATATACATCACCCTAAATAGATAATGGGTTCCAGGAGATATGACGTAAGTTTAATACTGACGTAATTTTTTAGGCTAAACCAAAAGCCAAAAATAATCATTCCCAGTTCTGTACTGTACTTTAATCATGAATGCATTTTCAATACCATATGGTAATATGAATCTATATTAAGCTTACAAACTAATACATAGTACCGAAAAAAAATACATTTACACATGCAATTTGGCAATGTTTACCATACATTGCAGACATTTTATTGATGAATGATAAAATGAAAGTCTTTCTTAAGGTTATGCAACAAATACAGAAATTATTATTATTTATAATTCATGTAAAATGATTTTATTTTCCTGTGATTTTTTTTTGGAAAACTATCACATAATAGAGAAAGACATAACTCGAAACAGCGTAAACTGAGTTATAACTGTATTTTATTTTGAGAATAAAGTCTAGTGACCATCTATCATCAGGTTAGCAAAGTCACCTATGTTCCCTCACCTGCCAGGTTGTAGAATTATGTGATCAGAAAGAGTAACACTGAACAAATATACCACAGAGTAAAATTTGCAATGATGAGTTATTGAGGCCAAATTAGAGACATCAGTCAAAATCAGACTTGAGGCTACAACAACCATGTTAACAGATTCCACATCTTAAAGACAATCTCTGGGTCTGTTTGGTTTTTAGGGATCCAAAACTGTTTCTGGCAGGTGTAAGAACACCTTGTTCTAAAACATACTAGGTACAATTAATATGTTAATGCAATTAATTGCATTTTAATGTAGATATTATTGTCTCAAATGTGGTTAAATTTGTTGTCAAAGTCACTTAGCATGGATGAGTTTGATTTACAAGGCCATCATAAACTCTAAGGTAAGCATTAATTACAATAGTCGGAGTAGGTGTAACTAAATCATTGTGTCAGATACAGAAGCCAAAACACTTTCAGAGCTCAAGATTTGTGGTCCTCCATGTGTGCGTGTGTGTGTGTGTGTGTGTGTGTGTGTGTGTGTGTGTGTGTGTGTGTGTGTATGTGTGTGTGTGTGTGTGTGTGTGTGTGTGTGTGTGTGTGTGTGTGTGTGTGTGTGTGTGTGTGTGTGTGTGTGTGTGTGTGTGCGTGCGTGTGCCACTAAAAGTGGCCAGAAGTTAGATCAAAGATTGATTTTAAGAGGCCATTTTCTGGTAGATGAGACGTTGCCTCATTTAAAACCGCTTCTTCCACTTTTTGGGGCAGGATGTTGTTTGAGCCATCCCAGCTCACAACGGTCGACAGGCAACATACCTCAGGATGCATTGCCACTGTATCGTGGAGCCACATGAAAAAAACAACCACATTCACACAACTGATCAACTCACCTATATTACATGCTGCACACATGGGGAGAACATACCATCTCCAAATAAAAAGGACACCAGTCTTGCTATGAGGTGACAGCAATGCCCACTGTGCCACCATGCTGCCCAATTGTTAATATGTTAGGAAAAATTAATCCATCGAGTTAGTAAATAAAGCTCCATGACCTGTTGATGATAATGAGGTTAAGAATCACTTACTGTTAATCTAATGTCACAGTGCAACTTTTTGCATAAGGGGAAGAGAAAGTTTAAAAAGATACAATCCTACATCCATATCAACATGTAGAAAAGTGCTGGCCTCTTGCTCCTCACTCTAGGTGCTATCATTTGTCCAATTTGTGGATTTTAAGTAGGACACAAATATATATGAAATGTCTTGCTGTTTCTTATGTTGCTTTTGAGTATAGTGAAGTCAAGATGAGTGTTGGAGATGTACATATGCAGCAGTGCTACTAGTAGTGGGTTGCAGCAGAAAGAGGTACTAGTCAGATGTGGTGTGTGGTCCAAAATATGAAATTGCCAATGCAGCATTTTATTAATATTTGGTTATTGTATCTCAAAGAGCACCTGGTACATTAAGCAGAATCAGGAACAATATACTTTTTGGATCCAAGAAGTTGAATTCTGTTTCATTATAGTTGCATTAAGAATGAAGAGCTAAAAAGAAGTTATAATAAAAAGAGACTAAAAATGTCTATAAATGTAGGTACAGTTTTTAGTGTCCTAGCTTCTATTCGTCCTCCTCACTGTGACATAGATTTAGCAGACGGATGTAAATAGCCATCATCAGAGAGATGATGTGAGAATTCACGTGGCAGATAATCGGGACGGAGCCCAACAGGCAACAGTTCAATGTAGTTCATGAGAACGGCAAGACCTCCACGTTTCCTCTTACTAGTCCTGATACTATATATGTCAGCACAAACAGTCTGGAAGCCCTCAATGGGATTGTGGTTATCTAGAATGTTCATGTTTAACCACGTTTCACAGAAGGACATTAGACTGCATTACCGATACTCTCTTTGGCTCCGGACAAGTTCTGTTAGCTTCCCCAACTTGTTAGCCAATGAACTGTCACTGTCCGTGATGACTCCTGGGAGGCACAGCTTTCATTATCTCCTGTCCATACTCATCCATCACCTGGTCCGTTGATTTTTTTTTCCCATCGTCAAACACGTTTTTTTCTCCACAATTCCTCCAGGATATCTTCTGGTCTGGAAAAAATGCTGGTTGGCTTGAATTTGATTAGCTCATCTTGTGTGTATACAAAATGCCACAGAGTTGTTATAGTTGGGTGACTGAGAGTAAAAGCACCTCCATGATTACAATCAATAGTTATAAAATGAAAAAATAGAGAAATAAGTAGTAAGTAAAAATAAGTAAAAGCGACCAGAATCAGTGGTTTGAACATCAACAGGGGCATGTTGCAGGCGGTGGCAGAGCTCATTAACATTTAATGGCCAGCCCAGATAACAGCTCTTTCTCTAGCAAGTCATTTCAGCAACTTTATGACAGCTGTATGAAATTAATTAAAAAGAGTATAAAATGGGACCTCTAATTTACAATTTAAAGAGTGGATTTGTCAAAGTGATGCAATGAGCAGACAATGATGCATTTAGGGCTATGGCTTGCACATGCAGGAGAAAGAAATGCCCAAGCAATATTGTGTCTTGTCTGGGCCGTAGCCACACTGTACTACAGAAAGTTGAGAGTGGCCAGCAACCTCTACAAAGTGCTTTATTATGTATAGATAAAGATACTGTTACCGGCCTCTACACTGCTGTGGTTGTTGTCTCAAGAGCCAGCACATCTCTAGGTAGCATATTTTGCCTGAGCACACAGCAGCATTAGGTACCTCCCCTAATGCTGCTGTGTGCCAGCTTAAGGGATTGCATTGAGTAATTACTGAACATTTGTTTATGGTTTATTGGTCCCTAAATAAGGAATATTTGATGGTTTTGAGGTGTTCTGCTCTGCTTCCTTACAAGCTGTGTTGCAGAAGTCTGTACATAAGCATTCCTTCTTCTCTGGGTGAAAAGATCATTGTTCCTCCTCAAGGTCACTTAGAAACAAGTATCAATCAAGAAAATAAGGAAGAAATCTTACAGTAGTCAGCTGTGAATAATTTATACATATCTTTAGTATGGGAATGTGTAGACTCAATCAAACTCAGAGAAAAATTATTACTACATACATAAATAACAGCGTTCCTTCTACACAGCTCCAGCTCATCCAATTGTCAATTCATTCATTCATTCATTCATTCAAATAAAAGAAAAAAGTTCATTGAAAAGTTGAGAAGCACTTTGGTCTAACCCCAGAACCTGCCTCAGAATGTGTGCCTGAGGATTCTACCATCACTATACGACAACATAGAAACAAGAGGTATCTAAAGACCTTCACTTGCACTATTTCAGTATTTCTCTACCTCTCTACCTCAGTGGTAGAGCGCGCGGTAGAGCGGGTCATCCAATGTTTCAAAGATCGGTGGTTCGATTCCCGCTCCCGCCCCAAAAAATGATCACCCGGAGGTGAGCTGACAGTGGGAGGTGTCACCTCACCTCCAGAGCACTGCCGAGGTGCCCTTGAGCAAGGCGCCATACCCCTTACAAGTTGCTCATTTGGGGCGCACTAATAAAGGAGCTGCCCGCCACTATACCACCTCTGCATGCATACAGGCCCCGTGTGTGTTTGTGTTCAGGGCCTGTACACACACACACACATATATATGCATGATTTGATTTGAACTAACTAGAGTGTGCTACTAATTTCCCTGCGGGGATTATAATCAGTATATAAAATTTAAAAAAAAAAAAAAAAAAGAAAAAAAGATAATTCCACTAGTCAGGTAGTCTGTATCATGCTTTTTTCCCAAGCCAGATACCCCTTTGTCCAGGCTGAGAATGTTTGTCTAACAACAAGATCTTGCTTTGTCATTTTTCAGAGATAATTTAACCAAATAGTTTAGGTGTGTATGTTCTGAGGCACCCAACCCTGACTGCCAAAACATTAATATGAAAAAAACAACACAATTCTAAGATCTGAGATCTTGCTGTTCACACTATTGCCACTTTAGCAGGAATCAGATGGACATCTGATTCAGAAACACACATGAAAGTGACCCACATCAAAATCCTAAAGTTCAGATTTCATGTGACTTGTGCTATTCACACTGCTGAAAAACATCAACAAAAAAAAACAAAAAAACAAAACAAAACATAACAATAAAAAATACTATTGCATTCAGTGTGAACACAGCCCAAGGGTAATTCTTTAATGAGTTACAATATATCTCATCTCACTTCCCAACAGTTCCCACCGGTAAACAGGTGAGGGGAGGGTGCCCATCTGTAGCCTAGCCCCTAGTGCCAATACAGAAACCATTATTTGTTGGAGCAAAATGTGATTATGAGCCACATGTAAGATGCGGCACGTTTATTAACCATTTCACATCTTTGAGTGTTTCCACAATAATTAGGTGTCTTATGGTAACTGAAGCGACTTATTTTCACTACACTTTCACAGTTGTTCACACAGTCTATTAAATATCCATGTAACTGAGTGTACTTTTATATATTTACAAACATAAACAGCAAAAAAAAAAAACGTTTAGAATTGATTTATATTTTAGTTATAATGAAATATAAACTTCAAATTACTGTAATGAACTGACTGAAAATGTGGATGCCTTAACTGAGCCACTTCAACAAGCAGTGTCAAAAGATTTTCTTCTATATAAATAATGTTATTTCCGTAGTTATTTAATGAAAGACAAATTCTGAAAATAATGGTCAACCTTAAGACTAAGATATGAAGTCAGATGTTGTACAGTTAAATAAACCTATGTAAATCAAAAACTGTGCTGGGAAATAAGGAGCTAAAGCTTCATAAATCCTGATATTTCTTTTGGATGACACCTTTTAATTACTTCAACACAATAAGCAAGAAACAGTCTGGTGGGCAGACATGTGTATTTTTTATTCACTAGTCCTGTCTATCTGACAGTGCTTACCATGTATCAGTCTCTATCTCCTTGGTTGAATGTCTGGTTTTCTGTCCATCCAAGGGTCTGTGTGCCTCGTTGCTCTTTCCCTCATCTTATGTTTACATCTCACATTCATCACCGCATGGCCTTGGCTCAGTTTGCTCTTCTGCTTTCTGTGGTGCTCAATTACTCTGTCTTCCTAGGGCAAGCACTGGTGTCAAGCCACTGTAATGACTTTCTGATTATCTGTCTTTACGTGATGAATGAGATGGAAATGTACCACCATGGCCAAACGGGGCTGGCTCTGTGCCAAGCTGCCACACCACAGCCGGGGCAGATGGGAGCAGAGAGGGATAAGCAATAAAACAAATAACATTAGATGGCAATACAGATGCAACTGTTGTTATGCATGTGTCACTGCAACTGAAGAAGTCATGCTTGATTTTGGTACTTTAAAAAGCTGTGGCTCATTGTTTATGACATAACATGGAAAACAACAGTTTAAAGCCATCAGACGATTAATAAACCTAGCAGCTTGCGAGCAAGAGATAAGACAGCTCAGACAGAGTCTTTATGCGAAATAAAATCTTTGTAGCATCCCAGTGAGACATGGGCTTAACCTTTACCTGGGAGGACGTGCTCTGTGAGCAAATCCCACAGGGAGAACTAATCCTGAGTCATAAAAATGGCCCAATCATGGACAAAATCACCGTCCATTTTAGTATCTAAATCTATAGGCCTCACATAATTTAAAGCTAGAACTGATGCTTGACCTTCTAAAACTCTCCTATTGATTATATTCCTCCCTTTCAGATGACTGTTAGTGCTTTTTCAGTCTCTAATGTGCTGGAGGTGAAAAATGAGGTTGATGGAGGCCTGGTTAACCAGGATGCCACCTGATAGTACCCAGACACCTGAGAGAGTAGGCCCGGGTCCAGCTCGCCAGTCACCCCCTCTCCACTTATATTATTCATCTCTCTTTCAAATGCCTTTTATGCTCCTCAATTACTCTTCCACCAGCCCAGTGTGGACACTGTAATGACATTCTGATTATCAGTCTGTAAATGAGAAATGAAATGAGTGTGTTATGCTGTGCCAGGGAAAGAATGGAATAGCTAGAAGCCTTTCAAAAATGCAGCACTCTGGTGATCATCGTCGAGACGATAAAATGAGGAAACATTTTAAAACACACTGCAAATGTATGAAATTACATTTTAGAATTTAATTGCCCATTATTCTAGGCTTCACTGTGCGCTTTTAACAATTCAGAAAGATCTTTTATGTTTTCAAACAATCAGTCGGACAGAAAAGAGTGGTGTTGACATTGGAAATATGTTATATAATTTTGGATAGTTTGAATAGAAGATATTCTTTTCAAATGTCAAACCATGCTGAATGGAGAAATAGAATTTCTTGCTTATAAAGCTTATGAGTTACAAATCAAAACTGTACCAGTTTCGCACTGGCTGAAACTTTGTGCTAAAACAGGATATCCTTACAAAATATACCTTAACACAAGAAGAAGAAAAAAAAGCACCTAAGGTTCCTCATGACAATCTGAATTTGAGAATCAGCCACCATGCTGCACTTCAACAATCATAGCAATTAAAATTAATGACAATAAGTGATAATTTTGAGACACTTTCTATGCAAGACCCTTTGATAACCACCTTAGAGTGTTAATAAATGTTTAAAATGAAACATGTTGTCTGTTCCTGGCCATCTGTAAAATTGTCAATCCATTCTCTCTTTTCATAACTCCATGCCAGCAGCAATAACCCAAACTTGTTCATGTCCAGGTTTATTTTGCAATGAAATGCAGCTATGGACCACCTTACGTATTAATTTCATCTGCAACCTAACTGGCCCGCTACAACACATCTCTCATTTCAGTCCAATAAACAGAAATGCTCTGTAGCCCCAGACTGCTGTTTAATAGGATGTTAACATCCTGATCAATCACCTTAATTGATATTTTTTAGGCATTAACGCTCTCAAACTCTAACAGATGTAATTGTCAGATTGGGAGTGGTATCCCCATTGGCCGTAATTGGGCCATTATGGATGCAGGCATGACTGAGAGATTTAGAATGCCAATGACATGAGAGATAGGTTGAGTCAGGGTCTCAGTTGGTGAATGTGTATATCAGACATGGTTGGACACCAGAGTATTTCCCGGGCAAGGTTGGTCTACATCAGTCAGGGATACAGTCAGATGAGACTGAACAATTCTATTCATGTGAATTCATAAATATATGTGCGTACAAATGTGTAATGTGTGTCCTTTCTCTTGTCTATGCCAGGGTAACAGTCAAAAAGTTCCCATAGCAATAATGCCATATGGCACATTGTGTTGACTGCATTTGCACTGTGTCGTGTCGTGCCTTTAGAGCCAGGAGCTGAAAATTGACTATGACATCTTCATTAATCTAGCTAACTCTTATGTCTCAGGAAGCCCAGTTCCACAAGAGTCTGCTGACGCTGGCGAAATGTCACGGTTCACTCAGTCACGTCTTCTTCCCCTGCCAGCACACAGCAGGAAGAAAGGAACAAATTGTTAGCAAAATACCTTTCATTGCACCGTTGTCGGGAAGCATTTGATGTGAATTTGTGTGATGCATTGCCCATAGTTAATTGTTGAAGAAATTTTGTAAGTATACTTCAAAGATGTATTTCATGTAAGCTCAGTGTGAGTAAAACATGGATTGGACACTGGATTGCAAAAACTAAATAGAAAAATCCCATTTTCTTGCTTGTTAAATATTTATTACTAATACCAGAAGAAAAAGCTTTATCTCAGGGGGTCAAGGACAAGACTTTATTAAATGATGTTTCTTAAAGCACAGAACCTCAACTTTTTTAATATTAAGACACCTATACATTGAGGGATACCACAGAGAAATCCCATTGGTATCAAATACCAATGACATTTGGAGATGTATGTAAGAAATGAATGTTAGATATCAATATTTATTTTGATTATATTTACTTTTGAATTGAAGATTACTCATAAAACTCTTAACAAGTCACACGGTAAGGACCTGTTGAGAAAGGGAGAGTTAAATTTGGAAATAGGCAAAGGCAGCATTTATTAATGTAAAAACTGACAAATGTTTCTAGATTTTTTCCATTTAATCTGCAAAAGGTTGTCACTTATGAAATAGAATGACAGGCAAGAACAAACTTATCAAATTCTCAGCCATTCTTTTTTGCTGACATGGTTAGCAGCAATCTATGCCTGTAGTAGTAGTAGTACCCCGGTCATTCCATCTCAAAAAAGAGCAACTCATAGTACGACAGTAATGTTAACAAAGAACCGATATTTCAGTCGGTTTCTCAGGATGCGACCTCACTTTTATGTATTTTTCTAGGCACAAATAGCACACAGATATCTGTGAATTCTCCTCTTGCTGCATGATAGAAATCAAGGCCCATATTTATAGATAAAGACAGGTATAACGATCACATAGAGACACATCACCAGAATGAGTTGCATACAAAAACATTGTTTTTTAAATGACTGTGCCTGAAGGGATGAGCCTCTAAAGTGACTGGGAACAAAGAGTGTTTTGTTAGAGTCAAATAACGACACTGATAACAACAATGTATATTTTTATTGTAAGAAACTAAAGATTTAGTCGGTTGTTTCCAATACAGATGAACCCAGTGAGAGTGCACATGTTTTATTTATTGGTGCTGTGTATTTGATTAGTCTAGTTGTCTTAATCGCTCAGCACTTGAGAAGAATCTAAGTGCATTTCAGAGTAATGCTTTAATCATATGCAGCATGTTTGGTGTTGAAAAGCATTGCCTGGAGGGTTTTCTTGTGGTTTGCAATAAAGATGAGATCTTGTCCATAAAAACAACTTGTTTCAGTTTACCTTTGACCCTGTTATGAGTGTTACGGTACAGTTTAATTACCTCTACAGGAGGAGGTTAATTGACTAGTTTGGTTTGTCTGTCAGCATGGTTGCTCAAGAACCACTTAGCAGTAGTACCTCGACTTATGAACTGCTCGACATGTGAGTTATTGGAGATACGAGCTGTCATGCTGTCCATATTTTTGTTCGATACAGACACAAAATCTGACTTATAGGCCGTGCTTCAGGACACTACCAGTAGTTGGCAGATGGATACAACATCAGCTGAGAACGCATCTTCTTCCTTCCCATGTGTTGGTGGATGGATACAATATCAGCTGACACCTGATCTTTTTCTCTTTCACGGACAAAAGACGTAGACTGTGTGCTTGTGACCTTTGCGTTTCTATTCATTCTTTATTTTGTTTATGTAACTTATTTATAATTAATTATGCACAGGCACTGTATGCATGTCTGTTGGTTGATTTTTTTTTTTTTTTTTTCGTAATTTAGAGGGATTGAGACCAGCGATGTTATTTGGTCTAGAGCCAGTGTCACTGTGGAAAAGACAGGAGACAGAGATGGAGTTAGCAGAGATGAAGATGTTGAGGTTCTCTTTGGGAGTGACCTGGAAGGATAGGATCAGGAAAGAGTACATCAGAGGGACAGCACATGTTAGAGGTTTTGGAGAGAGAGAGAGAAGAGGATACAGGAGACAGGGTTAGATGGAGGCAACTGATTTGCTGTGGCAACCCCTGAAGGCAAAAGCCGAAAGGAGAAGAAGAGGGATTGGGGCTTTGTTACTTCTTCTTTTCCATCTCTGCTACCTCCAGCTCTGGTTCCTGTCTTTTCCTCGGTGACACTGTCTCTAGACCAAACAACAATGTTGGTCTCACCAGTCTTGTACACCTTTCTTTTCATTTTAGCTGAAACTCTTCTATCACACATCACACCTGACACTTTTCTCCACCTGTTCCATCCTGCCTGTACATGCTTCTTCACCTCTTTTCCACACTCTCCATTGCTCTGGACTGTTGACCCTAAGTACTTAAAATCCTCCACCTCCCTGATCTCTGGTCCCTGTAAACTCACTCTTCCACTTGGGTCCTTCTCATTCACACACTTGTTCTCTGTCTTACTGCGGCCAACGTTCATTCCTCTCCTTTCCAAGACAAATCTCCACCTCTCTAGCTTCTCCTCCACCTGTTTCCTTCTTTCACTACAGATCAAAGTGTCATCTGCAAACATCATAGTCCATGGAGATTCCTGTCTAATCTTGTCTGTCAGCCTGTCCATCACTATAGTGAACAAGAAGGGGCTCAGCGCTGATCCCTGAAGAAGGCCCACCTCCCCTTCGAACTCCTCTGTCACACCTACAGCACACCTCACCACTGTCTTACAGTCCTCGTACATGTCCTGCACCGCTCTAACATACTTCTCTGCCACTCCAGACGTCCTCATACAATACCACAGTTCCTCTCTGGGCACCCTGTCATAAGCTTTCTCCAGATCTACAAAAATACGATGCAGCTCTCTCTGGCTTTCTCTGTACTTCTTTATCAATATCCTCAAAGGAAATACTGCATCTGTAGTACTCTTTTTTGGCATGACATCATACTGCTTCTCACAAATGCTCACTTCTGCCCTTAGTCTAGCTTCAACTGCTCTTTCCCATAACTTCATTGTATGGCTCATCAGCTTTATTCCTTTGTAGTTGCCACAACTCTACACATCTCCCTTGTTTTTAAAAATGGGCACCAGCACATTTCTCCTCCATTCCTCAGGCATCTTCTCACTATCTAAGATCCTGTTGAACAACCCAGTCAGAAACTCTACTGCCACCTTTCCTAGACACTTCCATACCTCAACAGCTATATCATCAGGACCGAGTGCCTTTCTACTCTTCATCCTCTTCAATGCCCTCCTCACTTCATCCTCACTAATCTCTACTTCTTCTCGGTCTACAACAGTCACCTCTTCTAGTCTTTGTTCTCTCTTATTTTCCTCGTTCATAAACTCTTGAAAGTACTCTTTCCATCTTCCCATCACACTACTGGCACCTGCTAATACACTTCCATCCCTATCCTGAATCACCCTAACCTGCTGCATGTCCTTCCCATCTTGTTCTCTCTGTCTTGCCAGCCTGTATAGATCAGTCTCTCCCTACTTACTGTCCAACCTAGCATACAAGTCATCATAAGCCCCTTGTTTGGCCTTTGCTACATCTACTTTAACCTTACTCTGCATCTCCCTGTTCTCCTTTCTACTCTCCTCAGTTCTCTCAGTGTCCAACGTCTTCTTAGCTAACCTGTTTCTTTCTATACACTCCTGCACATCCTCATTCCACCACCAAGTCTCCTTATCTACTTTCCTTCCAGATGACACACCAAGTACTCTCCTACTTGTCTCCCTGATCACATTAGCTGTAGTTGTCCAGTCATCTGGCACCTCTTGACCACCCAGAGCCTGTCTTAACTCCGTCCTTAAAGTCATGCAACACTCTTCCTTTTTCAGCTTCCACAATTAGAAAAATAATGTAAACAGGGAACGCCCCAAGTGAATAAAGGAGAGGGTTCGGCAGAGACAATTTGATAACGGGGTGGAGATCTGTAACTAAGGACATCTCTGTCCGTTCTCCTCGCAAGTAAGAATGTTCTAGGTTGCTTGAACCTGACATTAATTTGGTCCTTCAAGCCGGATGCCAATATACCTGAGGATTCCAGCGGGTGACGAGGACACCGGAAAGACCGTGGCCACGGCAGGCTAGCCTGAACCTGACATTGGCTTTTTTACAAGGCTGGATATTTTAGTTATTTTAAATGGGGAAATGTTGTTTTACTTACAATTTGACTTATGACCTCACAGAATGGATTAAACCCATATATCAAGGTACTATTGTGCTAGAAATTTGGTGAGGATAGGACCATTTAAGGCATGTGAAAAAGAGGAGTCAATAAATATTGGTGTATGTCAAGAATAAAAGCATCTCTATTTAGGACATATTTTCACTGTTGTTAATACTGCAAGATTTGGCTGTTGGACCATTTTCTTGTATTGCAAATTGACTGCTTTGCTTCGCAAAAGAGGGTTGATACTTGCAATGTATTTCAGTTTCTTTAACAATGCAAGATCTCCAAGGTAATTCCTTAGAAATCCATAAAATCCAAAAGATGTGCATGACATTTTTATTGCTTGTTTGTTTTTGTCTCTTTATGTATACACTCTCTGATGAACTAGTTATCTGGGCAGGATGTACCCCACTTCTTGCCCAATGCCATTTCTGATAAAATTGAAATCCCCTCAACCATGCTGCAAATGATGATTTACTAACTACACTTAAATTGTAAAACACCCATCCATCCATCGATTTTCTTGAATACAACCATAACCGTCCCATCTTCAGTTATTTTTACGCCTTGCGTGCCATGAGTGTTGTTGGGGTCTATCCTAGCTAGTTACAGGCAAGATGCAGGGTGCCCACTGGACGCATCACCAGCGCATTACAGGGGGTTGTGAAACATTTGAATCACATTTTTTTCTGATGACAGACGTTTTTTTTTTTTTTTTTTTTGATAACATACTGTGTTTGTGCTACTTTCCCTTCCCACCATGACTTGGCTTCTTTGCTTAACAGAAAAACGCCTTTAAGTGGATGCATTCCATTAATGTCAGCTGTAGCTGTCAGAATCTGTCTAACTGAACCCATGACAATATCTTGTTGTTGTTCCTTTAGGCCCTTTGCATTTGATCAACTCGGAGAATAGTCTAGAAAAAAAACTGTGTTGACAGTTTTCCTCCCACTGTATTCAGGTCACGGTGTGTGGAAGCTATTGTATGCAGACAGATCAGAGTAGTTTAGCTCTGTAGGAAACTCCATCCTGGAACAGCCTTTTTAGCATATGAGTGAACAGTTTACACTATTGGGCAAACACATGAAGCACACAACTCAGAACATGATTCATCACTCTGGAAAGATTTTGACTTTGACAGGTATATGATACTGAAGTTTTTGAAGACATTTAAAAGGAACCCTTGGTGACACTGTTGTCACTCAAGGGTCATTAAGGTGATTTAGGTGAAGAGCATTATACATGAGGTTACAAGCACAACAGTTTGACCAGTGAATATACTTAATTTCCGCGTGATGGTTCTGTCTGGACCCGTGACCACTCCATGATAAATTCACGAGAGTAGATTTTCTTGCCGCATTTTTACTTGCAGTTCACGGCTACAGATGGCGGGCGCTGCTCCTCCAGTTAATCCAGTAATAGCACCACTCAGTTCTGCCAATCAGGTCTACCCTGCTCTGTCAGTGCACCAGGAAGTGAGACAGCTCGCTGCGGCTACCGCTGTGAGTTTACCGCTACTGCGGAGCACAGAAGAAGGGAGACAGCATAGCTCCAAACGAAGGGAGGTTAACGAGGAAAACCGCTGGTTAACAATGAGTGGACAAAATGTATGTTTATTCCTCCGTCAGGCAGTTCAGAACCATTTTACCTCATATGGTCTGAACACGTAGCATCAATTAAAAGTGGTAACATTAAGTGCCACTACGAAACAAAGCACAGATCTTTTGCGCAGAATTATCCCCTGAAGTCCAAGCTGAGGGCAAAATGACCGAGAAAAATGCAAACGAATGTTCACTAAAGGCATGTTGGAGTTTGGGGCAACATAAAACATCTTTTAGTGATGTTTTAAAATACAAAACAATCCAATAATAACCAAAATGGTTCAGTCCAGGTACCAGGCTGGCCTGACAGCGCGCCACAATGCGCTATTTAAGCCACACCCAGGTAGTGCTTCGGTTTGCCCCTGACCCGGAGGAGGACCAACACAGCTTCCTCAGGTGAGCATCTCTCATACAGTTTTGTGTGGATGTGGGGAAAACGCATAGGCGCCGAGTGTGCACCCTCAAATGCACTACCACGACAGTTTGTTTGATGCGGACACGTGAGTGTGGACCTGCTGGAGAATGTGCGCGAAACAGTCTGAGCAGGACTGCGCTCCTGCAGTCCTGCCAGGAAACAATGAGAGCGCAGCTGCGGCCGCTCTCCTTGGCGAGGAAGAAAGGCGCGCGGAACGGAGATGGACAGAGCGGCCTCTGTCGATCCGTCTCTGCTTTGCTTTTGGGTAGGTGCTCCTAAAGTCTTTGCTGGCGCTCCTAACTTCAAAATTTGGGAGCACCAGTGCTACCAAGAAAAAAAGTTAATTTTGAGCCCTGTAGATGCAACTGATATTAACAACAAACGTGAACAAGTAAAACGCATATGTGGAAAGCACAGGAAAGCAAAGATGAAAGCAATGGATCCTGTTACCTTGACTAAAAGGAGAAATTCAAAGCTGAGTATTAAAAAGCAAACACAACTTTAATGAGGAAGACACAAACTGACAGCTTGGGATACATAGACAACCTTACAAAACAGGCAGAAAATGCAGCCCAAAAATTAAAGCAAGGAAAGTGTATAAGGTAACCAAGATTATAAGTGACCAATATTGGAAAAAGCTTCTCACAACTGAAACAGACCAAGAAACTAGGTTCACAGATCGCTTTACTGAGGTACCCAACACACCACTACCAATAGTACCAGCAAATTTCCAAGTACTGTGCAGAGGCAAACCTGTTGTTAGACATTACTAAACAACTGACCATTTGTGAAATTATAATTGTTATGACATCACTAAATAACAGGAAAGCCCTGAGTCAGACACCCTTAGTGCAGAATTCTTAAAGGTAGACCCAAGCATAGAAGCTACAATTCTTCAACCAGTCTTCAATTTTATATGGAAAAATAAAATACCTGACGATTGGTCAGAGGAAATCATTATCAAACTCCATCCACCATGAAAGCCTCTGGAATACAGTATATTACCCGGAGGTGAGCTGACAGTGGGAGGTGTCAGCTCACTTCCGGAGCACTGCCGAGGCACCCTTGAGCAAGGTGCCGTCCCCCTTACAAATTGCTCATTTGAGGAGCACCAAGAAGGAGCTGCCTGCCACTCTACCTCCCTTGCATGCCTACAGGCCCCCCTGTGTGTGGTTGTGTGTATTACAGGGGCCCTTTACACATTAATATGCATGCATGTGATTTGATTTGATTGACTAACAAAAACTAGAGTGTGTGTTCTTAATTTCCCTTCGGGGATTATAACAGTGTGTTAAAAATTTTTTTTAAAAATTTAAATTAAATTGCAATAGTATGGTAATGGTGATAATGATATGGTGATAATGATAACGGATCTTTATCAGTGAATCATTCTGCTTTGATACCATCCTAGTATTTACAAAGCACTAGCAAATTACATAAAGATGTTTGCATTTTTGCTTTTGACAAGAGAAATAGAAAAAAATACGTAGAAAAACACTGAACTCTGAGTAAAGTCTACATGTGTTGACAATGTTTTTCCTCACATCTAGTGTAAATGTGATAAGAGTTGTACAACAGACAGATATCAACTTTTGCACCATCCTTCTTGTAATGTTTTGACACATGTCACACCAAACTCCAGTCGAAAGTTACACTTCCCTGTCAGTCCTGAACTCGAAGAGAATACATTAGAGATAAGTGCATTCATGTGACCGAAGACATTTCTTTGGAGGTGGGCAGGGTGCTGTCCGATTTTGCACATTTATCAGCTGTACTGAGACACATCAGCAGTTCACCTCAAGAATGAAGAGATTTGTGAGCAGATTTAGTGAAATAAATTTTTTTTCTTGATTAACTAGTTCTAACTGTCCTGTACTTACTTTACCAATGTCATTGCCCTCATGAGCTTCACTTGTAGCTTGTAGCTTCACAAACCTTTTGTATTTAGTTCTTGTCCTTTTCCTGTTTTATATAAGTTGGCTTGCATTTCATCTGTGCTGTATTCCTCTGTTTCCATTCCTTGTTAGTCACGAGATTGTGTTGAGCTCAACAGCTGTCCTTTCTTCAGTCAATCTATTCCTCTATTGCTCCAATCTATTCCTCTTTTCCTGTTTTTGTTGTTTGCTATTTTTTATCCTTTGATTTCAGCTATATGTTAATAAACTTCACTTTTTATTTCTTCAGATTGTCTAATTTGGAATATTTATTGAGCAGCTGAAAATATGACGGAATTATTGAACAAACACAGACCCAGCAGACGCAAATGGTCTTTTCACCTTTGTGCTAAGCTCATTTTACTTTGCGAATCCTGAAGTCCTTTCAAAGATGCAGACCCAGTATAATTGGATAAAATATAAAGTTCCACTCAAAGTTTTTCATCAGTCCATCCAAGAACTCTATTTTTCATGTGAATAGGACTGTGAAGTGGATAGATGGAGCATGTAACAGAGCGAACCTGTGAGTGGAGCTCTTATGGACCACATGAAACCCTCTTCAGCCAATTAAAGTCCAGTGCAATTGATTACCTTGGCAACAGGGATGAAGGGCACAACACTGTGCCTGCTCCTCATCCTCCTCATCCTTCTCTGTCACCATCTTTTTATATGGAAATGTATTCCATTGTCCTGGGCTTCTCCCACAGATACTAGAAGAAAGATGTTCATGTGTAAGAGGGAAAAAAAAAACAGTACATGTTCCATGAAATTTCAGGTTGGATTATGAAAGACATTCATTATACTTCATATGAACAACTTGAAATGTAACATGAGTGAAGGAAATTAATGACTGACAAAAACATTAGCACATGCATCAAAATGAGAAGGTTCCATTATCATGTTTGTTCCAACATCCTACCATAAAAATACGATGTGACTGTAAAATAGATGGTTTTTCAGAATAAAAATGGCAAATTATCTGTTATTTACAGATACAATTATACAGTCTTGTGATCGCCTCCGTCATTCAACTTGATGACACAGACTGACACAGGTATAAACAGCCTGGCTTTGGAAACAGATGGCTTAAATGGAAAAGAAAATTATGTTTATTTTAATGATGTTTGTAAGTTTTGATACACCAGTCATTTTCAGAGAAAGAGAGGCATTTCAGACTGAAAAAAACACTTCTGAGAGAAGTTGCGTAGAGTTTTAACTCTTTAACTGATTTTTACCCTTTAATTTCGTCATACTTGAATGTAGCCGCAAGAGGGCACAAACCAGTGTCTTATTGTGCTGGTCCCAAGCCTGGATAACTACAGAGGGTTGTGTCAGGAAGGGCATTTGACATAAAACTTTTGCCAAATCAAACATGTAAATCAAATCTATGACTTCAATACGGTCGAGGCCCTGGTTAACAACGACCGCCATTGGTGGTGTTCACCTACAGGCTGCCAGTGGAAATTGGACTACTGTTGGTCGAAGAAAGAGAAGAGGAAAGTGTGTTCGTAGGAAGAGAGAGAAGAGGAACGCCAAGAGTATAGGACTGAGGGTGGGGACTTTGAATGTTGGAACTATGACAGGAAAAGGTAGAGAATTGGTTGACATGATGCAGAGGAGGAAGGTAGACATACTGTGTGTGCAGGAGATCAGGTGGAAAGGAAGGCTAGAAGTTCAGGTTGTTCTATTATGGTGTAGATACAAAAAGAAATGGAGTAGAAGCTATCTCGAAGGAGGAGTTTGTTAGGATGTCCTGGAGGTAAGAAGAGTGTCAGATAGAGTGATGAGTCTGAAACTAGAAATCAAAGGTGTGATGTTCAATGCTGTTGGTGGGTATGCTCCACAGGTAGGATGTGAGCTGGAGGAGAAGGAGAAATTCTGGTTGGACTTTGATGAGGGGATGCAGAGCATACCTAGAAGTGAGAGAGTTGTCATTGGTACAGACTTCAATGGACATGTTGGTGCAGGAAACTGAGGTGATGAGGAGGTGATGGGCAGGTTTGGTATCCAAAAAAGATGGAAACGGGTATAGTGAATACTTTCATAGGAAGAGGTAGGAACATAGGGTGACCTGTAATAGTGGAGGTAGGAGCACACAGGTAGACTACATCTTGTGTAGACGGTGTAATCTGAAAGAGATCAATGTCTGCAAAGTAATGGTAGGCAGGAATGTAACCAAACAGCATAGGATGGTGGTGTGTAGAATGACTCTGGTGGTGATGAAGATGAAGAGGGCAAAGGCAGAGCAGGGGACAAATGGTGGAAGCTGAAAAAGGAAGAGTGTTGCATGACTTTAAGGACGGAGTTAAGACAGGCTCTGAGTGGTCAGGAGGTGCTTCCAGATGACTGGACAACTACAGCTAATGTGATCAGGGAAACGGGTAGGAGAATACCTGTTGTGTCATCTGGAAGGAAAGTAGATAAGGAGACTTGGTGGTGGAATGAGGAGGTATAGCAGGAGGTTAGCTAAGAAGAAGTGGGACACTGAGAGGACTGAGAAGAGTAGAAAGGAGTACAGGGAGATGCAGCATAAGGTTAAAGTAGAGGTAGCAAAGGCCAAACAAGGGGCTTATGATGACTTGTATGCTAGGTTGGACAGTAAGGAGGGAGAGACTGATCTATACAGGTTGGCACGACAGAGAGACAGAGATGGGCAGGACGTGCAGCAGGTTAGTTTGATTAAGGATAGGGATGGATGTGTATTGACAGGTTCCAGTAATGTGATGGGAAGATAAAATGAGTACTCAGATGTCTACATAAGTGCATGGCCCAAAACATAAGAGCCAACTCATTATGTCAGGACTCAGCAGTCTTTCTTCGCCTCAAGGAAGAGGGACACTCATTTCAGGATACTGATGTTCAGATCTTGGACAAGGAAGACAGATGGTTTGAGAGAGGAATGAAAGAAGCCATCCATGTCAAAGTGGAGAAGCCATCTCTGAATGGGGGAGTGATCTGCGACATCACCTTTCGCCCATTTACAATCAAGTCTTTTTGAAACTCCCAAAAAGAATGTCTCAGCACATTTACCCAGGTAATGTGTCTCATGCTAATGACCCTCATTAGTATACAAAGGCTTGGTGAAACTCGCATTTCAACGACACTCTGTGGCACCCCCATCAACCATCATTGAGGAGCCAGACGGGTTTCATCTACGGTTGTTGAAATGTGAATAACACTGACCACACCCCACAGGGTTATTAAGCTGGGATAAGACCAGCCACCTTCAGAACTGACGAAGCTTCTTGGATGAGCGGCTAAACATTTTCAAGAAACTTTCTGTCAGTCCAGTGGATTGATTTAAACAGCTTTGGAGAGGAATGAAGGTTAGCCGCAGTAAGACAGAGTACATGTGTGTGAATAAAAGGGACCCACGTGGAAGAGTGAGATTACAGGGAGAAGAGATCAAGAAGGTGGAGGATTTTAACTACAGTATTTTCCGCACTATAAGGCGCACCTAAAAGCCTATATTTTTCTCATAAACCCACTGTGCGCCTTATAACCCGATGCGCCTTATATATGGATTAATATTCATATTAATATTGGTTAAAAACATGATCGCTGAAAAAAAGCCGGCAGTCTGGCCAGCAGTCATGCCGCACATCGCCACCAGGGGCACCGTCACAAGGCACTCGGGCCTACGCCCCCTAACAATGGTAGTCAAGGGGCATCACCGAAGTGCCGCTCTCACTGACCTGTTGTCCGACACGTAGCAAAACATAAGGAACTTTCAGCAATTCTATTAATAAAGTTTGACTGACTGATCTCAGTATTTCCCAACTACTATGGTGCTGGAAATAACCCACTTTAAACTTAATTGGTCTAAAAAATGCTATTGTCGATTGTCAGTGCTGTATTCTGGTATCTAGTGATGGTCCATTCTGTTAGTCTGCGGAAACACACGGAGAAACTGGCATAAAGATGAATTAAAGACCCTCAAAGCTGAACTTCCAGCTTTTTCTGAAATTTCAAGAGCAGAGTCACTGCTAGACAAAGGTGTCTGGTGTGCTGCAATTGATTTGCAAATGTAATTGATACCTGAAACGACACGTTACGAGGGGGCAGGGGGGATTTCAGGCTTGTGTATACTGTCTGACAGGGCAGCGACGTGCTGTGAGATTCACGGCGGTGAGACACCGACGTTAAAGTCAGTTCTATAAGTAAAACAGCGTCACATTTGCCAGTAAATTAGCGGCCTAACATTAAAAACTGGTTAAAAATTGTTTAGGACACACATAGCTGCACCTCACCTCCAACTGGACGACTGATCGATCGAAACAATATTTAATTAATAAACGAAAACGAATGTCGGAGATTAAATATCTGCATCAAAGTTCAGATCAGGAAATAATCCACCCTGTTCGCACTGAGTGGTCCACTCGTAATGAATTTAACTAGTTTTTAATGTCAGGTTTTTTAATATAGCGTATTTTGCCAGACAGAGTGGCAAATACGCCACTTTGTCTGGCACATATAACTGACCTTTCCATCGGTGCCTCATCTCCGTGAACCTCACCACTCGTCACTGAGAGCTATAGAAATAAAACTATGTTTGACTATGTTTTTAGATAATTTTGTACTACAGTATTTTGTAGTACTTTTATCAGTAAATCTCAGCAGCTAAGGAAAAAACCCATGCGTGTTGACTTCTTTCTAAGATGGCAAAGTGATGAAGTGATCAGGTTTCCTTGATGAAGCTCAGAATGGCCTCTTTGAAATCACAATAGGGACATTCACAGCTGATTAAAGGTACTCACAGTCATGAATGCTCTAGCTAGTGGACGGATAGCGCAACTACCGCCACTAGTTTTTTAAATCTATTTAAATTTTTTTTATATGCACCTTATATATGAAATAAATTATAGAATAAACAAATCATTAAAGGCGTGCCTTATAATCCAGTGTGCCTTATGGTGCAGAAAATACTGTACTTAGGGTCAACAGTCCAGAGCAGCGGAGATTGTGGAAAAGAAGTGAAGAAGCGTGTACAGGCAGGATGGAATGGGTGGATAAAAGTGTCAGGTGTGATGTGTGATAGAAGAGTTTCAGCTAAAATGAAAGGAAAGGTGTACAAAATTGTGGTGAGATCAGCAATGTTGTTTGTTCTAGAGACAGTGTCACTGAGGACAAGACAGGAGAAAGAGCTGGAGGTAGCAGAGATGAAGATGCTGAGGTTTTCTCTGGGAATGACCAGGATGGATAGGATCAGGAATGAGTACATCAGAGGGACAGCATATGTTAGAGGTTTTGGAGATAAAGTCAGAGAGGCCAGACTGAGAGGGTTTGGACATGTCCAGAGGAGAGATAGTGAATATATTGGTAGAAGGATGCTGACTTTTGAACTTCCAGGAAGAAGGTCTAGAGGAAGACCAAGAGGAGGTTTATGGATGTAATGAGGGAGGACATGAAGGTAGTTGGTGTGAGAGAAGAGGATGCAGAAGACAGGGTTAGATGGAGGCAACTGATTCGCCGTGGCGACCCATGGAGGGAAAAGCCGAAAGGAGAAGGATTTTGTCATACCTGGGTCTGAAATAGTAAATCTTTGATTGCCAATTGTATGATTTAAATGTTGTTCATGATTACTGCTGATTGTTATTTTTAAACAAAACCAGAAATTTACTAAAGCATCCTTTTTTTAGATATTCTTTTACACTTTGGTTAAAAAATAAGGTGGCCGGTTTCAGCATTTTCTGTGTTTCATCTAAAAAAATATTAAGTATGTGACTGTAAAATACAAAAATAAATGTGATAAGTGTTTTTGCCAACATGTTTGCTTTTTGTTAATAGTCTTTTTCTTTTTTTGTACTTTGTATTTAATTGTATTTTTTATTTGTTATAAATAGACTTGTTTGAATCTGAAGACTAAAAAACTGCAGTGCTGATGAAGTTTAGAGCTGTGTCCTTTTTTGCACAGGAGTGTAAATGGATGGATGGACGGATGGATGGATGGATGGATGGATGGATGGATGGATGGATGGATGGATGGATGGATGGATGAATGGATGGATGGATGGATGGATGGATGGATGGATGGATGGATGGATGGACGGACGGGTGGGTGGGTGGGAAGGTGGACGGATACAAAGCCCCACACTGCAGACATTATGGTTTGCAACAATGCACTTTAAATTGTGAAACAGATTCTTACAAAGTGTCCTCAGGGACACAAATCAAATTTTGTCTCAAGTCTAATCTCTCAGTAGCACTTATGAAACTCTGTGGCACAAAGGAGGTTTATGCATTTGAATAAGTGAAATCAAACAGCGAAATCACAAAAACAAACGTTAAGTTTTTGAAAATGCATTCAAACAGGCTGCACTAAACAACAACTGAACAAAAACGGTATTGTAGTATTTGCTTTAGAATAGACAAGTCTACTTGGGTATTTCTGATAAGACAAGTGAAATAAAGCTTGTCTTTCTGAAGTCTGTGTGTAATTGATAATTCAGCAATAAGATTATTGACCACAGAGTAGAGCTGCTGTGACATGCAAATTAGCTTAGTTTGCCAAAAGATGTACATACTTCAGACAATAAGCACAAAAAATTGTTGGATTTCTATTGTTTTTAACCAATTTGTGTTTTTTTTTTCCTGATGTGATTATGTTCTCCTCACGGGGATGCACTGCAAATGAGGTGTACATTTTGAAACATTACTGTTGCTATTCACCGAACACAGATTCTTGGAATTTAGACTTTTTGCCACCTGCAACGATGACAACAAAATATTTCCTTTATGCTGTATAACATACTGTAATTTACATGGCTGATTAATTGGAACCCTTCAGCTAAATGTTTGGGGTTTTTTTTAAGTTGTTTATTTGAAATTTAATTGATGATGACAACATGATGACAGCTTCTGTTGACTCTATGAAGTCCCTCATACTATTTACCTCATTCACACACCGCACAGCCCCAGTCCTTATGTACAGCCCAGCTCAGCCACATACACTTATACACTCAACAAAAATATAAACGCAACACTTTTGTTTTTGCTCCCATGTTTCATGAGATGGACTTAAAGATCTATAATTCATTCCAGATACACAATATTACCATTTCTCTCAAACATTGTTCACAAATCTGTCTAAATGTGTGATAGTGAGCACTTCTGCTTTGCTGAGATAATCCATCCCACCTCACAGGTGTGCCACATCAAGATGCTGATCTGACATCATGAGTAGTGCACAGGTGTACCTTATACTGCCCACAATAAAAGGCCACCCTGAAATGTGCAGGGTTTTTTTTTGCTTTATTGGGGGTCTGGGGACTCAGAACCAGTCAGTATCTGGTGTGACCACTATTTGCCTCATACAGTACAACACATCTTCTTCGCATAGAGTTTATCAGATTGTCCATTGTGACCTGTGCAATGTTGGTCCACTCCTCTTGGCTCCTCCAATGGCTGTGCGAAGTTGCTGGATATAAGTGGGAAATGGTACACGCTGTCATATACGCCGGTCAAGCACATCCCAAACATGCTCAGTGGGTGACATGTCCGGTGAGTAGGCTGGCCATGCAAGAACTGGGACATGGATCCTTGCAACATGGGGCCGTGCATTATCTTGCTGAAACATGAGGTGATGTTCATGGATGTATGGCAGAACAGTGGGCCTCAGGATCTCATCACGGTATCTCTGTGCATTCAAAATGCCATCAATAAAATGCACCTGTGTTCTTTGTCCATAACAGATGCCTGCCCATACCATAACCCCACCACCACCATGGGCCACTCGATCCACAACATTGACATCAGCGAAGCGCTCACAAACACAACGCCACACACACATTCTGCCATCTGCCCTGAACAATGTAAACCAAGATTCATCCGTGAAGAGAACACCTCTCCAACGTGCCAGACGCCATCGAATGTGAGCATTTGTCCACTCAAGTCTGTTACAGCAACGATCTGGAGTCAGGTTAAGACCGCGATGAGGACGACGAGCATGCAGTTGAGCTTCCCTAAGACGGTTTCTGACAGTTTGTGCAGAAATTGTTTGGTTATGCAAACCAATTGTTTCAGCAGCTGTCAAGATCCTCTGATCTTGGAGGTGAACCTGCTGGATGTGGAGGTCCTGGGCTGGTGTGGTTACACGTGGTCTGCGGTTGTGAGGCTGGTTGGATGTACTGCCATATTCTCTGAAACGCCTTTGGAGACGGCTTATGGTGGAGAAATGAACATTCAATGGACAAGCAACAAATCTAGTTGACATTCCTGCTGCCAGCATGCCAATTGCACGCTCCCTCAATGCTTGTGGCATGTGGCATTTTTCTGTGAGACAAAACTGCACATTTCAGGGTGGCCTTTTATTGTGGGCAGTATAAGGTACACCTGTGCACTACTCATGATGTCAGATCAGCATCTTGATGTGGCACACTTGTGAGGTGGGATGGATTATCTCAGCAAAGCAGAAGTGCTCACTATCACACATTTAGACAGATTTGTGAACAATGTTTGAGAGAAATAGTAATATTGTGTATCTGGAATGAATTATAGGTCTTTAAGTCCATCTCATGAAAAATGGGAGCAAAAACAAAAGTGTTACATTTATATCTTTGTTGAGTGTAATATTACAATATTTATTAAGGTTAAAACAAACATTTTTTTTTCTTAAGAAGAAAATCAATCTCAGTATGTGTATAAGATAAGATAAAACTTTATTTGTCCCACAGTGACAAAATTTACATGATTGCAGCAGCAGAAAAGAGGGATTCAGTCAAACACACATACATATACATACATTACATATATACATATATTCATACATATATATTTACATACATACATACAGTATATAGATATGTGACCACTCTGTTCTGCTGGTTGGTATAAAATGGCTCAGGAGTCGAGTTGGAAGGATGCAATGTTTTTATCCCTGGGAATAACAACGGACACAAACAGGCACAAATTGGGTGCTGGACGAAAAAAGCTCCGAGACACTGAAGACAGAAAAATCAACATTAGGAATCCGACAAACTGCAACGTTTTGGCGGGATTACTTTTCGACACAGAAACGCCGTTACCAGGCCAATACATCCGACCCATCTACTACACACGTATTACAGCATTATAGAATCACATAATATAGACACGTCATAACCAACGGAAAACATTTAAACAATACTTTAAGACATAATGACAACGGAGCCTGCATCGGACCAACTTACCCACGACATGTCAGCATCTTTCTGCCGCGGATTACCCATAGTGCACCTGACAGGTTTCAAAATAAAAGACAGCCCAATTTCCCCAAATTAATCATGAATTTAACTATATTATAAAAACATCTGCCCACACCGTTATATATATATATATATATATATATATATATATATATATATATATATATATATATTGAGATTGAGAAGTATCAAGGGTTAAAAGAGCAGCTGGAACACATGTGGAAGTTCAAGGTTAATGTGGTCCCCGTGGTAGTGGGAGCACTTGGGGCAGTGACCCCCAAACTGGAAGAGTGGCTCCAGCAGATTCCTGGAACAACATCTGAAGCCTCAGTCCAGAAGAGCGCAGTCCTAGGAACAGCTAAGATACTGCGCAGAACCCTCAGACTCCCAGGCCTCTGGTAGAGGACCCGAGCTTGAGGATGACACACAGATACCACCCTACAAGGGTGAGAGGGACATTTTTTTTTAAATTATATATATATATATATATATATATATATATATATATATATATATATAAACAATTTACAACATATATTAACAATTTACAATTTGCAAACATGCCTATTTATGTCTTTCTGTGCATGCATACTTACCAACGCTGCCACATAACATCAACAATACAAAAAGCAATTACACCCCCAGACCATCCCCACCTGAATTCAGCCATAGTGCATATGAACTTTTATGAGAGCCTGGGGTGATCCAGCAATTGGAGCACACAACTGAAATGGGGTGAGACGGATGAAAAAGAGAGAACAAAGGATATGTGAAAAGGCTCAATCTGGACGAGCAGTGATGTGCTATAATAGCTGTAGAGTGAAGCAATCCTGTGGATTTGAATAGTGAAATGTAAAGATAGAACGGTGAAAACGGAGCTTAATCTGTGCTCAATGCTGTCCCATAGCAGAGGTCACCTGCTGAAGGACTGATCCATCTAGCATTGTTAGATGGCTCACATCCTCCTTGTGTGTGAGTTGATGGTGAGTTTGTGAGTTTGGCTATTTTCAACCATTTTGTCTTTCAATGTGGGGTCTGGATAGGTTAGTGACCTCAGGACACCTTTACCAAAACAGATTGTAGCAAAAATAAGACTATTTCAGTGCAGATTTACGTGTGTAAGGACACAACGATAGAAAAACCGAAAAGACAGAGGTTTTTTTTTTTCTTTTTTTCCAAATATGACAACAGAACTCGGAGGGCTGCAAATAACACAAGCCAAAACATGTGCACACACACAGGCAGTCCAAAAGGGAACTTTTAATTTGATTAAAGGACTGGATTGTACATATATGAGGATAACCACTATACGTTTCATACAGATGGTCTGAATGTGGAGCTCCTATGTTATGATTTTCTTCAGCAGATTAAAAAAGATGCACAGACTTTAGTTTGATAGACCTCCAAGCTAAAATCTGCATGGAATCTAAGTCTATTACCGACACACAAGAACAATACCTCACTGTACAATTGTGATAAGATAAGAATTTCATCATAAACAACCCATTATCTCAGCAAAAGTGTAAAGAGTTTGGAGAAATCACTTGAGTCATTAAAAACCATCATGAGTCCATGAGGGCGGCACAATGGCGCAGTGGGTAGCGCTGTCGCCACACAGCATGGCGGTTCCGGGTTTGCGTCCCGCTCTGTGCGGAGTTTGCATGTTCTCCCCATATTTGCGTGGGCTTCCTCCCACCTCCAAAAACATGCGCATTCAGGTTAATTGGCCAGTCCCAAATTGACCATAGGTGTGAGTGTGTGCATGTGTGTTTGTCTGTCTCTGTGTGGCTTCACGGTGCACTGGCATCGTGCCCAGAATTTCCCCCACCTCACGCCCGAAGGCAGCTGGGATAGGCTCCAGCTTCCCGCGACCCACTAAAAAAAGCAGTTAGGAAAATGAATGAATGAATGAATGGATGCCCCTCCCAACACTCATTTGCAGGCCACCATCCCCACACACTCCTCCCACCCCATCCCAGCTGGTAGCTATACAATCATCATCTTAAGGGGCAAAGAAAATAGAAAGCAAAAACCACGAAAATCAAAATCGAACAAAGCAAAGCAAAGCAAATTGAAAAAATAAGAGGACAATTAGAGAGTGCAGACAGTTGATACACTTAAGAGAGCCCGCAAAGGTCTTTGCTAGAAGTCAAGGGCAAAGATGAAAAAGCAACAATGATATGGTTCCAACATGACTTGAAGTTTTTGGAAATAATATAGAAATGATTCACCAATTTTTTTTCTGACCCCTGCAGTGAATAGCAGGTTTTCTCCAGTGAATGGTTCGATAAAAGATCCCTTAGCCACTGCGAGTGTGACGCAAGAGTCTTCCTTTTCCATTTAAGCAACAATGTACATTGGGCCAGAAAAGAAGCAAAAAAAAATGCATTTCATTTGGCCCTGGACAGCTGCTCCACATCCAGCAACACCAAATGAAGCCATGACTGGATCAGACTTTAATCTGTGTTCTTGTGTGAGTGAATGTTTGGAAAACCTCTTTCTAAAACTTTTAAAAGCTGGGACACATCCAAATCATATGTATCAGTGTTGCATCAGGGTCCTACAGTTGTCACAGCTGAGACTAATGTCTGGATATATTTTGAACCATTTCATTTTGAACATATGAACTCAATGTAGCCATAAATTAGAGAAGAGAGTGGTTGACACACAGATGATGAATGCACTTTTAGAATATTTTGGAATATTATCCCAAAAATCCTCAGGCACAGATATGTTTAAATCCTGTTCCCTGGCCAGTTTAACCTTGTCCAAAAGCGTAGGAAAAAAAGGGAAAACTGATTATAAAGCCTGATTGATCTGGTTACATGGCAAAGGGAAGAACATCTTACGATCTTCTAGCCAGCACCTAGGATGTAGGATGTTCATTTCAATCTTTAGTAGTGAAAGTAGCCTGTAAGAGGTGTGGTCTTCAGAATCATTTCTTTTAGCTATTTGTGTCACGATGGGCAGGATTTGGACCCAAATGCTGAACACTTGTAAACAGGCTTTCAATCATGATTTAATCAATAACGCAAAAATTTGGGAAACGCAAGAAAACTCACAAAGTCCAGCAAACTAGACGTGTGGGCAACAGTACAAAAACAATCTGGCCTAGAACAGCCCTATGATCACGCCCCCGTGATTAGATCACATGACGTATTTTAAACCGTTCGTAACAAATTAAGTCTGTCACGTGGATTGATGTGCACATGTTTACGTGACAGTATAGATGTGAAACTGTGTTCCGGTTTTTATTTTTATTTGAACACTGAACCATGACAATGGGGGTTGTACAAACCTGCTTGTGTGTTGCCAGGAGTCCCTCAAACTTTAGGGGATCTCACTTTCCATTCTGCATCGATTATTGGCCTCAGTAATTTCTCCAGCTGATGCAGGTTCCTTTAGTCTGGTCCTCTGGTAGTGTTGGGAAGTCTGTTTGGCTATATTGCTGACTAACGGTGTGAATGTATATCAGTATTTAAGCCTAGTGGGTGCCTTGTCCCTCGAAAATAAATGTTTACATATGTCGGATGAATGGATAATTTAGGGGGTGGCAGTGGCTCAGGTGGTCGAGCAGCCTGTCTAATGATCATACAGTTGGCAGTTCAAATCCTGCTCCCCGCATGTGTTTTGCCAAACGCCACATCTGTCATTGTAGCGTTGGGCAAAACACATCACCCTTGTTGCCTCCAGAGGGGGCACTAACTGGAGTGTCAATGTCCCGGCAGTGGTCGGAGAGGCTGTTGATATGGATTGAGTGCCATGTTTCTCTCAGTCTTAACCAGGGCAGCTGTGGCTACCCATGTAGTTTACCATCACCAAGTTTCATACTTGGTAATGGTAAGTTGTTGTTTTTTTTATGTGTTCGGCAGGATGAACAGGAAATCCACATTGCTAGCAAAGTAAGTTGAAATTCCAGCATCTATTTGTCAGTCATCTTCAGATTACCACCACAATATCCGCCGCAGCGGGTCACGGGGAGCTGAAGCCTATCTCAGCGGCATAGGGCGTGAGGCGGGGGACACTCTGGGCACAACATCAGTGCACCGCGGGCATCTATTTGTACGAGGGTGTATTAGTCCTCATCATGGGTAACTTTTACAACTATGAAAGCATTATTAATATCTAAAGATGCATAAAAGTTTTTGTTTTTTCAAGGATGTGATCTTTGCACATGTGCTGCAACACTCCTAAAGTTCATCTCAGCAAACCTAAAGTCGGTTATAATGCTAAAAATTTTTCAGCACTATCAATTTCTGAAACATTAGTTCTCTAATGTTAGATTTTGTGAATGTGTTCATTAACATGAATTGACAATATTAATGTTAAAATGTTTTTTATTCAAATTATGTTTCATGTCCTTTAATCTTCATAAAATCAATCAAAGAAATGTTCCCCTAGCTGCTCCTGAGAGACTGTGGGCTGCTGAGTGAGATGTTTGCGAGACCAGAGAACTGAGATCGGAGCTGCTACTCTGGCCGTATCTGCAGAGGACCTGGGCTTGGCTCTAAATTAGTGAGCCTTCTGGATCAATGTGGGCTGTAATTAGCTGCTATTGATCTCAGACAGATCAGCCACTACAGTAGGCCACAGCCAAGCACCTCTCAGCTTCCATCAAGATGCGCCCCCACAGCACAGGAGCGCAGCCTCAGATCACTTTGAGAGCAAACAAATAACATGAACCAGCACACTCAGCTCCTGGTAAGTGCACTGAAGACACTGTCCGACATTTCAGGATTCACTTACATATTCCATTAGTGCACAGTGCAATGCATCTTCTTGATACAGTGTTTTATCTTGTGTTCCATTAAATCATATAGATTACATTATGTGCTCGCGTAATAGGCAGAAAACAATCGGCCAAATCTTTTTCTGCTATTCTGATGCATCATCCATAAATAAGCTGTCATTACGCTCCAGAGCCGTGGACAACATCAGAGATGATGCTAATGCAATCTGGCGTTTCAAAAAAGAGACCTCATCTTCCCCCAAATGATCACAATCAGGACTTTTTAAATACCTCATCAAAGTGAATGAACTGATTTTGCTCTTTTCAGTAATGGTAATGATCTGGGCTCTCATTAGAAACTTGATTTTTTTTTTTTCCCTCTCTTCTCATGGGTTAAAAGTAGCCACATGTTGTTGTCCTGATGCAATCTGCAGTGTCAATGTCGTTTCAGACAGTTGTGAAAATGAGAAGTTCTATTTTCTCTCACTTTCACTTGAATTTGTAATCAGTGAATTACATGGCCTTTCTGTCAAAGACATGCAACTGAATTATTCAGGATTACTGAACAAATGCGATATAAACAAGAGAATATAAAATGTGGTCATTTCTCTGAGGACCTTTCTCAGCTAATAGATTTGAATTTTCTCCCTGTGTTAGCTAGATATTTAAGAGTATACACTTCAAAGAACAATAACAGTACACTAAAGCTTCAGTCATGCCTGTGCTATAATGAGACTCTTTATGAATACCATCTTCAATCTCACAGGGACATTCATCCTTGTGAAGTGTATAATTAACAGCATCGACCCCGCTAACAAACAATTTTCCTGTGCAGAAATTTTGCGAAGGAGAGCTAATTCGCACCTATAGAAGTCAGGCCTGAGTGGGTATATAATGAAATGAAAATAATGTGGGCTATTCTCGACAATCCAGGTCACAGAGTTAGCGTTAATAATTTATGCACTATCACTCATCCAATAGTATTCACTATTTTCAAGCAGTTAGCATTTAGATACAGTTTAAATGTATTGTTTTATTTAAAGGAATTGCAGACTTTCACCAACTTCACCGTTGAACATGAATGCCTTTGCTTCAATCAGCCCCAGCATAAAACAACTGGAATATCCAATTTCACCCACTCCAAATGCCCCTTTCCTTCAGTCTGGCTTGGTTAGATTCAATATTGCGGTGATGTGTGCAATTCCAGGGCCAAATGAATCTTCCAGCAAAAGCCCATCTAAGAAAAAATGTTTCCAGAGATTGAAGCCCAGAGATACCAGGTGGACAAGTGCCGGCACGAAGTGACTCAGAGCAATATGCAGGCTTAACAAAACTTTCTGATATGACAAAAAGAAACTTTAATTAGCATAAAAAAGAAGATGAATGTGATTTTTCACAGGCTGTAGTATTTTTTTCAACAACAAAACATATTCAAGACTGCTTCAACTTTCTCTCAATGCCACAGTTCAACTCAAACTTTTATAAATATATTTTACCCAAAATTTCAAACTTTAATTTAGAAAACAAATTGCAATTAAATAACATATAGAGCCATTCTGATGACAGTTATAGCTAAAATATTTTAAACGCAGACAAATGGCTGATGACAGACTACGTTTACTATTGTGCAGTTCTACAGATTGTACTATGACCCTCACTGAAAAAAATGTTTTAAATAGCTCATAAATTATTTCAAAAAGTCTCTCACTTATGCCAGAGACACTTAATGTCTTTTGAACACTCTGTTACATGACACAATTTTGTGTTACGAGTGACTCCAGACTCAAAGTCTCCATTCAACCCTTTTCACCAGTAATTCATATGGATATTATGCAGATGAGTCTTTGCACAATCAAACATGAACTGTTTTTTAAATGTATGAAATAAATGATTTAATCGAATAAGAGATTTTCAGTCACACAGTTTTGCATGTGAGGATGATGATGACATGCCCTACCATTTGGTGCCCAGTGACAAGATAATAACATGAAAACACTGAATCAAGAAGCTTCTTGTTGAAAATCTGACTTTCTCTTTATGGTGAATACTAGCTTGAGCTTGTCCTACTAGTGATTAAAAAAGAAGAGAAAGTTGGCCAACTGACCTTGTAGTATTCATGTTTCACACGAGCCCCAATTCTAATGATGACCCCAATTCCAAACTTTTCTGTGAAATGATTAATAAGTAATTTCTTGTAACCATTTATCTATTGTAAACCTCAGCCATAGATCAGGAGTAGAATGCAAGAACATCACACCACCTCTAGTTAGTCCATTGTCTCTCTGCCGCTGAAATTAATTACATGTGATTTGTCACTGCAGCACAAAGAACTGTCATTTTAGATTTTGTACATTTCTTTTCTTCAAAAAAAGCACTGCAGCTATCTTTATTTAAAAAAAAATATTTTAATTAAAATACAATATGCGAAAGAACCAGAATTGAAGAATTGATGTTGTGGAGGCCACTGAATATAAAGTGATACACCGTAATGCAATTTAGACGATTATACTTTGTTTATGAATGACATGTCACAGACAAAATAAAAAATATTTTTGTCGTTGAAGTGGCCCTGCCTCTGTGACTGTGTTTGATATTCTAGCTGTGAGGCTTCCACTTGTGCCCACTTCAGTCGGTGCTCAAGCTGAGAGATGTGTCAGTGGCTCCGATGCGGCTTGTCAGGCATGCTCTTGCTTCCGGTCTGGTCCAGCCGGCCCCAACCCTCCACATCCTCCTGGGACCATCAGCAGACAGGCATCACAGCATCCCTTTGTCTCCCATCCTCTCATCACCCGTCTCCCTGTCCCTCAAGCCTTACCATTGAAATGTGAACATCAGGATTAGGTAAATAACAGGAAAAATACACTGTTGACTCTGCAAATGTCCTCGAGGTCTGCCTTGAGTCCTAAAATATGGACACAGCAAATGATTTTTTTAGTCTCTCATGAAAAGTTTAACACATAGACATTTTTATTGTGACATCTGTCCATTAGCACAATCAATCACAATCGATTTTACCACCAATGGCGTCAACAAACTTTAAAAGGTCTTTATTAAAGCATGCAGCTAATTAAGAAGTCTCTTTAGCTTGAGACCAGGAAATACCAACATGCTAGACTGACTCACATCAATTAATGTCATTAGCACTGGACAAGAGATGGTCAAAACGAAAATGAGCTTCACCACATTGCAATTTCATTGCTCTCGGTGTTCCCATGAGTATGTGTTCCAAATCAAAGGAGCCACTTTTCACTGTTTCACATTGTTCCACTTACACTTCACTTGATTCAGTTCAATAATTTCAGGAAATGACTGAAGCCAGGATGCAGAAAATGAGCAGCAATGGCCTCTGGTACATTAAATCAACTTTGAGCTCAGTGAGACTCTCTGGATTCCTCCTGGTTTAGAGCTAACCTTTAGTAAATCTCTGCTTGTCTGCAGTCTGTGTGTGATGTGTCCTACTAAAGGTTGCTAGCTTGTATTAGTTTCACCTATAATATTGTACACAGTTTGGTTCCTTTTGAACCCTTTTATAAAGCTTTGAGGCCTTTGGCTCCAATCTCGTATTTTTTTTTCAGCTATTTTAGGCATTGTAACAATAGTAAATTGCCGAAGTTGAGCTAGTTTGTGGTACAGACTTTATTTCATTGAACTCAGTATGTGGTCCTGCAGACTTCTGTAAATGCACAGTCTTTCAACTTTGACAAGAAAATGAAAATTCTCTTTCTCACACCAGAAACTGTTCATTCTATCAACCAAACAAAACAGAGTACTATTTTTTTGTTGGCCAATTCATCCCCTTATCACAAATTACTACAGCAGCAACTAAACAATAACGAGTTCCCTTTATAGCAAATTGTCGTAAACCTTGTCAATTTGGTTACTGAGATTCATCTTTGGCTTTTCTATATAGACACCTTGCAATGACAGTTTCTAATTCAACTCAGCTCATTCCATTAATTTATGCATTTTTTTCTTGGAACACAGAAGGATAAAAATGATATTTGTTGAACATCTGTCTCTTAATCACAAGTTGGCATCACTGTTGACTTGTAATGTAATTAAGTTTTAAAGAATACTCTGGCAATTACCTGTCTAATGGGGCGTTCATCAGCCCTCATTCTCCAAGCTGTCTGTCTTGCTGGCTGACTCACTGAGAAGCAGGCGGATGCATATGTAATTACTGCCAATAGACAAGACATTGAAGCAGTTTCAGTAGGACAGTTGTCAATTCACACAGTGAGTGTGACTGTATGTTTCCAGTCCTCATGAAGCTGATCAAAGTTACTGGAAAAGGGCAGACTGTTCCTGAGTAGAAGTTGTCAATCCCACTCACATACCAACCAAAGGTCTGCTACCTGTGTCTGTCACTTGACTGGTGTGGTGGTGCTGAGGGTTGGGGGGTTAAGCTCTAGGAGCGTAGCCACGTGGAACAATGCATATTCAGAGTTATGAGGAAGTAGGGGTTACCTTCTCTATTGAGAGTGACATCTGAAGGACTCTGTGCAGCATTCCCTTGAAAACAGCTATAAGCCTGCCTGCCCACACCTCTGGGTGAAGATCAGGATTGAGTGACATCTAGTATTTCTGTGTCTTTGTTCCATTTGGTGGTGCAGAACGACTTTTGGGGTGGAGGATGTATGTAGACATATGTTTGTGAGCAGGGTATCAAAAAAACAAAGTGAGGATGTTTTTTATTTATAAAAAATAAGCAATCAACAGGCCCAATTCTTTATCAAGTTAACGGTAGCCCAGATGAGCCTGGGAAATTCTTCACAGGTGAACAATCATATTTAGCACAAACTTAAAAAGACATGAAACATGTAATTTTCTGTGCTAGTCAGGATGTGGAAGGTGGCCTAATTAGGCTTCAGCATCATGGTTAAGTGCTGATCAAACAAACATGGCAAGACGATTTAGCCTATTTTGAAAGTCTGTAAAACGTAACATTAATACCCCATAGATTAAGATTCCACTTCATGTCAGAGTAACGCTGCAAATTTAAGACACAGTGAACAATTTGTACTGATGTAAGCCTTCACATGTGGCCTTTTCGGCTGCCCTGGTGACAACTCATCAGCAGTATTTTATCTTTCATATCTTCAACTTCCAAGCAGGGAACAAACACACAATGTATTTATGTGCTTGCGAACATCCACACTGTCGACAATTTGTGGCAGGTTACAATTTGGTGCCAGCAATGTAGGCTATAGGTTTTATGTAAGAAAACTGGCACAACTTGACTGTTATATCATAGTTTTTACATTTTTGACAGGGTTATCCTCCTGTAGGAGACAAAAGATATGTTGGGTCTCCTGGGCATATTTGGTGCTCAGGTATAAGAAGGAACAATATTGGTCTGGTAAGGTTTCTGCGTGGAAGCATTAACAGTTTTTTGACCCCTGACCTCAGAATATTTTGTTATTTGATGTTAACTATTGGTGGAATTAACTGAGAAACTTAATGGAAATAAAAAAGAGTAATCAAGTGTAAGGCTGCATGTCGGACTTTTGATGACCAGGAAGCGCACCAGCACGTCATTCAGGTGAGTGTGGTGGAATACTTCAGTGGCATAAAGCTTGACATTTACATCCCTTAAGGATAAAATTCATTCAGCAGAGGTAGAGATGTAAAAACCAAAGGGGGAATGACCCCCACCTCCCACCCCCTCATCACCCATTCACAAGTGATTGAACCCTGGTATCCAGGGTTCAATGCCAGGTGTTGGTGCAGCAGGATTATTTGGAAATGTGTGCGATGAGTTTTGAGAATCTGAAAACATGTACTCAATATAAATGGCTGTTTATAATGAGTGAAAAGTATTTAGCTGCAGACCGCTCTTCACATCCAGCTCAAGGACACCTCTGAATAAGCAACCTTTTTGCATTTGAATTTTACTACTCCACTACTCTAACTGGATTCTACAAACATGCGGTGTGTAAAGCCTCCCATTGACTCAAGAATGGGTTTTTGCTTTTTTTTCAGTCTGGAACGGTGACATGTACGGCTATTTATACCATGCTGCTGATGTGTTTTTGCACATGCATTGAGCCATACAGGTGTTTGACACATGTGCCTGTGTTGTATGTGTAAAGAATGGTTTGTTAGTATGCCTATGACTGCGACCATTAGTGCCTAACAACACTTTGGGTAAATGAAATAACGCATGACTGATTTTTTCTTCACATTATTTTCTGTGCATAAGGAATAATTCACGATTCTGCATCTGAAACAAAAACATACACTTCCCTTTGGGCAGGAGAGGGTTAATGCTGTCAATGATAGCCTGTTCATGAGAGCATGATATAGTTGCAATGTAACAGAAGCTAGAGCTCCTGGTGTAAGATGTTTCTTTTTCAGAAACCTGTTTGTCAAGCATAATGCTAAAATGTGTCCAATATGGCTGACACCTGTTTCAAACATGTGCTCTACTGACAATTAGCGAAGAGTACCAGATACAGTTTATAGTAAAACACTTCCACTTGACCTAATATTCTCGACAGGCAGCTTTCAGAATCTTGGCTGCATGCCTGTTTGTATCAGACAAAAAAAAAAAAAAAAAAAAAACAGAAATCAACTTAGAGGAACAGACTGGAGTTGTAGACTTTCAGCTCGGAAAAAAAATTACAAGTATCAAACAAGTTTACACAGTTATGCATCACATCTTTATGAATTTTATGGTCAAACTATCGATTTCAATAAAACAGAGTAAATGCACAGAATGTGATGAACCAATGTCTCTTTAAATATCTTGCAATATATTTAATAAAATAACAGTATGCTATTGTTTTAGTTTCTGCAAAATCATCCGACAGTCTTGTTTGGTACTGTCAACAGACCCCTTATAAATTTTCTATGCCTTACCATAAAATATGGAATATTATGTCAAAATAAAAAAACATTTGGCAGATATCATTTTGTGCATGTGGAGAACTATGTAACTATCTGAATCTGTGTATGTAATCAGATTTATGTATGTGTAAAACAATCTCTATGTGGGTTTTGACATTTAACAATGTGTACAATAATCTGTGCATGTATATTCAGAGTCTATGTACAAAGAAATATCCAAATCCATGTAAAGAGTTGCAATCTTTACATCTCAGTTGAGAGTTTATATTGTGTAAAAAGATCTGTAAACAAGTCATCATTCACAGCTCTGGCAGGCCTGGTTGTGTTTTTATTGTTCACAGTTTACATGACTGTGTCTCCGACTTTAATAGCTTTATATATTCTTTCTTCAACTTTATTTGGATGCTGTCTGCTGAATCCATGTAGTCCAACAAGTCTATATGATCACACAGGGCATTTCTTTCCAGGCATCAACTTTTTGCAGATATTTCCTGGCAGATTTCAGGTGTGTCATTTTTTCCTGTACAGTCTACTTTTATTTTGCTGCTTGTTTTTGTGAGTATATGTTAATGTGTTAATGTAAGTAGATCTGTGGTGGATCAGGTCAGTGGTTATCAGATCACAGTCCTTAATTGATTATTTTTATCAGTAGTGTAATAAAATGATCTACTGACATGGTGAGTAAATGGCAGTCTCACAGAAATACCTCACTAGGACCTACATCATGGACACCAGGATGTCATCCAGAACAAGTGTGGCCACATTATGGCCACGACAGGGACCAAATCAGTACTAAAGGGTTGTGTTACAGAAGCAAGGTTAACAGATGTGCCGAACAGCCACAAATCCCTTGTGTTCTCATAGGTCTATGAACACCATAATGATGATACAACCATAGCCAAATTCCTCCAGTAGGTCAGACTGGTGCTGAAAAGCTAGCTAAATGTTGGAACATGATCCACAACAACATGCCTTACCAGTTATCAGATACCCAGCTGAAGCAGTGAGCAGATCACAGGAAAAGATCTGTGTCACTGACTGATGTCAAGACAAGACAGTCCTCTTAATTAAAGAAGGACTCTACAGAAGTCTCAAAGTCCAGCATCTTGAGAGTCTGTAAGCAAAGAAAAAGGCAGAGTGAGGATTGAAGAGTGTTTTCTGCAGATAAGTGGTTGAAGATGGATAGTTGGCTGGATGGCAACAGAAGAAAGAAGTACAGTAGATGTTGGAAAAAAAAAAAAAAAACGAAGACCAAGCCTCCATATCAAATATATCATCACCCGACACAGACGTTGGTAAACAACCAGAAGTCTTGTTGTTAGGAAAGACTTGTATGTTGGGCAGCACAGACACTGACCATTTAGTTCCAATATCTGAGAATGGAACTTTGAAAAAGATGGTAATATGACCCTTAGCTTGTGGTGGACAATGGAACAGACCATTAAACCAGATGTTGGTGAAGTAGTGTTATTTATTAACACAAATCTAAATAAAACACAATATGAAGAAGTATAAAAATCCAACTTATTTGACAGGGCAGATGGGTGCTGCTCAAATAAAAGAAATGAACAGGAAAAAGAGTATTCACTCAGTCTGAGCTAGTCATTAACTAAGACTAGGACTTTAAATTAAAGGGTTAGGGTTAAATACAAAACGGAGTAAGCGCCTCTATGCTTGGTGCATCTAAACAGGAAGTTACAGTAAACCTAATCTGAGTTATTAGTGCCAGTGTTGGCACAGTTTCTCCTCAAAACTCAGTTCACACAGAGCAAAGTAGTACAACATCAAGAAGCCGAATCCTGTTTTCTGGAGTCTGCCAGAAGCCGGAGAGCACACACTGTAATTTATACAAACAAACTACACAAAATAGGGTCACCATGGCAGCCATAAAAGGTTTTACTCTAATACTATAGTTTCATCCTTTTGAGAGGACTGAATTATATTTCTTTAAACAATTTTTTTTTAAATTCTAGATAGTGGTGAGACAAGACATTTAACTTAATCTTTTATTATACTGTAAAAAAACTTCTTCTAAGGTTTACCAGCATAGAACAAGAGTAATTATTTGACAAACTGGATTGTGACTTTCATTCATTCATTCATTTTCTATTGTCTCGTCTTCAGCTGTTTGTCCAAATCTGGGTCATGGATTTACACTGGAGCCTATCCCAGGTAGGATTAGGGGCGCACCCTGGATGAGTCATCAGTTTATGGCAGGGCTACAGTTAGACAAACACCCACTCACGCACACAGTCAGTTTAAAATGGCCATTTCACCTAAGTTGCCTGTTTTTGAGGCGAAAAGAGGCCAGAGAAATCAGATAGAACCCATGCAGACACAGAGAGGCTCCAGGTAGAATTTAACTGACGTTCTTGCTGTGAAGCAACAGCACTACCCACCGCATCACCGTGCTATGATTTTAAAGTCTTTAGTTTTGACAGTTGGAATTCAGCTGCAAGTCATACAGTAGACTCTTATAAGTTAGACAGTTATAACATGTTATGTCATACATTTTACTCTTATAAAAGAAATAAATGTCAGAGGGCAGGGCTCTAAATTAACTTTTTTTCTTGGTAGCACTGGTGCTCCCAAATTTAGAAGTTAGTAGCACCAGCAAAGACTTTAGGAGCACCTATCCAAAAACAAGGCAGTGACGGGGCGATAGAGACCGCTCCGTCCATGTCTGTTCAGCGCGCCTCTCTCCCTCGCCCAGGAGAACAGCCACAGCTGTGCTCTCATTGTTTCCTGGCAGGACCGCAGTAACGCAGTCCTGCTCAGACTGTTTCGCGCACATTCTCCGGCAGGTCCACACTCAGGTGTCTGCATCAAACAAACTGTCGGTAGTGCATTCGAGGGTGCACACTCGGCGCATTGTGGCGCACTTTCAGGCCAACCTGGACTGAACCATTTTGGTAACTATTGGATTGTTTTGGATTTTAAAACTTCTCTAAAAGATGTTTTATGTTGCCCCAAACTCCACCATGCCTTTAGTGAACATTCGTTTGCATTTTTCTCGGTCATTTTGCCCTCAGCTCGGACTTCAGGGGATAATTCTGCGCAAAAGATCTGTACTTTGTTTCATAGTGGCGCTTAATGTTACCACTTTTAATTCATGCTACGTGTTCAGACCATATGAGGTAAAATGGTTTTGAACTGCCTGACGGAGGAATAAAATAAATTTCGTCCACTCATTGTTAACCAGCGGTTTTCCTCGTTAACCTCCCTTTGTTTGGAGCTATGCCGTCTCCCTCCTTCTGTGCTCCGCTGTAGCGATAAACTCACAGCGGAAGCGACTTGTCTCACTTCCTGGTACGCTGACAGCGCAGGGTAGACAAATGATTTGATTGGCTGAACTGAGTGGCGCTATTACCGTATTAACTGGAGGAGCAGCGCCCGCCGTCTGTAGCTGCGAACTGCAAGTAAAAATGCTGCAATAAAATCTACTCTCGTGAATTTATCATGGAGTGGTCACGGGTCCAGACAGAACCATCACGCAGTCCGGATCCGGACCGCGGTCCAATATTTGATGACCCCTGCTCTATGGAGGGAGAGAAAGAGCGAGACAGAAGAGGAAAGAAAAGGCGATCCAGATTTTTTTCCCTAGTCACACCGGTGCTCCCAAATATATTTAATAGTCGCACTGCTAAAAATTTGGGTGCATATGCGACCAAAATGGTTGCAATTTCGAGTCCTGAAGGGGCGGCACTGTCGTCCCACAACACGCCGGTTCCGGGTTCGAGTCCCACTCTGTGCAGAGCTTCTATGCTCTCCCCGTGTCGCTCTCTGGCTTCCTCCCACCTCCAAAAAGTATGCGCTTAAGATTGATTGGCCGGTCTCAAATTGCGCATAGGAGTGAGTGAGTGAGTGTGTGTGTGTGTGTGTGTGTGTGTGTGTGTGTGTGTGTGTGTGTGTGTGTGTGTGTGTGTGTGTGTGTGTGTGTGTGTGTGTGTGTGTGTGTGTGTGTGTGTGTGTGTGTGTGTGCGCGCATGGTTGTCTGTCTCTGTGTGTGGCTCCGCAGTGCACTAGCGTCATGCCCGGAGTGACCCCCACCTCACTCCCCACACCAGCTGAGATAGGCTCCACTCCCCATGACCCACCACGGTGGATGTAGCGGCAGAAAATGAATGAATGAATGTCAAAGGCACAAGGGTTAGCTTTCCATATGAGTTGTTTTGTCATCATATTTTATGCATATTTTTACCACACAACTTCTAATTGGAAATTCCTTGCAGTTACAAGTTCACCAGTGCTTGTGTTTGCTGAATTCTAAACACATTCTAAGTTTGCACTGCTACAGATTTTCCTGTCATTCTTGTTTACTACAGAACTTGGCCCCTGTTTTGCTGCAGGCATCTGCTAATAGGGTCCTTGCCTGAGGTGCTTTGCCTCACATCTGGTTCATTGCTGTATCAACACCTGGCCATGATATGTCCGGCACCACTGCACCTTCTCATTAGTTCTATGGTAGGATAAGTACGATATTAGATGGGGTTTTTTGTATGCTGCCATCCTGAAAATGGATTATTAATGTTGAAGGTTGACAAGATTGTGTTCTTCTCCGTAGGCCATGCAGAGGATATATCAGCCACATGCTGGGTCTTCATCACTGCCAATGAGTTGACTTGGTTAGCAAATCTCGCTGTTTCCATCCCCCCTCCCTACCTCCCCGTACCCTCCCACACACCCCCACTCTCACCCTTTCTGTCATCCTTATCCCAGAATCCTTTTCCATCCAAAAAATTAAAATTCAAGCTTGTCTACCTTCTTTCCTGTTTAATTGCTCTTTTAGAATTACTTTTAATGTACTGTATTACTAATGTCTCAGTCTGGTTTTTTTTCATTCAGAAATATAATGTTCATTTAAAAAACAAAAATCAAACCAGCAAAGCAGGAATGTTGCCTATTTAAAAAGTGTTTGCTTTTACTCTTTGTTTGTCCCCTTTTTAGAAATTAGCTCATTTTTAAGTTCTAACACACAAAAGATATGCACAACACTTCAATCACATACAGGGAAAAGGCCACATAGTGCTGTGTATATGTTTATGTTTATCCACCAAAGGTAACTGAAATAGACAGATTTTTTTGTACAGTGTGGGTGGCAGGAGCTTACACATTACTCAAAGATGATCCAAAGGAGATATTGTTAGAGTAATCTGCCCACATGCTGTCAGACTTGGCTCTGTAGTGTGTAATAGGAATAAATGGCCTGTTTATAGGTTCATCTCTATGCATACAGAGGGTCCGTACCCTGAAGGCACGGGTCTGTCTCAAACTCACATTGATGGTGAATGTCTGGAAGGAGGAAATGAAGGCCAACGGCAGATTTGTTGCCGGAGGTGAGGAAACCTGTATCTCCTTGTATTAACAGTGTTTCTCATTTATTTCAAAGATGGCTTAACGCCTGCATAATTTTATGTTGGGTGTTGTTTTATTCATCCAGACCGTATTGTTTATATGAACTTTTAAGCACAAGCTCCAAAGGTAGTGCTGTGCAAGTGTTAAGTACTGAGCCTCGGATTGAGCAGGTTCCCGAATTTTTTAAGTGACGTGACCAGCTAAGGCAGAGGCCTGCAGCGGGGGCTTGAAGTCATCATCTCTGGCCAGAGCTTATGTCAAGACTGTGGCACTGATTGCTATGCCGTACAGCCTAGGGATACAGTACAGCAGTGGTTCTCGCTCATGTCTCCCCTCCTGTCCTTCGTGTTCAGAGACACACTACTTTCCTGGAGCTGGGGGCCATGACAGAGTGTCTGGCTGGCCTGTCTGCTTGTTTCTTCATTCCAACAGATAGTTGTGGCAGCTCTGTATCTGAGACAAAAATGTGAATGTGTTTTGGTAAACCTGTAAGCATTTAGCTGAACTGTATTTTGGAATATCTTTTTTTGTACCTTACTTGTTTCGAGAATTATTGAATGTCCCAACGATTAATGTGCTTATAACATGAGGCTGAAGAATCCATGGCAACGATTCAAACCACCATCTTAAAATTCAAAAGCAATATCTCCCAGAGTGAGATATTCCATGAATCCATCAGCCGACTGATCGCCAAAGTGGAGAAAGTGCTCCCTCCTCTCAGCAGTTGTATGGAAACCACTGCATGTCATCGTCCACATGTCACTACTATTAGCCAAGCTGTCAATATCTAAATTTCAAAAGAGAATAAGTTAAAATCGGATAATACTGTAACCTGAGTTGCTACTGTCTTTCATTGATGTATTCCTGCTCATGATAATTTAAAAATAAAAACTTTGTTGTTTGCACCTGGATGTTAAGTCTTAAATACTCTCTGACATCCTCTGCCTATTTGTGAAGTACAGCCTCATTTATCATTTGCTAATGCAGAAAATGCAAATTTCTTGTAGCTCAAAGATGTCAGGTACTGGATGCAGAGATAATACTTCCTTGTATGACCAACTAATTTTCTTTTTTCACCTTATTCAGTATATTATTCTTACTCTTTCTACTGTTACATTATTTCACTGTGAGGAGTTGCCCAAATCTCATTATACTATGTATAGTGACAATAAAGGCTTTCTGTTCTATTCTATTCTATTCTGTTCTATTCTATTCTATTCTATTCTATTCTATTCTATTCTATTCTATTCTATTCTATTCTATAAGTCGAGGAACAAAATGATGTTAAACTTTACTTTTTAATTTAAATTTAAATGTTCTTCAGAGGATGGCTCCACAGTGCGATGGCATCTTGCTCCGACTGTACCCTCCCTCACACCCCAGGTCCGCTGTGATAGGCTCCAGCAACCTGTGGCCCACCAGAGCGGAAGACGCAGGTATTGCAGATGAATGGATGAATGAACGAATGCTCTTCAGAGGCAAAATTATAGGGGTCACAACTTAAGTACGTTGAGTTTAATCTTTCATTGCTCGTGTATTTAATATCCTAGTTTAAGAACCAGAACAAATTGCAACAACTGTTTATTAATTCTTGGAAAGGTAAGTTGTTATTTGATGGTACCTGTAAGAGCAAATAATTAAAACCATTTGTAAAGCAAAGACTTCAATAGCACAAAATTAAAAACTATCTTCACATGCATTGAAATGTAGTGGTAATGGCCAAAGGTGTAAATTAAATTGCACTGCAATATTCTTTATGAGCTTCTCTCTGATTATGTATCTCCTCCTTACCAGTGCAGAGAGCAGAGGGAGTTCTGTTTAATGCAAGTGCTTAAGCTTTAATTTAACTAAAGTGGTCAGATTTATGCATTTTGAACAATGAATTTCAGTTTGCATTACAACTACTCTGAACCAGACACTCATACACTGAGAAAGAATGCATGATCCAGCTAGTGGATACTCAAAGAAGCACATGCACAGTACACTTAAGTATTATTGCCTGCATTAATGTAGAGTCAGTTGATAAAATATGCACTTTTAAGGGAACCAAAACGTGAGCATAGTTCATGAGAATTAATTTATAGAGGGATGATATGAAAGTTCAGCTCTTTGACATTGTCAAAATGAAAATTGTTAACTGATGAAGTACAGAAAGAAGCATTGTAAAATTACTTTTAATCAAACCAATAGCAGATTAAATGCATTGAAGTCAATGACGTCAGCCAGACTACACTTCAAAGAAAGGAAATGCATTCTAAAATGGCACTCAAAGTGTGAAAATGCAGTTGAAGTGCAAAGACTATTTAGGAGGGAGCCTTTTCCTCATGACAAGCTTGCAGCACAGACTTTCTTGAACTTTGCTGAAACATTCCCAGAACTTGAGAGTATGCCCATCCAGTATACATGTGTTGGACTTGGAGACGGTGTACTATTGGGTTCCCAGGTATATACTGTGGGAGGTACCTATGGTCATGAGCGATGGGTCAAGACCGAAAGAAAGAGATTGCGGATACAAGCAGCCGAAATGGGTTTTCTCAGGCGGATAGCTGGTGTCTCCCTTAGAAATAGAATGAGAAACACTGCCACTCTCGAGGGGCTCAGAGTAGAGCCGGTGCTTCTTTGCGTGGAAAGGAGTCAGCCAAAGAGGTTTGGGCATCTGAGCATCTCAGAGAAAGTGTCATGAAACTTCTTGAACAACATATGAGTCGTTTCCTGCATTCATTACCTAATTGGCCGGTAGTGTTCACACAGGACAAATCTCCCTATCAAATGGCAAAACTGGCAAAGCAATTCCTTGAAACTGAAAACACTGAAATAAAGAAATGACCCGCCCAGAGTGGTGATCTAAACCCGATATAGAACCTCCAGATCTCACAACATAGTCAACAAAGAGAACACTACAGTCACCAAACTGTGACTGGAAGAAGACTGGTCCAAATTCACACCAGGGCAGTGTTAGAGGCTAGTGATGTCCTGTGGCTGAAGATGTGCTGAAGTCATTCAAAGCAAAGTTCATGCTTTGAATGACATCCTATGATTGTACACATCCTATGATTTGTTGATTGTTGCAACCTTCAGAAACTTTAGTTTGAACCTTTTGCCATGCTACAGCCATTGCTGGGCTCTAGACTTGTTTCAGACGAGTATGTGGTACGGATAAACCATTTTTGACGAGTACGAGCACGACACGAGTAAAACTCGTCAATACTCGTGCTCGTGCTGAAGGAAAATCCTCATAACCAGCAGTCCCCAACCTTTTTTGCGCCACGGACTGGTTTCATCTAAGACAATATTTTCACTGACCGACCTTTATTTGCTCGATAATCATTAATGATGCCAGTACAGCTGTTGTCTAATAATACATCACCCGCAGTGGTTTTATGTAAAATGCAGACATCAACAGGCAATCTTCTTCTTCTTTTCCTTTCAGCTTTTCCCTTCAGGGGTCGCCACAGCGAATCAATTGCCTCCACTGACCCTGTCTTCTGCATCCTCTTCTTTCACACTATCTACCTTCATGACCTCTTTCACTACATCCATAAACCTCCTCTTTGGTCATCCTCTATGCCTTCGTCCTAGAAGTTCAAAACTCAGCATCCTTCTATCAATATATTCACTATCTCTCCTCTGGACATGTCCAAACCATCTCAGTCTGGCCTCTCTGACTGTATCTCCGAAACCTCTGACATGTGCTGTCCCTCTGATGTACTCATTCCTGATCCTATCCATCCTGGTCACTCCCAAAGAGAACCTCAGCATCTTCATCTCTGCTACCTCCAGCTCAGTCTCCTGGCTCAACCTTATTTTTATAAATTGATAATCAACATCTCTGTAAACGAAATAATTGTAAGAAATAATTATATTAAAAACTCAATTCAAGTAACTGCACTGATGAGGTTTATTTTGAAATATAGCGACCTACAATCAGTGCATTCAACGTAGGAGAAATACTGATCATTTCCAATAAAAGGGTGAACAAGTCATTTATTCATTCATTTTCATGTACCGCCGCTGTATCCGCCGTATCAAATAATAATAATTACAATAATGAGAATTAGTAGTTGGGGACAGCTGACCTAAGGGTAATGGGAGACAATGACACTTGAAATGTGTTCTGGATGTCAGTCTAATTGCAGTTTTTTGTTTTGTTTTTTACGGTCCATGCTGAAAATTCCACTTCACAAAGACAGTCAGGTTGGAAATGGAAGCAGCGTTTTCAATACTTTTTGGGCAGTCTCAGGATAATCTGGCTTGATCCTGAACACTGGCACAGTTGTGGGTGCTTAATTTAGGGGTAAGAGCTGGTAACCTGTCACGTGACTGAGACCTGTCAAGAGGCACAGATACATGCATTCGTCTGTGCGTCATTCCGTACAGACGTCACTTTTCAAAATAAAACATCTTTAGACTGGTAATCATTAAAAAAAAAAAAAAAAAAAGAAAGTCATATGTTCTGTGCCACCCGGTGGTTGGGGACCTCTGACATAGACAGATGTAACAGAGAATCGGGAAATTTTTCAAAATAAAACATCTTCCAGACTTCAAAATAAATGAAAAAGAAGTCATTTAAATAATTTTTTCTTTCTGTGCGGCCCGGCACCAAATGACACATGGATCAGTACCGGTCCGTGACCCAGGGCTTGGGGACCTCTGCTCATGACTAACTGTCTTCACGCTCTGTGATTGGCCAGTCACACACAGCGCCCACTCCTCCCAGCCGGAGCAGAGCTGTCGCTGCCCAACTCTAGCACACACACACAGACATTGACTGATCTGTAGCTCACATTGCTCTCCTTAGGTGTTCTTCAGCTTGCCTCTATTTCGGTCTAAGGTTACTCAGTGAACTTGTTTCTTGCTTTGTTTTGTTGCACGTACGCGGTGCATTTGATCAGACAACTGAAAACTGCCTGTGTCGCATCGGTCACTGCCTCCACTCCAGTCCTCTCTCCATGCCTTTTTTTTTTCTCCATGTCACCTTAGGGGCTCCGTAGTTTGACACTGTAACCCAGGTGAAAAAAACAGTTAATTCGGCGTTTCTAGTCCTCTCCTAGCGACCGTCTGGGCGTCACATGACCCCACGCAGCCTGTCGGGGCCCATAAAACGGCGTCCCAGGAAGTGAGTCGGGGGATGCAAGAAGGGCCGTGAGGAGACAGACAATGCTGAATACTGAAAGTTTTAATTTCACTGTGACAACTCTTGAAACTCGGTCAACTTATTAGCTGCATGCAACTTGTGAGAGCCGAATAAAGCGCGACTACGTTCGTGGAACGGCGGAACCGGCCAGGTTTGGATGGCGAGCTAAGGAACAAAAGAATTTGGACAAAAATCTTAGTGAACTGAATCTTGTGGTCTGTCCCACACACTCACATTCACACAATCCCTTCCCTCACTTTGCACATTATCCCTTCAGAGATCCTGCCTCAAGTCAACATTGGTACAACCTCGTGTTGTGGACAACCCAAACTTTTGTTGTGCTCAATGTGCACATGGACTGAACCCAAATTAAGTGGGCTCATTGGACTTTAGAATTGAATGTATTAATTGAATGTATTCATTTGACGGCATTGATTTTTTGTTTTTCTTGAAGCCAATTTAAGTTAGAAATTGCATTTGCTTTTTATTCTCTTTGAGAATAAGCATTCATTGTTGTTCTGTTATTTTTTAAATATATGGTACCAAATTCAAACCTCAGCCTCAGTCTTCCTCTCTCCACTCCTAGAGCCGAACCAAAATCTTCTGATCAAACCCAATTTCATATTGTTAATTTGTTAATGTACACATACATATGCTACAACACTTCCTCACTTCAGTTCAAATTAATAATTTGTATACTGTATAGATATTTTAACTGTTACATAGCGCACACACACACATGCTTTCTCTCTCTGTCTCTCTCTTTGTGTTGTGTGTTGAGTATGACAATTATTTTTCATGCATACTTTGTACTTTGTAATTTCCTATTGCATGCATTGTATTCATTAATGCACTTCATGTTTTGAGTTCTGAGATTAAAAAAAAAAAACCTGTCCTGGAAATAGTCCCTTTACTGTTGCGATCAAAAGTATTGAATCTCAATTCTGAGGTTGTCCTGTATTCATTCATACACTAAAGAATATTCATGTTCTGAGTACATAAAAATATAGATGGACAGACGGACAGATAGACATACAGGCAGACAGATAAATGTTATTGAATAAAACCAAATATAATCTAATTCAATGTGTTAATCCTTGCTTGCTATTTTGTAGCCATATATTATAGGAAATTGTTTTATGATCATTGGTCCTTGCAGGGTTCAGTAAAGCAATAAGAGATGTAGATTACAAGTCCATGCATGTATATTCAATATAAATACATACATATGTGTTTGTGTGTGTGGGTTACATAGGATGATTGGTGTCACTGGAAAAAAATAAGGTCTATTTTGTGGGATAAAAATCTGGATTCCGAAACGTCATCACAGCAGCATCACCGGCTTCATTTTCACGTCTGGCTCAGTAACGCCTCATCATTGATGACGTGTTGTTACTGTATGTCGGGTGCTAGGAACAAGGCAAACACTTCACCTGCAAATTGAAAATGATATGTGTGTGGTTTATTATTTTCTACCATGTCAGCAACAGAGCCTGAAAATAGGTTTCTTAGTAATTAAAATCTACTTTGTTTGGTAGCATCAGTTCAAACTGTTCCCAGACTTTGGATCTTTTTCTGGTTGGATCCATTGTAAAGCAATTACGACCAAACTGTCAGCAATCTGCAAGGTAATCTGATCAATCCAAGGGATATTGACACCCATTCTAACACTTCTGGGACCGGCCGATGTTTCGGATCACCAATTGATTCGAACCACTATACTGGTTCACCTGGTGAATGAAGCAGTGTGTCACTTGGTGAATGGTGCGTTTAATGTTTCAGAGTACTTGAGTGTGCCAAACGTCATGTCACGTGGTTTTTCCAAGTTTGAAGCAGGCTCCAGAGCAGTGGCAATGCCCACCAAGTCCAGGGGACGTATCGGAGCGCCTATGTCTCGTCACGTTGCTGACCTTGTCTCCTGCCACGCATTCCAGCTGTTAGCTTTTGTTCCAGTGATTCTCTTGTTTTCGGTCTACACGAGTATTTCCCTGAGTAAGATGGTTTTACGTAGTTACTTGTTAGCTAGTGTTGTTTCTCAGAAGGTGATTCTGTTATTACTTTGTTGGTTTAACTTTTCCCTAGAAGGTGATTTTCTGTTGTCACTTTGTACTTTTCAGTCTTGCACTCTGCATCCGGAGTCCTGGCCTTACTTTCGCTTTGCTGCATGTAAAATTGTCAACTTCATAACCAAACACACCCCTGCTCCTATACTATTTCACATGTACTGTACACTGTTTATTTCCATAGGCCTGAATACATTCATTATCCCAGTCACTCACCCCATGGAAGACAAGTGGGTACCCACTTATCTGCATTAGCCTGAGTCACCCCCTCAGTCCCTGTGCCTCAAGCAACACAACCCCCTCCTTTGTCCTAGATCTCTCTCAGCAGGCTGCAGCATTCTCCCTAACAACCATGAGGTCCATTTGGGCTTGCTCCTGTTATCACTAAAAATCTTATAAACACTCCTCGAACACAGATGCAAAAAACTATCAAAATGTTTGTGTGTGTGTGTGTGTGTGTGTGTGTGTGTGTCTGTCTGTCTGTCTGTCTGTGTGCGTTTATGTGTGTGTGTGTGTGTGTGTGTGTGTGTTATTCCTCCTGTCATGCAATCACACGTCTACATCCTCTCATGCATTCAGGTGCAATCAACGTGAAACAAGTACAAAGTTATTCCTACTCAACCTGCATGCCACATGACTAGTAAGTAGCACTATGGTCCTGTTGTCCTCTTGGCATTTTCACTAAACTAAATGTCTGCTAATGCTTTTTGCTCTGTCTACCTTTCACTTAATGCTCCAAGGCAGCGAGATGTTGTGCAAGGGAATGCTCCATGGTACAATGCAGTATGGACCCGGTCACATACAGAAAGCGCATGCACAAAAACATTTATTTCCTCTTATGTTGTCTCCGCCTTTCTTAAAAATGCACCTAAACACTGATGGATGAAAAAATCATTCAACTCATACACAAGCTAAGAGGTACTATAATGTCGACTCAAAGAAAGCCCCCAGTATGGGCTATTATCATGCATGACCACATACACACAAATACTTAGGAAGCCTTTGAACTATCTTGCTGCCTGCATTTATTTCAATGTGTATTGTATGATCCTTTTTTCCCTGTGCATCTCCTTTTACCTTTGGAATTTGATGAATTACTCTTTTCACGTAACATCTATTAATCAGCTCCTTATAGTGACCATATGAGATGCGAAAAAGGCAATAGCACACAGACACACACACACACATGCCCGTGTTGCTACAGCTTTTCTGAGGCTGTGATATCTTCTATTCAGAGGACAGGCCAGCATGTTGCCGCTGTCCAATGTCTGATCAGCTGATGTAGCACAGGAGCTGTCCACAGGCTGAAACCTGCTTCAGCTCTGCTTCCACCATTGTGGCAGTGGCAGGCATTCATTCATTCATTCATTTTCTCATCCCGCTTAATCCGCTTACGCAGGTCGCGGGGGAGCCAGCGCCTGTCCCAGCAGTCTCAGGGCGTGAGGCGGGGGACACTCCGGGCACAACGCCAGTGTACCACGGAGCCACACAGAGACAAACAATCACTCACACTACACACTCACTCCTACGGTCAATTTGTTTGAAGCGCATGCTTTTTGGAGGTTGGGGGAAGCCGGAGAACCCGGAGAGAACCCACGTGGAGAGCATGCAAACTCCGCACAGAGCGGGACTCGAACCCGGGTCCGCCGTGTTGTGAGGCGACAGCGCTACCCACTGCGTCACCGTGCCGCCGGCAGGCTTTCAGTTTACAAATAATGCTGCTAATGCATTTAACACACTGTGTAAAAATGTTTTATATCCTAGCCAACCATAATGAAAGATTATAAACTGCCTTTTTTCAGTTTATTTTACAATTTTTACTCTTATGTCTTTAGAGTCACTTATGTGACTTTTTATAAGTGAAGAAAGTTCCAAGACTTCATATATGACTTTATATATGAAGAGCAAGAAGATGCTTTACAGCTGGGTCTGGGACAGAATTTCCAAGGTACAGCATGAGTCGTGATGTTGGTGGCAGACCCACCGTTTAATATGATTTCTCCAACTTCTCCCTACTTAGCAATGTGGGACACAGTTCAAACGGAGAGCTCAGATATAATATATCGGGGGAGCTGTGTGACTGTGTGCGAGACTGTGTTATGAAGAAGTTTGCGTGCGCATGGTGCCGGTGTATTTTGGCATGCTTGTGTGCGTGTTTTTGCGCGAGTGTGCACACGCTCGCACTAAGTTGGGGCGTAACGTTGGATTCAAAGGGAGCCTTTGAAGTATTTTGATGTTCCCTGGCTGCTCTCTTGCCAGTTTCCTAAATAGGTCAGACACTGTGCTCTCTGCCTCATGCACTGCACTTGCTGTGCTTCTAGAAAGAGTCAGAAAGGGCAAGCAATGGAAAACAATGTACTCATTGAAATGCATAGAGGTTTACCTATAAGCAAAAGACATGTAACCAGGGGAAGAGTGTGGAGAGATGGAAAGATAGATGAAGATGAAGATGATATGATGATGTTGAGAAAAAGACAGAGATTGAGACAGAGTGAATGGTGGTCAGAACAACACATGGATAGGTCTGCAACAGATAGAATGAAAGAGATTAGATGAGAGCTGGTGTGGTATTGAAGGGTCTCTGTCATGGTGCTATGTGAGTCTTGGTTTGACGCTGCTTCTCCCATGTAGGACAGTCATTTTCTTCTTCCAGCTTGCTGATTAATTTGGTATATGGAGAAAGTCTTTCTGAGATGCATCAGCTCAGTTTAGCCCATGTGATGCATGTGTGTGTGATACTGTGTGTGGGCCTTCATTTTTCGTTGGGAGGAAGTGTTGTACCAACCTCCTCTGGCTTCAGAGTTCAGTGCGGAGCCAAAGCTCAGACTTGAGTGCCAAACATACACTGCAGCTCCCAAATGGGACAGCAAAAATACATGATGGTGGTCTAAACTTAGAATAACAGAATTGTCAATTTGTCCTCTTTCTTTTTCTCTCTTGTCTCCCAAGCGCAACTGGAGGATGCACCTAAAAGACAATCACGTGCAAGCAAGTTCTTCTCACCATTCCCAGGGACCCTGTTAGCACCTCCTCTTCTCCTCCCTGCAGTAGGAGGAATAAATCAGACTGAGTGAAGTGCTTGTTTTAGTTGCCAGAGGTGGCATGATTTATTGTGTGGTGGTACAACCATACAAATTCTGTCCATGGGAACAGGACAGACTTCTCCACAGAATGTATTTTGCCTTCTGTTGGCTGGGTTATGTTAGCAAATGGGGCCGAGCCCAATCCCTTTCTGCTCCACACACTCTTTTTTCTCATTTGCAATACTACTGTGGGTAAGTCAGTAGAGATCAGTGTGGGAGGTTGGTGTATGAGGAAGGAGAAAAGTGAAGCTGTGTTGCAAAAGGCAGATCCCTGTTCCATTCTGCTCCACCTTCCCTCGTCGGTGGGCAATGGTTCTAAAAAAAATGTTTTAAAAAAAGAAGCCCCCAGTGCAATTCTTCTCTTATCTTCCCCCCTTCTTTTCCATTGGTCCGCCCAGCAGGAAATCTGGACTCAGCCAGAAACTCCCAGTCTCCCTCTAGGCCTGTAGGATCCCCTCCGTGTCCCTGCCGTGGATAAAAGTTGTCATACATCCCCACAGATGTTAGGCCAATTTTCCAGCTCCCAAGGTCCCACACAGATGCATAGGTTTGACTCACAGTCAGAGGAAGCTTAACCACACGCACATGCTCAAAAAATACAGAGATAGACTAACGTGCAACAAAAGTGTGTCAATGCTTCACATCAAAGTCTTTATGCATCGCAGCCTCCTAACATTACATCATCACACATGCATTCACAAAAGTGTTTTTCTCCCATTTTAGCATCCAACATCCTCTGATATTTGTTATTGTTTTCGTAATGGGCCGAGTTTCTGCCAAAAAACAATGAGATTAAATAGCACCCACTCAATGCCAGACAGATGCCCTATCATATCTGAAGTATTGCCACATGCTGTGTTCTGAAAAATCAGTGGCTATATTTGAAGTATGAGCATTGGGTCTACTTCCAATGGGAAATTCTAATGTTCTTGTCATTGGGCACCTTAATAGAGATGTGTGAGGTTATGACTATTGTATACATCAATGTCAGGGATCTATGCTCAGCCATTATAAGCCTGTCACCTTCCTCAAGGGATTATACAGGTTTTAAGTGAAGATTGACTTCTCGCAATATAATTCTGGGGGATTTTAATCTAGACAAATAACACCTTCATATAAGGTATTATAACAGACTGTCATCCTCAGATCTCACTTCTCAAACAACGGGATGAAGGGACGCTCGCTGTAGGCCTGCCAGAGACCACACAGAGAGGATTAGTCAGAGGGAATCTACCTGTAAAATGCTAATATGCAGAACCAAATGGAGCCTGTCTGAGTCTGAAATACAGTCATGTTGGCAAGGATGAAAAACTGACTGTTAAAATGTCATCTGTATCATAATACATGTTTCCTGCTAAAGATTGCATAGGTAATCCCATTTTCTTTGGCCCTTTTAAATGACTGGTCGAGTCTAATACGGGCATATTTAGATGGATGGATGGACAGATGGATGGATGGATGGATGGATGGATGGATGGATGGATGGATGGACGGACGGACGGACGGACGGATGGATGGATGGGTGGATGGATGGATGGATGGGTGGATGGATAATTTCTTAATCCCCGGGGAAATTGCAATAACCACTGCTTAAGACACACATAATAAATAAATACTGGATAAACACCAGTAAAAAAAAGAAACACTGACAACACTGGACATACCACAAGACATACACTACACTAACAGACACATACTAAAGTAACGAACAAAGAGTATAAAATAGAATAAAAATGATAGACAGCAGAAGGCACCCCCTGGTGGGTAAGGTACACCCTTATTACATTCTGAGACACGTCAGTATCCCAATGTGTCTGTATACACCACGACACCTTTGCCCCACTACACTGCAGCACAGGCTAACATCCCATCTCCTCGGACTGATAGATGCCTACAATAGTTTTGCTAGAGAGTTATGACCATCCGTTAGTCTTTTAGTAAACTGCTTTAATTTAGGCTGATATATATATACACATACAGTATACATACATATATATATATATATATATATATATATATATATATATATATATATATACACATCCTGCACAAAAAACAGTGCAAAGATATTATTTATTGAGTTAAAGAGTAAAAAGATAAATCATGCATCTCAGATGATGAAGCCAATGAAATATGCAACAGTCTTTTATGCATCAGAATTGCTGGAATGTATATTTTTTTATAATAATGATTGGGTCGGCCCCGCCATGATCTGGCATCCTATCTTGAGTGTACGCTGCCTTTTGCCTGTAGCCAGCTGGGATAGGCTCCAGCAGACCCTTGACCCACAAGGCAGACAAGCGTCTGTTGTCGAAACGATTGAAATTGTTTAGCCTACAAGTAAATAGGTGGGTGAATGGATGATGAGGTCAAACTTTACTTTGTCTGAAACTTATTATAACTAAATAACTGCAAAACTGATCACATTCTTTTTAGCTTGAGAAATAATTTAAGCACACCAAATAAAACATTTTAATTTGAAATAAAGTACAGAAATCATAGAAAAGATGTTGAGGACTGATGTTATGGTAAAAATCCCAGCAAATTTTTAAGAATGTGCATATGTAGAATTAGCTTTTAAAATTACTCCAGCGGATTATTCTGACAAACTTTTTAAAGGAATGCACTACTTGGAAAGGTTCTAGTGATTCAGATCTTATCTTAGAGTTGGAGGACCTCTATGAGTCAATGAAACATATCTGTTAAAAAATGCCACATGAATTCTTTTCACAGATAAGAATATAATCATATAATAATATAATGTCCTAGACTTTAGATATGATATTTTGTGAAAATCCAGAGACTAAACAATTGACAAAGTTGTACAAAAGAAAATTATGTAAGAGGACATTTTGCACTTTGCGTGGATCAGAGAGTAACCTTTGTGATGTAGCAAAAAAGGTTCCTCACATTTAACGATTTTCATTCCATGCTCAAAGCAATTTCTAACAGTGTGAATAGCTTTACAGAGTCAAGGTACTTTTTTGTTAGGAAAGGTGCCTGCTTGTGTGTGTGTGTGTGTGTGTGTGTGTGTGTGTGTGTGTGTGTGTGTGTGTGTGTGTGTGTGTGTGTGTGTGTGTGTGTGTGTGTGTGTGTGTGTGTGTGTGTGTGTGTGTGTGTGTGTGCTACACTTGTTTGTTTTTGTCAGTTTCTAAAATAGATTCCTGACCTTTCAGTTAAGTTTTTCTCCTCTTTTGAGCTGTCAGTTTTCTTCCTCTTCAAAATTGATTTGAAGAGTTACTTGTTCTATCTAGCTGACAGCAGCACATGACTGACGTCACAAATTAATCATTTTTAGTAATGATCACCGTCTCAATCTAACCACCCTACCCCCCAATGTTTCCTCCCCTTGTCTTCTTTCTGCTTTTCTCTGAGAATTTATTCATGGAGTGAAGTAGCAAATTAACCAAAATCCAAATGGCTATTGCAAAGGCCTCAGAGGAAAAATAACAAGTAGGAGAGAAAACACCATTGTCTTCATTTACATTTTCATTTAATTTTCCTGTGGCCTGTAGCAATGTGTACAGAATCAATCTTCCTAACTCCATTTCCAATATATTACTGAGAGACAGGAGGAAGAAAGGGGAAGTATTGATTGGAGTGTTCATTGTGTATCCTCACAAATTGCACACTTCATAAGAACAGTGATGAAATAGCTGTTTGTTTCCCTTTTCTGAGTCTTTATTTTATCTGGGAGAGTAATGATGGTTGTCTGATGTGGCTGAGATGTAATAGTCAATACCCTTTTGTACTGTATTTCCTGTCTTGTTTTGTCCTGAATGTCATACTAGCTGTTGTTGTTGTTGTTATTGCTGTACCATTGCAATCAAGTCAACAATAAATAAATTAGTTGCAAAAGTCTTACTCAGTAGAATCAACTATTGCTAGTCAAGTTTTTTTGGGGTTTTTTTGTTAGGTATATTAGGTGTGTGATTGGCTAAACCCAAACCCTGGACTAGGGGTGTCCAGTCAGGCAGTTGAGTAGTTTTGTGATCTTCCCTGTATTAGAATCAAACCCCTGCTGCCCAACCAAAGTTCAGGTGCTTTATCCTTAAGGTCCATTTATCCTCTCTGCCAAAGACGGTGCATATGTAGGTTTATATTTTGCATTGAATTTGCATGATTTTTTTTGCATGTTTTCAGAGAAATCACAGATTCAAACTTATTAGATTTTTTTTTTTTTTAAATGGCAAAATAAATATGGACAGACATGACAAAGTGAAGAAAAAAAAAACCTCCATCCAAATGGAATATTTGTTTGTTTGGAGAAAACAGCTCCTCCCAACAGAACCCAACAGTTTAACTACATCCACATCCACATCTTATGCAGCCTTGACATCCCTCCCCAGAAAGATTCACCATTATTCTTACCAAGAGATATATGGCCCAAACTCTAATGATCTTTCTGGATAAAAAGAATCAGTGGTAAGTAGATTTCTCCCAACAATATTAGAAACACATTATTTTCAAGGTCTTTTTTATTTTATTTTTTAATTTATTTTGGTATAAACAAATCACAGAGGGAGTGCATTCCAAAGCCTGCTGTATTATTTTGTAAGCTGTTCAGAAAATATCCAGCTTAGGGATATTCAAAAAAAGACGAGAGCTTGATCTTGAACACAGGTAGTCCTCAACACACAAACACAATTGTTTCCGAATGGTTGCTCATGACCTGAATTGTTCTCAATTGCTATTTATTAAATTTCAACCCATAATCACCATTTAAGGTCACTTAAATGTCATTACTATCCTAAATAAGAAAGTACTATTCCCTAAGACTTACCAGTGACAATAACAAGACATAAAAACAACACATAATGAAATAAGTCACTGGTACAGGTCATTTTGAGTTAATCTTTCTTGATTACGCATTGTTTTAAAAAAAAAATACACGGGAAAATAATAAAGTTTACATTATGTCACTCGACCTAATGTGTCTGAAAGCTGAACCCCACGTGCACGGAACAAGAGTGAGACAACGTCATGAAAAGTTGAACATGGTTTAACTGACCTGCTGCTACACAACAGTTCGAGCCATTGCATCTCCCTGTTTCAGATCTTCGTTGATTTTTTTAAAAAAAATTCTCTAAACTCAAATGATATAAATAATAGACAGAGAGAGACAGAGATATTTTGATTTTTAAAATCACCTTTAAGACAATCATGTTGACACAAAATCCAAAAGAGATTCACGCAAAAAGGAATTCACAGCTCCAAAACAAATAATAGTAGGATTTTCAAAAGTGCTGTGTGTTTCCTGAACAGAGAAAACATCTAACTTTTTAACATTAATCAAACTAAAAACAGAGGCTCTTGTCTCCATGTCCCCTGCTCTATTCACATTCGATATGCCGAGTTTTAAACCACACATGTTAACAAGGAGTTAAAACAAACAAACAAGTACTTAAAACACAGGTTTAATAAAAAAGCAGAAAAAATTCAACAACCAAGTAATTGTTCTCCACAATCATGCTTTTTACTTGTTATTACTTGTTATTAGTTTCCTCAATCTAAAAACCTCTTTGCTCGTAAAAACTGGTTGTTCACTTCCTTCTGGATTCTTTAAATTAAAGCTGACGCTATCCAGAAACATGTTGAGGTCAGGAAAGAAATTTTCTACTTTTGCCCTCGGACCTTTTGTGTCTTGCGGGATTTTTTTTAAATATTTTGCTAATCATATTTTTCTGTTATGGCTTCTTTCAAACTGTTGTTATTTTGTTCTCAGAGCTACTTGTATTAGTAGATGTTTCAAGTGTTTCTTTAGCAATTTTCCTTGCTTTATTCATTCTTGTGTCAGTGTTTTTTCTTTTAGGAGCTATCTTTAATAATTCCTCGTCTATCACAATATCATCCTCTTCCTATTTCTCCAGCTGAGACTCTACCATCCTAGCAGCTGTCTCTCCGGCCCTCTTAGCCTCCACCAAATCACTCTGTCCATCCTTTGTGCTGTTACTCGTGTCCTGCATTTTATTCTGTGGCTCCGGGCTGGTGTTCAGCTGTTTAACCATTGTGTGGTCACCCGTGACCTCTGGGCTGATGGCCAGCGATACAGCGGTAGATGGAGTTGGAACCTCGCAAAGCTGCGATTGTGAAATCAGGACAGCAGCACTGGAAGCCACCACAGAGACTGCGGCCACTGGCTGTTTTACCTTTGCGCTGTCACCTGTATCTTGCATGTTATTCCGCGGTTCTGGGTCGGCAATCGGCAACCCAGCGGGGAATGGAATAAAAATGTGAATACTGAAATGTGAAGTCGCTACACTCTGGTCTATTCCTCTCACAAACTGCCAAAACATAACCGTGGTTACATTATGGTACACAAAATTTCAACTTAAGTGTGTACAAATATATAAAAAAGCTAAATTTAGTGAATAGATGCACAAAGACGCCACACACTCCTTCCTCTTCTCAGATCAAAGCAGAGAGAGAGAGAGAGAGAGAGCGGCATTAGTCTTCAGATTCAGACTGCATTCTCATGGAATAGAGTTTGACGTGAGCTTGCTGTCCTTATTCCTCACATCTGCGACAGCTCTCTGCGAAAGCTATCCAAGCGTAGGACAGGTCTTTGGCAAACTGACTGAAGACAAATTCAAGTCTGCATCATGGAGGGCAAGATTGGAGCCTTGATGATGTTGTGGTCGAGATGGAATGTGTAAAATATCCTGATTCTAACGTAAACATTACGTAGCCTAGACAGAGTCTTGTGACCTTTGTCAAATTAGCATGTGAACTGCTGACAATACTAAATGTATTTACTTTACAGTTATTTTATATGGTAGCCTGTTCTTACAATGGTGTGTTTACAAGACTGGCTTTTTGGTGAATCAGAATTATTTCATTAGATATGGTGGCGTGATAATTTTTCCCCATCATCCCACTCACACAAGAATAAAGCAAAGATATATTGTATGTATAGGAAACCTGAGCAGGGGATCGGATGGAGCCAAGAAGCTAATTTACATTATCAGAGTTAGTAATGAGTGACTTTACTATGATCTTTGGTGTCAGAAAAGTTTCTTGTCTCTTCATGCAACCACGAAACTCTTACACCAAACACAATGATTCATTTCAACATTAAATTGTTTCCTATACTTTAAAGTATTGAATCCACAGTGCTCTGTGTCTACCCTGTTTGGGTTACGTTAGAATAAAATTACAATTTTATTACATTTTTATTATAATATTGTTCCATAAATTACTAACCCTAACCCTACAAAACATGACCAAAGCTTTAATCTTTACACGTCATATCCTGTATTTAGGGTACAGGATATGTTTGTGAAAGATGCTGACAGTCAGGAGTTCAGATAATGAAAACCCTATCTCCTTTCCATTATTTACAATAAGGCTTTATTTCCTTAAATGTCTAAAATGTGAATTTGCTGCTTCTTAATAGCAATTCTTGACTATCCTTTGACTCAAAGACTTATGTTAAAAGAAAATTCTAGTCAGTTTCTATGCTACCTTAATTCACTGTCAGATGTCAGAGGATGCGAATGTGCATTACTTCGTTGCTCCATCTATTTGAGGTTGAAAAGCAGTTAACTGGATTCCTGACACTAATTCACACCTTCAGCTGGCAGAGGTTGGCAAATCTGCTTCATGACAAGTTTTCTACATGCTTAACGCATCTATTGAGATTCTTATGATTTTCAGTGAGGAGAAGAGACTTCTAATCGAGGTGTATATTAGGCAGCCAGCTGTCTGTTAGTGCAGCTCTGTGATTGATGGGAGGAGACATGCACCATTTACTGGCCGAGCTAGAACTAGAAGGAATCTCCATCTTCTCTTTCAAAGCGGTCACAAGAGGCCACACAGTGAGGATTGGCTTATTTCCACGGGGGAAGATCCACTAAATTCAGGATCTTACCCACTTCTGTTTGTTTACACATGCATATAGGTACACCTGTGTTCTCACACACACAATAACTAGGAACACATTCAATGTCACACATTTTCTGAGAAAGCTAACAGAAGCTGCCTTTTTTCCAGCAGGACAATACAAGCACATTCACACGTACCTAAAAAGTACAATTATTTTATAATGTTTTTGATTTGTCCGTTGATCAAAATTTAGAATTGACAAAAACAATTCAGATATTTTCATTTGAAGTGCTTTTTTGATCAGTGCAGAAATAATATTTTGCTGTCAGACTAACATGAATGATTTACATCAACTTAGTTTTCAAGGAGAAATTCATTCAAATTTATGTCAATCCTGTATATGCTTGTGTACACTTGGGTGAACAATTCCAAATTGCACAGTCATAAATAACTACAACAAAAATAAATTAGAGACCACTCTCTGAATATGATCAAGATTGCAACACAGGAGATCTAAAGTGTCTTAAATTGCAGATGTTTAACAAAGTTAGTCAAACCTGTAGACTTGCAGTGGTACAACTCCCATTTACAGTGACTGACAGTGGGACAGTTAATTCCTACATCACCATATTTTTTCAGGGTCTGCTGTCCTGTATTTGAACGGATTAAGTTTGTCTCTGACGTTCAGCTGCTGTCATACATCCATTCATCAGGCTTTTGTAAAGAACAATGGGCTGTTTGGAGCCAGCACTGTCCTTCCTAGTCCAGAGGGACAAGTGAGCCAAAGACAGATGATGTCTCATCTCAGCTAATTTGATTTCTAGTGTGTGCCTGTAACTGCACATTAATTGAGATCATGCAAATAAGACTGGCTTAATTTGCTTAATAATAGATTGTCCCCTTCTTCTAGTTTTCTTTCATTGCTCTCCAGTTCCTTAGTTCAGTCAGATGCATGTCATATTTGCTTTCCATTAATAAGCATCTTCTTTGTGCTTGTAGATATTGTAGAAAGTGTTTGATATTGCTATAACGTCTGTTTCAGCTGCTATGTGGATCCGTCTGACAACAGCACTTTGGCATTTTTCTCCCATTTTCAGCAGTTTTAGCTTTCCGTTTGAAAGGAAGTTAAAGTGACAATGCAACATCATAGCATAAGATCAGAGACACTGCTTCCCCACAGTCATCTATATAAATGTCATATTGATCCTCTTGTGTTCTTTCACTGAATATATAATTGAATTATTAAATGCCTGCTGTTCTAGTGATTTAATATTCACCTCATTATCACCAATCAATAGTTTTAAAAGCATATTCAAGCTTCCATGTCTTAATAAACAGTCTAAACAAAATGAAATATTCCCCCGGCAGGAGTTTAAACCTATTTCCTAAGGGTTTTAATATAAATTTCAACCAACATTTTAGAGTAAAAATCTGAATGACTATTGATTACTTGTTAAAAATGATGTTGGCAGAGGATATAACCCGACTAAATGAATCCTTATCATAATTGGGAGCTCACTCTGAGCCTGGCAGCAACAGTCATTTCATTAATGTATTATAAATCAGTCTCTACGTGTGTTTGAAAGGTTGGTCTGGTACTTGCAGTCCAGCTTTGTCGCATTAAATTTGTCTATACTTTCTTTACTTATACAATGGTGTTTCTTTGCTGTCTGCTAAAAATCACCACTAGTAAGCCCACTGGTAAGATTTAGGAATAAGCTGTTGTTCAGATTTGTGGGCGTTTGAACTCGACAGCTTCACTGTAATGGGTCAAAAGAATTTACCAAAACGTGGCAGGGCTCCAATTGCAATTAATTGACTCCCGTCCTTATACAGTGCACCCTCATTCTTTGTGGTTAGTGTGTTCCAGGAACCACACGCAATTAATGAATTCCGCGATAGAGAGACGAACTATTTATCTTATTATTTACGGTAATTTAAAGGTTTATGACCCTCCCCATACTGATTTTAAACCACCTTCTATCTGTATTACCTTTTCCCACACTCTTATTGACTGTTTAAAGCACTTTTGTGTCTCACGTAAGTCCGAGACTCACGGAACTGAGCGCACTTCCAGATGACGTCAGCAAATAGTATGCCCGTATGGGATCACGTAACTGCCTACCAAAAATCTGTGATAAGGTGAAGTCACGAGCTTTGATGCGCGAATGCGCGAGGTCGCATTGTATACTGTTTTAATGCAGCTTAAATCAAAGTAGTTATTTTATTTATTTAAGCATTATTCTATACAGAAATACAATCTCTGCCGATTATACTTCTGGAGACAATACTTCTGTTTGATATCTCACTCTGGCAGAAATATTTTTTTTTATCCCATTTGTTACTGTATGTACAGAAAAAATGGTAATACTACCGAGAAAAGTGTCAATATAAATTATACATTTCTCCAAGAAATACATATCATACCTGAATGCATTATCACAGCACAATCTGACTGTGACTCAGTGTGTATTTTATGCTGATGTACAGATTTAGGAGCTGCACAGTATCTGTGTCAAAGAGGCACCTGTGGATGACTGCTATCTATTTCAATCATAATAACATGGAATAGCAGAGGCTGAACTCTGATCCAGGGGGAAGTTGAAGAATATCAAAGCAATATCTCACAGATAGTTGCAGCTTCCATTCAGAAGTACCTGTTTACTGATACCTTTGAGTTGTACAAGTGTATTTTAAAAAATAGCGACTTAAGTTATCTACAGACAATATAATGGTACATTAACTAATATTAGTCACATCTGCACTGTTGTCACAAATTAAGGATTCGTATTGAAAAGCAGGTTAAGCCTTGTTATTTGCAGCAATTACACAACCTGTCATCTGGCCAAGTATGTAGAATAAACACATCATTGCTTTCCTACAGAGCTGGTGTATGGCAGCTGACCCCCTCCCTCTGCCTCATCCATTTTTCTTCCCCTCCAGTGTATTTGATAAAATTAATTGAAAAGAAAGGCAAGTGGCATCCTAAGGCAGTGTTATTGTTATTATTATAATTAACAAACGTGGCATGGCCCACTGTCGCTGTGGCCTGTTAGCTCACAGGCTAAAGCTTCTAATGAGGTAACAGTCATGTGGTGTCAGCTCAAAGAGCACTGCAGACAAAGCGAAATGGGCTCATCATATCTGCATAGGTCAGTGTGTGTGTGTGTGTGTGTGTGTGTGTGTGTGTATGTGTGTGTGTGTGCACGCACGCTCACGCACCTGTGCAGAAATTGGTACATCACAGGCAGAGTTGAAAACCCTGACAGCACTGTCACAGATATCCAAGCATCTGACACAGAAAATACACAATAGCCAGCAAATGCAGAAACTCATGCAACGCTTATAATTGGCATACACTACTTTACAATGGCATCTGAAAACTAAAACTCCTGACACCGCACATATGTTTACAGGAGGCAATAATTAATATGTGTGCCCCAGTGAAAAGAGATAACTGCAGTTACTGAAAGGAGAGATAATTGTCCAGATCATAAAGCCATTACATCATTACATAAACCTGAGTAAGCTTTAAATAAACACTAATTTGTTCAGGATTTGTATCATTTAACTATTCTTGTTTTGGGGTTGGAACAGGAATTGTGGTTTTCCATGAGGAGCAATAATCTAGTTAACGTTTCAATCCCTCTCTTCAACGCACATATTTGTGTCATGCATAATTTCTGACAACTCATTAAAACAAAAATACGGCCTTGTTTGTTTGCTTGCCTGCGTGTTCTTGTGTTGCATCATGTTAAGGAGAAGAGAAGCTGTTCATAGCAGAAGCAGAAAAAACTCATTTCTTTTCTTTAGCAAAGTTAACCAGATTTTCAGAATCTACATATTCTGTCTTGGAGATGTACCATTAATCTGAATGTTTTAGTTGTGTAACAACTAAAGTAACAACCATTTATACCCCAACAACATACATGTTCCCTTTTACATGCCAATAACAGCAGTGGAGTTGTTATCATTATATGTTATTCATTATATGATAAAAATGTCAGCACTTATTGTAAACATTTATGCATTTCACAGTCTACAATCACATTAAAGCATCACAGTTTTCAATGTTTTTACATCTTTCTAGCATTAGATATTTCAGTTTGGTTTTGTCTTCACATATACCAACACTAGACTGCAGTTAAATATTTTGTCCAATCTCGCTTCCATCAGTAATGTTGTAAAAAAAGTGGGAAAACATACCTGCAGGCAAGAAGTTTCTAGCATACAGTTGGGTCATGGCAGCTGAGTCAAAAAAGATGTTTTCTAGCTGATCAGCAAATTCTGTGAGCTGTGCAAAAGGTTTACTTTGTGTGACTATTTTAATATTTATTTGACTAAATGTTTTAACATCATTATAAAGACATGCTCATGGAACTCTGGATTTGGGGAGTATAAGGTGGTATCAAGAAGATAAAAGAGAAGATTACTATATTTTCTTTTTTGTTTGCGATGTAGACTCCATAATGATTGACTCATCCATCCAAATATTTCTTTGTAATGGTTTTGTTCAAATCTGTACTCCAATTTACAGTTTGTTAAAGACTATAAGAAAACAGCCATCTACTATAACTATCAATGAAATTTGACACATTCAACTACTTTATGTCATTGTTTTGTTTTTAGCTGAACTACTGTCAAATTGAGTGGTGAAGCAAAGTTTATCAATCACCGATAAGTTTTCAAAATAAATGTTTCAATTTAACTGAAGCTGAAAATGGATTTCTCATTAGCTATAGCTTTCACGCTTTGCTTTAGTTGTACAGTTAAATGTTTTTTTCCATCAGACAAAAAGCGTTAGCACTCATAAATCGCAGTGCAGTTCCTGTAGATTGGCTCAGTTTTTAGCTGCATTTGCATAATGCAGTATAAATAATGTCAAAATCAAAATCTGGCCCTGACTCAATTATAATTACTGTGATTTCACTTTGTGTAGCATCATAGCTCAACACTGTGGAAGAACATTACAAAGCATCATATTAGCATTACTTTTGGTTGGTTGATGTTGAGCTGAAAGATTAAGCTCAATTAGGCTAAAATTATGTTAATTCACTTTTGTGGGACAAAGTATAGTCAAGCAAATATTTAGCAGAGAAGAAATGAAAACAAACTTTTCTTGTAAAATGTGTTGTGAAAGTGATGTATTATGTTGAGTTGTAATTCATAAGCAGCCGTAAGATTCAGAATATAAGAACGTTGGGTTGTGCGACTGCTCTCTTCCACCCAACTGAGATCCCAAGCTGAGGTAAGGCGGCAGGAAGGCTGTTTTGGCTCGTGTTGAGACTGAACGCTGAGATTCATGGGAGTGTGCAGCTGTCAGAGACCTTGATTGGTGGAGGGCTTTATCAGTCACACAACCAAAACAGAACCCAAGTGGAGGGTTTCACACAAATACTGCTGCCGTACCGAAGTGTTTAGCTCCTCTGGGCCATCAGCTGGGAAATTGCTGAGTAAAAATATGTGCGTGTGTTTGTGTGCGCACACACATATGATGAGGTAGGGGGGAGACTCAATTAAAAACCAGCTGTGCCTTATTCCTCTGTACGCCCTCCAGCATCCCTCACCCCCTCATCTCACATCTTACCCCATCCCCTCCTTCTTCACCCCCTACCACAGACCCCCTGCTGCTCTGTAAGCTGCCTGTAAGCTACTAGCCTCATGCCGATGGATCTAATGCTTCCTCTGAAAACACATAGCACACATGTGAACGTGCACATACAAACACAGACTGACTGCTTCTCAAATATACTGTAAAAGCTCATTTGCCCCCCGCTGCTTGATGTAATTTTGGCAGACTCATGTGCCAAACCTCACCAGCTCACTTCCCCTTGCACCACACGCTCCTACTCCCTGATGTACCTGTTACTGCCTACCATCAGCCAGCCCCCACTATAGCAGGGGCACTTACACCTCTGAGGGTGAGATGAGAGAAATGAGCGAAGAGGGGAAACTGAAACACAAAGTCAAAGCTTTATGTCCTGGAAAGACATGTGAACAGACAGATTGACAGAAACAGACTGAAAGAAACATCTGAAAGCCTGTTAATAAGGTCTTAAATAAGTCTTCATTTTGTGCAGCAAAGGTTATTGTGAGCACAAAAGGCTAAAGACGCTGTTTGTGTAAAATCTATTACTCCGAACATAACTGCTGTTTTTGCCCATGTCTTGCTTGACTGAAAGCCACTAGATTTTCCTTTAGTTGTTTAATGCAACTGTGAATAGTTCAAATTTATGAATTGTATTACTGCTATGACGACAAAGGCCCATTTAATATACAGTGGCTTAATAATGGTGTATCCACGGGGCAAAGATAGTGCTTCGCCAGCTAATCAGTGGTAATTCTATAAGTTCAGATCCCTTAATTAGCTAATTTGCATGTTGAGAATTAATGGAATTTATTATATAATTAACAGTACAATGCATCTTCTTCTCAGTCTCAGTAAGGCACACATATATACTCACATCAGCTACTGATATCCAATGTTGAAGGGTTCAACCCTCAGGATGTCCACATGATTGGTCGTGGTAGATGTATAGAAGAGAAGTCATTGCACAAGGTTAAACAGAACCCCTGACACCACACGGTCTGTAATGGTGGAGATAGCAGTGGGAACGCAATTCAACGGGAGAAGTATGAGGCCCAAGGACCCCTGAGCATTACACTTTGATAGGTTATAATGGCTTGTGCTAATATTGGCTCATGATTGAGAAAGGTCAGCTAACTCATCTAACCATATAGCATTTGACAACTTGCCTCGGGATTATTTTTTCCTCATTTGAGTCGATCCAGAGAAACACATGCATCCAGGGGTCAGCTCTTATGATGACCTATCATTTTTTAAGATAGCAATTTCTAATTATGGCACAAGGCAAAAAGGGCGAGATAGCTTGTACGTAAAACACGGAGCTTAAATGTTAAGGATTAGTAAAAGATCATTGTCTTATAGTGTGCTGTTAATGCAAATATGCTTAACACTGATGTAAAGTAATAGTGGTAGTCGCAGTCATAGCAGTAATAGTAGTAGTGGTTGTCAAGACGTGTAACTTGCCAGAGGTCCTTTCAATCCCACCAGAGGTCCTTTCTTAGTTTGCTTTAACAGTGAAAGAGATGATGAAGGACTGCAATGAGTGATCCTGCATTATGTCAAGTAGAAGTCTATGATGCGCCTGCGGGCAGAGGCTGGTGGGTGTCTGCTCAACCTTGATTTTTAAACCGTTAGAACAAATTAATAGTCACCTTTTCATGTTGTGAATGATCTAATCTGGGTTTGTTCACTGGCTAATCTCCACATCTATGCTCGCTGGCTAAGTGTGGCCTGTTATAGGACATATTAGGGCTAATCTCTAGGTGTGTCCATATGTATGGCTTAAGTACAGATGGATGGTGAGGGGAGATTTAATTCTGCTGACATCATCACTTTCAAATCCCATTTAAGGCCCTGGGAAATTAAGAGTTGTGGGGTTGTAAATGTATATATTTTATAGTACTTCTTGATTTGTGGAAAAACACTTTTAATGACCGGTAAGCAACGACTGCAAGAGTGCGTGCAATGAACAACATTGTTGCTATCAAGCCTGTGTTTTTGGACACTACAGAGACTAAAGCTCTGCACAAGCTGCACCTGCATGATTAAGAAGTATCATGTCAAACCTGGAGGTTTTTTCTAGGTTATCATTAGAGGAGATAAAAATTCTTCAGCATACCATCATATACCCTCATCTACATTTCTCATCTCATCCTGCACCTGCGATATCCAAAGAATTCCACTGATTCCCTCCACTGTCCTTTCACCTCTCAAGACTCGACTGCTCCATAAATTGAAATCAATTCCAAGTTTCAAGGTTCTATTTACCTTTTAAGCTGACACACTTATTTGCCTTAACTAGTATATCACAGGCAGACAAGGTGATGGGCTTGTAAACTAAAATAGGAAATGAAATAGTTAAATAAATAAATAAATAGGGTGATTATGTCCCCTGCCAATCCCCAGTTATGCATAAAAATGCCTTTGAAATGAAATCTTTATCAAAAGAGCCACAAGGTTCTCCTTACAAGGTGTTTTCAAATAAGCGGACGTTATTATCATACCTCCATTGGGAAATATGCATTTACAGCTTGGAGATTGAGAGGCAATAGGGTAACTGTTAACAATGTTTCCCCAAGTTATGTTGCATAATTGCTTGTGTTATTGAACCTTTCTATTGCTGATAATACAGAGAAAGCCCATTAGGCAGTGCGCTAATGTGAGCAATAGCCCGCAGTGCAGTGGGTGCACTGTTTAAAAAGGAGATACATGAGGACCACTGTAATGAGCACCAATGCCGTGGAGGAAAGCTATAGTTACACCCAAACAATGCATACTCAAAGCTCTGGAAAAATTCACCAAGGCTCAACTTTGCCTGTCGGGCTGTAAATATGTGGTTGCACAAATCTGGACGTAGCTCATTTACCTAATTGAAATTCACCTTCCTATCTAAAACATATTGTTGAACAATATTCCAGAGTTAAGTTAAGTTCCGATTTTATGGGCTTCATGATATTGAACAACACATTAAATGCTGATCAAATTATTCTTGGATTAGATTTCCCGTAAAGGAAAGGAACTGTCAATAGGAATAATTTCTGCACTTCATTGCATCATAACGTCTCTTATAGTTAAGTTGTTGTCACTGCTGATCCCGTGTTGCAGGAACGCAGCTGCATCCAACGCGGTGCGCTCCTTCATCACGCACGGTAATAAAGACCATTGACTCGGACGCGCGCTCTGCGATCTACGGTCATTCCTTTAAACGGTGTGGATGGTCGCTCCCTGCAGTCGCTCAAGTTCAGAGCACGTCCGCTTTATTGCCGCTTCTCCGGTATAAAGAGAATCAACGGAAGACGTCCCGTTTGCGCTCAGTTTGCCTGCCTTCATGTTCGATCCCCACGTTTATTTATTTATTTTTCCCCTCCACCAGTCAGCACAGGTCCCCATAACGATCATCAGCGAATGGATTGCTCCGTTTGATGCCCCCGATCCGGTGAGATGTTGCACTGGAGGTTTCTAGCCTCTCCTCTCCACTAGCTCATCCCCACCTCCCCTGCTGAGCATCTCCCACCGTACGCAATAGCGACATCTCGGCATAGACGGGGCAAAGAAAAGTATGCAATAAACAAGTGTCAAGTCGCTTCGGGCTGTTCGATTGAAGGGAAGGAAAGTTCCAAGTTGAAGGAGGAGGATTATTCACTGAGTACCGCGCGTAGCTGGATCCAGGTACGTGACATTTAAAATACATATATGGAAACTGCTTAAGCGCTCTTGTTTTACGCACCAGCTTATGTGTCCACCGACTGCACATGTGTGCGAGCGATCAGCTCTTGTGGCGGGTGGGATGGAGTGTGTGTGTGTGTGTGGGGGGGGGTGGCAGCTCGCAACGATGACATTGAGGTGCCTTTTATCGGAAATCGCGTTTGTGGACCCCATGTGAGCGTTGACATTGGACACGCCGGGCTACGTTTGCGTGTACGCAGTGTCGGTTATGTGTCAGGCTGTGTGGTTAATATAGGGGTGACCTTAATATAGAGTTTTATGGTTGGAGCGATTTGCACGCTGCATCTGCCCAGCATGCCGATACAATCCCTCCAAATAACAGTGGAATGGGTGTCAGGTGTATATTTTGTTTAAAGGGCAAAGGGGGGGGGGGTGTTTTGTCCCCGCTATGGGGGGTGCAGCTCAGCTGAACCTTAAGTTCCTGCCTGACGCGTTTAAGGTTACAGCACCGCAATGTTCTCACCGCATCATCACTATCCGTACATAAGAAAGAAAGTGAGTTTGTCCTTAGAGAAAGAGACTGCTACTCCATCATGACGATTCCAGAGTTTCTATCGGGCTTTAATTGTCTACTTGACCCGTCTGTTCTCCTCCAGACGACCACGGCGCTGCGTCGCCTCGATGCGTGTCCCGAACGCAGCCGCTTCCCTCTCCACCTTTCCCTTTTTTCAACCCCTTCACAGTGATCCACTTTATTTTATTTTTTTTTTTTTATCATCTTTTTAGTAATGAGCATCTTATCTACTCTCCGCTATGCTGCTATGTGTGTCTGTGACATTATACTTTGTGGACAGCTGAATCAAAAGGTCCAGCCAGGAGGTGAGGTGTTGTGGTGCATTTTAATGTAGTTCCTCCACTGCCATGCTCTTTTTTTTTTTTTTTTTTTTTTTGTGACACAGAGGCTCAAAGCCTCAGTGCAGCTGGCTCCCCTCAAGCTGCAATGAGGACAACAACACTGTAGGATGCCCTTTTAGGAGCAAATATTTATTGGGTATGAGGATAACTCTTACTTAAGGATATAAAAACATATATATAAAGTTTAAGGTTGCACTGGAAAAAAAGTAAAACCTGATGAGTTCAACGTGCACTAAGCGGGGGTATGAGACACAGACTACCTGTAGATCCCAAAGTGAGACAGTTCTAACAGCTCATGAAGCACGACACACATTACCCACAGATTCTGATGATAAGCCACCTATAGCTGAGTTTCCTTCAGTCGATCTGGCACAGTCTCTCTCAGTGGCCCTTCTGTCTCTCTCTACTCTTATAGCTCTCTTCAAGCCTGCATGCACGTGTGATCTCTTACATTCTTTGATCTTGCTCCCACTTTCCAGCTCTCCGTCTTGTGCTTTTGATTGCCCCTCGATCATTAATGCAACTCATTTGAATACATGTATGTAGAAACAAGTGCATGTTGTGAACTTAAACTATGTCTGCCTCACGTATCCAGCTTCAGCCAATAACCTGTCAAACAGAATTATTAAGGTTGTGTGTATATGTGTGTGTGTGCGCGCCGCAGTCTTAACTGCTAATAAGAGCTCATGCTGGACAGCAGCAGGCTGTGTCAACCGCAATCTCCAGACAAGCCCTCAGGGTGTCCCACTTGGCATGACTACACACACATACACACACCCACACACACACAAAAAAAGACCTGAGAGATTTAGACTGGAATCAAGGGTCTGAGTGGGGCAGGCCTTCCAAGTCCAAGACCTTGTTGGACCTTCACAGCTATTCAGCAGGATTAACTCTGGGCTTTTAAGACTGAGATACACTGTATTGTAGATGGACTTGTTCACACATAAAGTTTTCTATACATGTTGATTCGTGTTGATGCATGCCTCTTTCTTCTTTCTGTTCCTCTATGTGGGTCATGTATTCATACACATTTTACTGTTACACCTGTGAGGCCTGAAGGAGGAGCATCAGTCTTCATTAGGCTGAAATAAGGCTAGTCCTGTTCAATAAACAGCTATCATTGAATAAATGTCCAGGTATGGCTGTGTATGTGTGTGTGCGTGTGCGTGCATGCATGTGTGTGTGTGTGTGTGTGTGTGTGTGTGTGTGTTGAGCACTGTGGCTCACTCTGACCCAGCTGACAGATGACTGCAGTGATTTCTAGGGTTCAGCAGATTAGAGGATTAACGACCAAAGGCTTCACACAATAACACAAATGCATGCACATAGATGGGGCAAACATGCCCACACAAACGCTCATCAAACAAACAAACACAAACTTCCCATGGCTGCGGGGACCATTCAAAAGTCAGTGATATCCAGTGTGACCCCACTTCTCTGTGCTGTGCATTGTGTTGATATGATTGTCCACGTATAGAAACAGATGGAAAGCAGCATTAGAAAACCTCAAGAGGCCAATTCCACTAATGCCATTTTCACACTACAGGCATGACCCGTGTTTGTACTGCGAAGCCGTTGATATATTTTGTCCTTCCCAACCAATTTAGAGCCCACTCAGTGTTATATAATGAACCCACATAGTGGGCTGAATGTTTGTGACATCGCCAATGTAATTTTGTGGCAGATTTAGATCCAAAATTCCCTTTCGGAGAGAAAATATGCAGCATTGTGATCATTGTTTAAATTATGTTGTTATGCTAATGTCACGACAAAATGTGTTCATTTATCTCTCAGGTTTAATTACCCCAAAAAGCTGGAAAGAGGTCCTTATTAATGAGCTTTGTATGATTTCATGTTTTGACTGCTTTGTAAACCACTACTCCCTTTGATAGTGCAACCGGCAACACTGCGCAAATGTTTAATCGATCCGATTTACCCTTGAGACCAAATTTAGATGACTTTTTTTTATGAGGATGCAAGAAAGGAGAAACCAAGTAATTATCCCCAGGTGATCTCCACATCTGTGGCTAAAAACTGGCATTTTTAAAACTATTTCACAAGCAGGTGTCATCATTAGCTCACAGCTAACTCAGGAGTGGGCATGGTGTTAAAATCAAAACTAGAAAGGGACTCAGTAGCACGCATACCTCTGCCAAGGCCAAATCAACACTGTTAATTAAAAATAAAAAAAGTAGAAAATTGCTAGACAAATGTATGCTGTGAACCAACAGAAGGCAAAGTTCCATCCCCCCCGATGGCCTGTTTCGTCTGATGTGTTAATTACAATAGTTGGAGGCTATTCTGAGGCTAGTCATTGTCTCAGTGGATAGTAGTGAATCCTATCATCACACAGCTTTAGTTTGTCATTTAAAAGAAAGACCAAGTCTTATATTCAACTCTTTAAAAGTGAACAACGTAACTCCTTACCTGCTGCCCTGTTAAACCCCCAACCCTCCCATTAAGTTTCAGGTCAGCCCGTCTCGTAGTGCGTAATCCTGTTAGCACACAGACAGGATGACACTGGGCTTGCGCTAGGAGGTAGTATGACTAAGTCACTGTGGCTCAGTGTACAAGAATTGAGTAAGCCACAAAAAGCCACATTCTGTGTCCAAGACCACATTCTGTGTGTACCCTGCCCTTCACCCATGACCAGCGGGGTTAGGCTTCAGCAACACCACAAGTAGGAAAAGTGGCTGAAGACGGGACAATTACGGTCATTTCGTCTTCAAGAAATTTGACGGATGGATGGATGGTTGGATGGATAGACGGATGGATTAATGTTACCATTTAGGACAGAGCATGATAGATGGTAATGGATGCAGAATAACCATTTACCTCTATGCATTAATTAAGAACACTGACCTTTACACAGAGGGAAAAAGGACAAAAAAGTTGGCTTTTATGTCGGGACAAGGCGAGTGCTCGGTGTTGTGTATGCTAAGCACATGCTGATATATAGAAAATGACTTACCTTTAGTAAAAGTAGTTTTAGTAAAGTTTCCATTTTACTTAGCGCTGCTACTGTCTCAGCTGTTCCGCAAGCTCATGGCAGTTCTGACCCCAAATACAATCAACTCAGTGCCATAAATTCATATCGGAACATTACCAACAGCTGGAGTTGTTTCAATACCTTCGGGCTCCACAAGTTCACCTCCTGCTGAGTCGCTTTTTGGTTGAGTGAGATACAACAGAGTCAGAAAAGCTTTGATAAGAATGCACCAACTGTGTTTCGCTACTTTTTTTCTAGTGCTTCTAACCACCTGCACAAAACCAACTCTGCTCTTGGACTCCTGTCCTCACTTTGATCCATTTATTCAAATATATCTAATTTCCATTCACTGGCTTCATTGTTTCATTAGTCAATATTTCAACTTTATTTCAACATCATCCTCCTCTGCGTAGCTTGCAGAGACATGTGTAAGAATAGCCTGCTGTGTTTTATAACAGGCACAAATGAGAGACATACAAGACTTGCTGATGAAAGAGAGAATTCATTTTCTAACTGATTAATTGGTGGGTAAACTGCAGGAAACCACAACACAAAAAGTTGTTCATGACATTTCCAATGGCTTTTAAAAAGAAACATTTCTGAGCTTGGGTTTTTACGGATTTACTGCTCAAAAATGTTTAACAGTTTCAATTTTGGAGATATTACAAGATTGAATTAAACCATTTCACATTAATTTCTCATAGGATGTTACTGTTTGGTAAAAACTGTACCAATGTACCCCCACCCCCCCACCCACCCCAATAAAAAAGCAGTTTATAAAGTTGTTTGATTGAATCTGAGACTTGTGTCTCACATTACCTTGAAAGATGGAAAACAAGCAGCTACACACAAAGACTGAATTATATGTAACATAAATGTAAATGAACAACTCTGGAACTCTGGAACACTTGGCTTCCCTGCCTAGTGAGTGCAGTAGTGTCTATAAAGTGGCTTTGGGTCAATTTCATTCCAGCTCTTTATGTCTCATCCCCATATATTGTCTAAACTGTCTGGTTTCTGTAGAAGATGCTTTAACCCTTGGTTGTTTTAGCGCATGTGAATATGAGCACATGTATTCATGCTATTATTGAAAACCATTGCATATTAATGTTGATGTCAAGTGTAATATCACAGACTGCCCAGTGTCAGCTTAACATCACACCTATTTGTCACCACATGAAAAAGTCTAGCCAATTTCCATTCCCCTCAGTCTACTCTCACAGTGTATTTTATCTTTTTATGACTAGTAGAATAATTTCACTGTTGCTGTTGTTGGTTGGGTTGCTTTGTGGCAGTCTGTGGGTTGCACAATATTTAATTAAGCAAACAAAATGGGTCATAACTGTAATGACTGACCTGTCATTACTTTTGAGGGAACATCCATCCATTTTCCATAAAGGCTTATGCTTTGCAGGAAATCTATCTCAGGTTGTCACATAAGAGAGGGAAACAAATATTCACACTCATATTCACAACTATGGGTCACCAGTTCCCCTATGTTACATGTTTCGAGGAATGTGGGAGGAAGCCGGAGCACACAAAGGGAACCCACGCAGGTCAGGGTTCGTACCCAGAAACCCCTGGCATCATTGATGCTGTTTTAATGCATTCCTGCATTGATTCCAGCTTCTAGATGTATTGTATTTGAGTATTTTTCAAAGTATTTTGTTTGGTTGAAGGACTGAAAGTCATAAACTCCTCCTCATAGGTTGAATCTGCAGCAACCAGGCTTCTATTTACGGTTTAAACCTTCCCACCAGTCAGTCAGAGCTGAGAAACCTCATGGATGAAAGGTGACACATCTTAAAAACCTAAGTAGAACAGCAGCTTCTGATTCAACATTTGAGGATTACCATAACCTGGATGAATGAGAATCTACACTAGCATAAGCTCAATCGTTCCACCTATTTCTTTCATACCATTTGTAACCTTAATACCCCACGTTTCTCATTCAAAGAGCTGTAGCTCAGACCATAGTGAACAGTGTAGTGCAGTGTGTGCATGCATTTGTGTATGTGTGTACTTGTGGCACCCGACATTACTTGTGCTTTAGAGAGTGATGCTTGTGGAGAGCAGCCTTCATCTTGGATTACAATGTTCATGGATCCTGTCGATATTTACGCTGGAGAGATTGCAGGCTGGGATGATACTCACCACATCTGCCTGAAAACTGACCGACTGGTTTTATTTCATCCTCAGATGCTCATGGCGCTTCCTGGATCCATTTATGTTGAGCAAAAATAAATCTGCAAGTTGTGCTCACATGCACAGGCACTTGTACATCATAGCTGCCAACCAATTTCAGTAGCTGGATGACATTTGGAGAAACCAAGATGAATAATAACCAGAGCTTTAAACGCTTAGTCGATTTCATTGATTAGTCTATCAATACAAATATTAGTTTGCAAGCATTTTGATTACCATTTCACTCTTTTAAATCCAAAATATCAAATCTTTCTTGTCTGAAACTAAAATTTGATGATTACCTTTGTGGAAGATTGTAGATTACTATTTTTTTTTTGTACTCTGTACTGATGCTTGTTTATCTCTAGAAATGTGCAGATGTCATACTGAGCTATAAGATAATAATCAAATTAGTCAATAGTAAAAATATGGTTCAGGGCAGCCTTCATGCTCTAACGAGTGACATTTACTATCAGATGCTGATCGTCTGTTGCTTGATATGGCACATGGTGCACAGTATGGATGATGCTTATAGGCTCATCCATTTGTAAAGTAATTTTAATTCCAATGAAGCGGATGACAAATGTGTGGTCACTCTTTCCAGGTCACAAAAGATTACACAGAAGTTGGTGACAGACTTTGCAGAGCCAACTCGTCCAAAAATAACCAGGAAGAGCCTTCATCTGTTGGCCCTGCAGTTCTGGTTTCTTTCAAAAGTATTTTCCATTACTGTGAAGAGGCGAGTCGTCTCCAGGACAAATTACAAATTCTGCTTTTTCTTTCTGTGTGTCTTTTGAGAAATGCAGTGAAAAGTGGATTTGTCCTCTGCTGCCCTAAGGTGTGGACTGTCGAGGTGAGCTCAAAGAGAATGGCTAGACATTTCTCAGACCTACAAAGCAAGTCAAGTTATGACCCTTTGGCTCTTTCAGATAAGAACTGTCATCAAAGTCCTCAATGATGATGCTTGAGGATCTTTTATGTGAGTGAACCCTCATCATTGGCCTTTTGCATTTCTAAGTACACTTGAGGGCTGGGCAGGTTTCATGAAGGTCTTTTGTATACCCGACTTGTCGAGGATGTATCTGTGATGGGACTCATCTAACCACATGTGCATCCAGACACACACACACACACACATGTGCTAGTAATTCCACTTCAGAGTAAGTGTGGCTCCTCCACTTATACGCATTAACTCTTCTTCACTTGAATGATCCCTTTTGTTGGGTCATTCAATTCTGTGAGTTTCACAGCCAATGGAACAAGTGCAAACTCTCTGTGGCAGCCAGTGAATTCAAGAAATTTAGTGTACCTTCCACCCCGCAATTGCTTAACCTGTCTCCCTCCCTCTCACTTTCAGGCTGTCTAAGCAGACATGCCTAGTTACAGACTAAAAGGTCTTGTGAAGGAGGACGGCAGTTAAGATGGCATCCCCGGAGACTTTTCAGAGAAGTAATTTAATAAACTGTGATATTTTCCCACTCCACAAAGGAAAGGCAATAGACTCAGAAAAGTAATGAAACTCGGCTGCTGAATTTTTAATATTATAGAATCAATTTCCTGTACTTGATCATAACCGAGGAAGGCTCTCTTCTTCTACCTGAATTACAAAATGCAGAGTATAGCATTTAATTCTGGGTGAGCTTCGTATTCCATCTGAAAGGAGATTTAGTAGGTCTAAAGGTTCAAAAAAATTTGTTCAACAGCGTCTCTTGGAACCTGGCTGACCCTGAACATTTCAGTAGAGACTGAAAACATAGGTTGTCCAAGCGGCATAGATGAATACGAGTCCTGATTCATAAAACCATGTGAACAAAAATCACCCTTCATTTTGAAGCTGGGATTATGAAGTTGTAGATTTAAGAGTGCAGAGTTTGAAGTTCTGAATTCATTCATTCTTGAAAATGTACTTTTTTCTTTTGCTTTGACTGTTACCTTGACCTGGTCCCCTCTCTAAAAGAGCTTTTTAATTTCAACAAGACTTCCTGGTTAAGCAAAATTGAAATGAAGTTCAAAACTGGTGTCAGACAAGCAAGAGAGAGATCAAACATAGTTTATATTTAGCCTCAGAATAAGGTGCAGGGGGTATTCAATTAAAACTGTAAAATCTCGACTAAATCAACCTCATTGCCAAATGCCTGAAAAGTTACATACTATAAATATGGGCTTGTGCCTCATGATAGACTGAGGAAATCAATTTATTCCACACAAAAAATATGTGTTTTGAAACGTATTGCAGTAACATATTTTAAGCATAAATAATCTTTAACAAAATATGTTTATGAACACTTCCACTGTCTTCAAGGCAGCTGTGTTAAAGACCCCAAATTATTCATACAAGCAAAAACACAGGGTAGATACTGGATGAAAGTGTAGTAAACCTTTTGTCTCCACATTTGCATTCTAAATAAATGTGTCAGTCTATAAACACATAAGAGAAGAATAAATAAAACACTCATTAATGCTGGTGTTCATTAAAATGCATTGTGTTTCCTTTACAAATTCAGTGTAAAGAATATAATCTTACATTTTGCCTCGCTTTATAATAGAAATGAATTTAAAATGTTGGAACTGACAGAACATTTTTTGATTGAATATTAGTCGTTGTTAAAAATCTTCAAATAGTAATGATTACATCCCGATTCAGAGCGGTGATGTATTGTAGTTGTCAGTGTTTGTGTGTTCGTTCGTCTGTCCGTCTGTCCCTCTGCTAGTTCACCAAATATCTTCGCAACCGTTACAGATAGAAACATGAAACAAAAAGCACATTACTCAGGCGGCAAAGGGGATAAAAATGAGATGATGACCTTGACCTTGAGAAAACTAGGTCAAGGTCATATATCAACTTTTGTACACTCAGGAACTGGATAAAATAGAAAGATGAGGGAGAAGGCCGGTGTGAGTGAGACCGTAGATCAAAGCTAGTGCTTTGATTAATGACAGTAGGTCAGAGCACTAGCTTTGATCTTTGACCTGTGCAAGTAGGTCAGGGTAAAATTTTGAATTCAGGGGTGTCGCGGGATCAGAATCAGAATCAGTTTTTTGCCAGGTACAATAAAGTTTACCACACGAAGAACTTGAACGGTGTCGGTGCATTATAAGGTGGAAGAGAAGCAATAAGGAATAATTAGGAATAATAAAAAAAAGGAATGTTTCAGTCTTTGACTGCATTGGTTCTAGTTTGTTTTATAATTAGGGTGGACCTAAAACATGTTACCTAAAATTCTGTTACATATCAAAGCTTCATTTGCTGAATTATTCATACTTTTTTTTTGCCCTCTCATTTTATCAAGGGTCATTGCCTGATTGATCGGTATCTGATAATTAGCACTGTTTCCTGCTGTTCACTGCTCTGTCAAGGCTGTTGGTTGTTTGTTTAGGGCACATGTGAAATGATGCTCCTTTTACCCTGATTCCACTGCTACGTGTGGCAAAAAGAGAGAGACAGGTCAGGTGATGATTTATGACCGAGATGCTGCATTCCAGCACAGGATGATTAATCTCTTCTGGGAACACCTCACGAGTACAAGTTTAACCTATCTCTGGCCTTGCACAAGCATGCACATACACATGCATGATACACACACACACTCACAGTTGGTGTGCACTCTGTGTGTCTGACAAGCAGGGCATAAATGTAGAGGAGGACTGATTGTTGGTGCTTTTGTATGCAATTGACACACACACACACACACACACACACACACACACACACACACACACACACACACACACACACACACACACACACACACACACACACATATATATATACAAACCGTCCTTCCGTCTCTGCCTTCCTAAGGCTTTCTCTCCATTTTTCCCCCCTCACTCACCTCAGGAGTGCATTGTTTCATATTCACCCCTCTCCTTTTCTTCATCCATTCATCAGAAATAATCACATACTGTCACACATGCAGAAACAGTAAGATAGTGAGGAGTAGTGCAAAAGGCTCTGTATGAAGCCGTTTGGCTGTAGTGCCAGCGAGCATAAGGCTATAAGGATTAGTGCTTCTAGGTGCTAAAAGCTACAATGTCTTTATAGGCACAAAAAGGCAGGGACTGACCGTGTGTGTGTGTGTGTGTGTGTGTGTGTGTGTGTGTGTGTGTGTGTGTGTGTGTGTGTGTGTGTGTGTGTGTGTGTGTAATTGCGCATGCGTATTCAGGTGCTCGTTGCAGGTACAAACACTCTTTGGCAGTCCTGGGCCAGCACATGGAGAGGATAAGTGTAAATACCACAGGCTGCATTTAAGCCCTATTACTTTAGCACACTTCAACAAATTGTTCCACAGCTATACTCATTGAAACACAGAGGGCGGTTGAACACAGCTTTATTGTAATGAAGTCATTTATTGTAATGGAGAACATTTACAGGCAACTGTAGCTTAGATTCTGCTTTTGTCATTACGGATTCCCTGCCTCTTTATTGATCTTGCTCCCTTTCTTTCGGAGTTTGTCTTCATATCTGTAGAGCAGCTCAAATCTGTGGATGCAGTGTTGTCTTTCTTGAGTTTTGGATTCTTTATTTAGAATTGATGAAGCTTCTCAAAGATGAGCAAAACCTACAATATAAATCGTCATTCTTTATCTAACCTTTAAAGGATTACCATAACCTGGTTGAATGGGTGAATGAATATGCCCAAATGTCTATGTGCATCATTTTTATAACCTCTACTGTATATAAAATATGAATTATTATTAAAAAAATTAACAAAAAAAAGAAAAGATAAAGGCACCACATGAAACATGGTTTATAACATAAAAGTATAGCAGTTTCAATAAATTTAAAAGATGGGGAGCGAGTTCATTTTGATGTGACATATATCAGTTTAAGAGTCAATGAATTTTATTTGAGAGACATTTTTATTATAAGATATAAGTGCTAAAGTACCTACAAGCCTTGAATTTTTAATGTTTATATGAAGCCTTATGTAGGCTGAGCCTGCTGTCATGAAATATGGCTTGCATAATACTAATCAAGACAAATGTGTCTATATTTATTGTACTATAAAGTTGTAATCTTCAAACTTTAAGTGCAGCTTGACTTGGAAACATCCGCTTACTTTGCTGCAGTAACAGTGGCTTTCTTAAAAAAAAGAAAAACTACTGGACTTTCACAGAAACACAAAGAAAAGCAGCTGACACAGCTGTCAATGGTGCAACCAAATAAACTAAACATTTCTACAAAGAAATCTGTAAAAAAAAAAAAAAAGTTCACTGCAATGTGTTTTTATACCCTATACAGACGTGAAAGTAACAATAAAATAAGGTGTTAGCTTGTGTCAGAGTTAAAGGTGGCACTTTGTCAGCTGAAACTCTTTATCTAGTAAAACACCTCCCTTCATCTACTCCTTTCTTTTCATTGTCTGTGTTGTCTTCAAAACAGGTCTGGTAAAAAAAAAAAAAAAAGAAAAAAGGAAATTGTTCTTGGTTCACATGAAAGCCTTTGTTTTCCTAACTGTCTTTTTATGCAAAGACGTAGCACCGTGGATTCAGTAAAAGAAAGCTTGTTGGGGTTTCAATAAAATTTAAAACAATTGTAAAAAGACTACAGAAAAATATATAGAATTTGTTATATTATGTAAAAACAGCATTTGGTTATATGAACATAAGAATAGCAACTTAGAAATTCGCTGCTTATCCTGTACAGCAATGGTCTCCCACGGACCGGTTCGTGGGTCATTTGATACCGGGCCGCACAGAAAGAATGCAGAACTTACTTTATTTCTGTTTTATTTATCATCTGATTGTGAATGATGTTTACCAGATTCTCTCCTCTGCATCTGCCTATGATTCACTCTTGACCCCTGTCAAGACGCTTGCGGCCCCTTCTTAAAGGGGCCGCTCCAACCAGTAACACAGAATACGTTACCTCTAAATTGAAACTCACAAGCTAGAAAAACAAACAAAAAACAAACTTTGTTACAATGTAACAAGGACACTGTAAAAAAAGTTGCATGCATATTGGATTCACGTTTATTAGTATATTTAGAAAAAATCAGTTTTTATGCTAGACGTATCAGTTTATTTTGTTGTATTTATCTGCCACACAAAGAGGCAACCCACATAGACAAGCAGAAAAGTCCAAGGTCCTCAGGGAGATTTGAACTCAGGACCTTCTTGCTCTGAGCCTACGTTACTTTCCACTGTGGCACGCATTAAATCAGTATATAAATTAATGTAAATATCTTCACAATGCGTGATGCTCAATCCCATGATTCTCAAATCGGCAATGAATTACTGTATTCCTACAGTAATTAAATGGCCTGCTGCTGCCACCAGCATGCATCTTATTTGATCAGCTAACGGTTACGTTTAGTGTCCTGTCTCCAACATTAACCCTTTAAGCATACATTTAATCACCATCACAGTAATACCACCTCTATTATAATGACAAAAGAAAGTGCTTAATACGCTTTGCCTCAGCTCCATTCAAACCAGCTGCATTGTGCCCTGCCATATAAAACGGCTTTTTGATTAGACAGACTAAATGATCAATACATTGACAAAACTGCATAATTGGCCTGTAAACACTATACTTTGGTCCCAACCGTACTGTAGTTGTGACACAGAGATAGTAGTGGAGCATGAATACCAGTTGGCAAAGGAGAAATACAATAAGTGATAACTACTTAAAGGCACACTCACACTAATGTGTCTATAGCGCCATCCCTTTTGGGCGTAACCCTTTATTTAGCACCAGCTCAGTGCATAACATAAGCAGCACCCATTATCAAATGCTGAACTGGAAAGAGCAGAATACTGCTGTATGATGGGGAAGAATGGGAGAGAGTGTAATGTAATCCTTTGTGAAAGTGCCATCATATCACCCAACCCTACTCCATCTCCTCACCGGCTACATAATAGATGAATGTCCTGGATGATTGTAATCTGCTCAGACACACGCACACATTATCTCACATGTAGACACACTCATACAAGAACACACAGAGAATGACTTGTCTGCACCATTCATATTTGATGTTTACACAACGGTGGTGAATAGTAATAACATTAGCCGATATGGTGATGTGACTGTGAATAGAAGATGCGTGTGTGTGTCTGTGTGTGACTATATGGTTATATTTGTAAAATCTAGTCAGAACATCATTAAGTTAAAGTACTCAGCTTTAAATTGTAACCAGATGTAATTGTGTCTTCACATTACTTTTTGTCTATGCCACCAATGAGTCCTGAAGGGCCCCTGCTGTCTTGTGATGTAATGTTGTGGATAATAATCGGAAGTCCCGCTGCTGTGAAGAGTAGTCTAGACACTACAGGTCTTCCAGTTCACTCCACTGCTTTCTTCACATTGCTGTCACTCAACAGCAACTCAAGAATGTATCTGTAATTGAGGAGGGAGGTCACATAAGGACTGAGGGTGGTTTGAGGAGCCACATGTTGTATTTACACTGTGAAGTAATCTCTTCAGCGGCAGGCATGCTTTCGTCCACAATTGAGGACTTTACCATTGATGTTAGATGAAAACACCTTATTAATGTTATAGAGGCAGTATACTTATTTAATTATCACGTATTTAAGCTGATTAAACTGATTATGAATCATTTTCTCAGGGACGTACAATGAGATGAAATATATTTCCAACATTTCCTATAGTAATTATAGTAGACTAATTAATAATTACCGCCGTGCACTGGAGTCTCGTCCGGTAATTTCCCCCGCCTCTCGCCCTCAGTCACCTCGGATAGGCTCCAGCCCCCCGCGACCCGCCACAGCGGATGAAGTGATTGACATTGAATGAATGAATGAATAATTAATAACTAGAAAATTTATATATATATATATTTCAGTTTTCATTTTCACATATACATATGTGAAACTGAAAGATTGTAGATAATTTAGTTTTTAAGATTGCACAAACACAAGCAGTTATTAGCAGCATGATATTAACCTGTTCATCTTATTGTCCCCAGTGTTACAGTCAAATGAGATGGTTAAGTTATTATTGGCTTCATCTCCTATCATGCTGCTGCCTGCAACACTGGATGTGAAATATTTCCCTTTTCTCAGCTAATTTAGAATGTGGAAAAGAAAGTATCGGATGTGACACGTCTAAATTACAAAAAAAAAAGTTCTTTTTAGCACCATTGATTAATGGAAATGTGTGTGTGTGTGTGTGTGTGTGTGTGTGTGTGTGTGTGTGTGTGTGTGTGTGTGTGTGTGTGTGTGTGTGTGTGTGTGTGTCTATGTGTGTCTATGTGTGTATGTGTGTGTGTGTGTGTGTACCTGAAAATAAAGTCAGAAGTTTAAAGTTTAAGTTAATGTTAAAAGACATTAATATCCAAGTTTTTACTAAAAAAAAAATGGAATGTTTCAAACCATTTTGTCACATTCTTCTTTCTTTTTTCACAATGGTGATCAAATGTATTTTTTAAAAAATATAAATAACTTGGTACTGACAATAAACGTTTTATAACATTTCCCTTCGGGGATTATAACAGTGTATTAAATTAAATTAAACTAAATTAAAAATTAACACTTCCAGATTAGCCTGAGAAACATTTAGCAAGTTTCAGTATTTTCACTTTTTTTTTTTTTATGTTACTTTCTTGTTTCTAATAAGATGACAGCACTGAAGATTTTTTTTGTCATTCATTGAATTTAATTTTAGAAATTGGAGATTTTCTCACAATATTGTCCTACCATGTGTAGAAGTTTTGTTTTTTTTCTTACATAGTAGTTCCTAATAAACACCTATGAATGTAAGTAAGACATCCATTTTAAGTTTTTTTTAGTTATAGTTGGAGGAAGTCCTTTTAGAAAAAAATATGACTGTATTGGATTTGGAGTCTTTGCAATCATAAAGAACAAAACTTGTTTGTCAATATAAAAAAGCACTGTACTATTAAACCCAGTGACAGAAGCACATTTTAGCTGCAGTGCAAAGGCTAGAATTTCAGATCAATGGTCCTCATGCATACAATATGTTGAACTGAACCCTTATTATAATATTAAACATGCTCATTACTTTAGGTCTAATGGAGTCTTACCCCCAACCCTGCAATTAAAATATAGATTGGAAATCTGCCTGAAACTGAAATATCCAGTCATATAATTTCTTCAGACATCTGATTTGAGTTCAACCAAGGATATGTGAAAAGGTTTAAATTTATCAAATCAGGCCTTTTCCTCTAGCAACTCAGACAACATCCTCAAGCAAACACTCACACTCTGTGTTATTTTCATGGATTTAGTTTCATGGATTTTCATGGATTTAGTTTGTGAAGACGCAGCAACATAATCACTTAAACTGCCTTCATGTTTATTATGTCTGCTGGTATTTCATTTTCCCTCAACAAGGATTTCATAATTCACACAGGAGCTAAACCCAAAGAGAGTTTGCAGCGGAGTCATTAAATTTGGGGTGTGCGAGTCTGGATAGTGGATCTTTTTGATTCGTTGGATGGAGATCATTGGTTCAAAGATCTCAAGGACATTGTAAATTTCATTTTCTTCACATTGCTGAGGTGAGCTGAGTAATCTGTTCCCACCCATCTCAGTGTTCTCAGGTGGTATTCTATGAATGCAGTTTGAGTTTGAACAAATTTTTTTGAGTCATTAGGCATCAAGAGAAAGGCCTTATGTTTGCATTAAAAGACAATAATTGAAATCATCATCGCCATTGTGTTAAACAAAGCTTTCCATAAAATACACCAACTTTACACACAAACTCTGATGTGTTTTCTGCTGCACACCCAGGTTCGGTTGTATAACGTCAAAATCTGTTAACATCAATCTTGTTCACCACTTGACTCTAGATCAGTTGTGACAAAGTGTTTGATTTCCTGTCATCCACACATCTGTGACTGCAGTTATGAGGATAAAGCATGGAAATCTAGTATCCTGATATATTGTGTCTGTACATTTTCATTGTTATGAACAACATTACACGTGTCTCCTGAGTTTTCATTATTAGATCAGCTTCACTGCTCTGACTTCAATATTTTCTGCTCGAGAACCACCTGCCAGGTTGAAAACCATCACTTTATTTGAATCATATGTAGGTGAGAAAAGACAAAAATGAAAAGTAAATAAAAATATATTAACTCGGAGAATAAGTGAATAATAACTGACATAAAACTGTCAGGGTTTCGTGGAGGTTCTTCCTGGTTTATAACCTGTTTACCTCAGATCACACGTCTGATATGTAAATTCAAATCCAAATAAAAATAAGCACAATAAACTAAAAATACCAATGAATTTAAAATAGGAAGAAAAAAGTTGCCCAAAAATAATTTGACTAAATTCAGAGCATGTTTTTGTTCAGCAGTCAGGATTACGGTAAAGCTTTTAAACTGTTAGTTTCCCGCTGCTTTTTAATATCTCGTGTGATCTATTTGTGTCCTTAGCTGCTAATAGCTTGAGGATATCAGGGAAACACAGCAGGGGTGGTACTCGTATAATGGATTGGTTATTTTATTTTTCTACCTCGAAAAGAGATCAAATTGGAAATTTGTCTTTCCCCTCCTTCCTGCATTCATCACTACTGTCTGTGTTTTACTGGTGAAACGGAAGCAGCGCTACTAAAACGCAGTATAGCATGACTGTCATATGGAGGCCAGAGCGGGTGCTGCTGTTTCCAGACTCAAGCTAAGACACAATATTAAATATACGGAAAGAGCTGAAATCCAGTGTAGGATGGAATATCAGGCCTCTGCACTCACAGCCGACAAGAGGATATCACAACGGGTGAGCTGAATTTGAGGAACACTAGCCCAGTGGGTGAGAGTGATTTTTGAGGCACTGAAACCATATTCTCCATTTCACAGTCACAGCACTGGCACAGCTGTGATAACACTGTGCCCTAAACCCAACTTACATTCTTATTTATTCAGTGTGCCCCACAGTTGCGTGATGATTATTCTGAGAAAAAAGTAATTGCTGACGATGTACGTGCACACATTTCCCTTTCCTTTCGCTTCGCTGTGCCTTGTCTGCTGTGCAGTAAGCAGAGCTGCAGCTGATATGCATAATCACACGTTTAAAGACGGGCGAAAAGGGAGAGAGCCATTTTCAAAATGTCTTCCTGACAACTCTAAACAATTTCGGATGTTTTCAGGACAATCAGCCCGCTAATTCTGCGCTAATTAGCGATAAGCTATGAAAAAGCCAAACAAGTCAAAATGGATTGTTTTTTTTTTAAATGGGTTTCTCTCAAGCAGAGAAGGACAGAGTGAATGACAGCTTTCTTCTTTTGCTTTGCATTGCTCCGTGCAATTACAATGTTCTTGATCATCTAAAGAGACCAAACAATTCTTCATAACAAATAGTAAATGCTGTAATGTTGGCCCATGATGCAGAAATGTTTCAGAATCCCGGTGCTTGTTATGGGATACATCAAACCTCAGTGGACCAATTTACCCAGCCTTATAATAGCATCTCTAATGCTCCAGTCTACATGAAAATAAACAAGTCTGCAGAAAGGAATATTAAATGTACTGTATTATTGAGTATTCCCAAAGAAACAAATTGATCTTTTATATGGAATTCAATCTATAAAAGCAATTTTACAGTAGTTATGATAAACAAACTGGTGAGACAGATTTTATTACCTCACATTTCAGAATTGCAGCTCAAACTTTTAAAGTAATCTGGTTGGCAAACCCCTGTCTGAATGTGACTGTGTAGAGAGGAATGTGTGTGTGTGCGTGTGTGTGTGTGTGTGTGTGTGTGTGTGTGTGTGTGTGTGTGTGTGTGTGTGTGTGTGTGTGTTTAGGGTGATTGTGTGTGATCTCTGCTGTAGCTGTGAAGTAGGACTGATTGTCTGATCCAGCAGGTTAAGGAGGGCTTTGGCTCGGATCTGCTGACCCATCTGGACTGTTTGCTGGGTTTCAGCTTCATCCCTGGACAACTGTAGGAGTGTAAACTCCACACCCTCTATTCAACTCAGACCATCATCTACTGTATACAGCTGTCGGAAAACGTAAATGGTCGTTTGCCCATTATGCGTCGCATTATTCTGTTTGAATGGTTGTGTGTCTTAATCCTGCTCACACACACACGGAGGGAAAGATTCAATGTTGATATAAAGCTGATCCTTTTCAATCTGTTTTTGGTTACTTTAGCTGCTGTGCATAAATCGTGCAGCCTCTGTTTTTCTACCCCTATGAGTTGATGCTTGATGTGACCTCGTACACACACCACGAAAGCCAAAGAGGATCAAAACACAGATCTAGCCAGATTACCACCTTATTTGTTGGTTTTTGTCGCTCCCTCTCTAGTATGTTTCTCTTTTTTTTTATTGCTGTCCACCAAACAAGGAACTGCTGCTCCATTCAGAAGTTACATTTACAAAAGGACACACACTATCAAGACCGACAATGGCATCTGCCTGCATGTGTGTGTGTGTGTGTTTTTGTGTGTTTGTGTGTGTGTGTGTGTGTGTGTGTGTGTGTGTGTGTGTGTGTGTGTGTGTGTGTGTGTGTGTGTGTGTGTGTGTACACATGGGTGAATCAAGGACCACGAAATCTTAAGTTCACAGCACCGATGGGTGACCTTACCGAACCCCTGAATCCAACTCTTCACAGACCTGAGGTTGGACTAGCTTCAAGTGGACTCTCAGCCTGTGTTGCAGTACGAATAATGTAGGGGGCGGGTGTTGATGGCAAATGTACGAACTATAAAATGCAATATCTCCAGTTCCACTTCAGTTACTCTTGTAAAACACTGTCAGTGAAAGAGTGTTGTTGAAATGTAATGCCAAAATAAACACAGTATTCTTCAAGTAAAAAAAAAAATACACCAGTTTAAGATTCGCCAAACAAACCGCTGTGTCCTGGTGAAAAAAGCATTGGGGTTCCCCACATGGCAACGTTAAGTCCATCACAATCCAAGAATATAAACCGCTATGTTTGATGAAGCCAAAACAGCTCTGTAAGTGAGAGACATGGACAAATGTGAAGACCGGAGCTAAATGGGCTAGCGGCCCGAACTTCCGGGTAGACGCCGGAAGCGTGACAGCTTGAGGTTCTCGAGTGAGCTTATTCAAATATATAGGTGGGGAGATGTGCATATTGTAATGCAACAGTATTATGACATGATGCACTGAAAGATTGTAAAGATTATATATATATACAGTATATATACAGTATATATATATATACACGGTATATATACGGTGTGTATATATATATATATATATATATATATATATATATATATATATAATATAGTTAGTTATATAGTTAGTTTTATTACGTCTAGGGGTTGTCTGAAATGGTCTACTAGCTGTTCATCCTGCACATAAAGGAGTGGAAAGATTTTTTTTTATTGAGTTAAAGAGTGAAAAGATAAATAATAAATCTCAGATGATAAAGCCAATGGAATTTGCAACAGGCTTTTATGCATCAGAATGGTTGGAATGCATGTTTTTCTTTCATAATGATGGGGTCGGCCCTGCAATGATCTGGCATCTTGTCTTGAGTGTACGCTGCCTTTTGTCTGTAGTCAGCTGGGATAGGCTCCAGCAGACCCTTGACCCGCAAGGCAGACAAGCGGCTATTGCTGAAACAATTGAAATTGTTTAGTCTACAAGTAAATAGCATCACCAATCAGTTGCATGCAATTCAGAAAGTTGTGAATGCATCTTAGGTATATTATCTGGTCTTGGTCTAATTACTGGGGAATATTTGCTTTCAGTGATTTTGTCATTAATTTAGATTCCAATATTTTCTGCTTCGTCAATGCTTGGTTCTATAACTTCATGTCAGATGTTAGCCTTCCATGGATCCATCAGGGAGTGTTTCATCCACTTAGTGGCCAAACTGGGCTCCAGCTGGCCAATAACAGCTGACCTCTTTAAGTCATATGTTTAGGCTGACATGTTTTTGTCTTCTAGCATTCATGCGTTCTCTGCATACTTTTCAATAATATCCCTTCAATCCAAAACATTAAATATGTAAGATTAAATTTATTCTGAAAGAAAACTCACTTTTCACTAACTAATACTGCCCCACTAAATGTGCAGCTGCACGTACAATCAGACAGTATAGGAAATCAATTTTGATTGAACTGCTGGAATGTCATGCAGTTTGAAAATTATGCATAACAGACACAAGTAAGCGTGCACACATTTTGAAAAATGTACTTGGCCATCGTTACTTAACTCCCAGTCATCCTCCCACACACACAGCAATGGCAGGGCATCCAGCCTCTTGACACTGTTCCATTTAGCCCACACTCCTGCCGGAGGATTCAGCTAATATACTCACATAGCCTGAATACAGCCATAGTGAGAAACAATTACTTTTTCCAAAGAAACAGAAGAATCAGGGGAAATGAAAGAAAGCATAACCTTGAGAGGGGATACTATTTTTTTTAACGTCATCCAAAGCTCCTGAACTGAGAGTGATGTATTAGGAAAAAAAAAAAAACCACTTTGTTAATGAAACTCCCAAAAGCACTGAAGTTACATTACAGCACACACTCATCACTATTAAAAGCCTCTCTCCCTGTTCCGGCAAAGAATGGGTCTGGAAAAGAGAGATTAAATAAATAAAAATAAACACTCCCAGTGTGTCAAAAATCAAACTGCTCTCCCAGTAGAACTAATTTACCTGAAGCAACTGGGGACGTTTAAGAATCGCACACATCCCATCTATAACTCCCATCAAACACATAATTTGCTTATGGTGGTCGTACAACAAGACAGTGGCTATTGATTGCATTCTGGAACATTAGGCCTACAGCTTGGAGCGGGGTCCCACTGCTCAATGGATTTTTCGGCGATAGAACAGCGATCAGGCGATCAATGGTGAGGGAGCAGAATAGAGATTACTAGCTATATTCAGAGGGTAGGGTTCACTGTATCCCTTACTTTGCGTCTGTATTCCAATGAAATGCCAATCAGATGATTTCATTCCCAAAAGATGAAGTGAGTTGAAATAGATGTCTGTCTCTATGATCAGCCTCTGGAGGAACTGCAGCTCTTACATAGAGCCGGATCTCTTGTGACTTTCCGTAATGGGTAGAATAAATAATGGTTTCTTGCTTGTCCATCATTGTTAAAGGATAACTGAGCACTGACAGTGATATAGTATTTCCCTTCATGAACTCATTCATCTGTTGCTGGTGTATTTGTTTTTATTCTTTTTAGTTTACGCATTCTGTGTGCAAATAAATATTTCTACTACTGAAATGAATTTTCCTATTGTTTTGTAACTGGTCAGAATTGCACCCTTTTTATAGAATGTAAATTTTATATAATTATTATATTAATACAATATATAATAACTAGCAGGAACCCATAGATAAAACAATAATATCAGACTTCATACCAAACATATGAAAACAAATGTATTGATATTATAAACCAAGCGCACCCAACGTAGTCAAAAATCAATGTTGTGATGTAACGACTTTTTGTTGGCTGGCATTGCAAAGCCATAGATGAATGTTAGCAGGCTAACTGGAGAAAGAAAGCTAACTAATGATGAGATTAAAAGAAATTTTAGAGAAGTGATAGTTCTGTTAGCTGACTACATGAACAGAACTGAATGTAGTTACTTAAAGACCGTTTTGTCAGATGCCCGAGGAGCATTTTGGATACTACATCGATTGTCCCATTCCAAACGGAAACCATAGCTGGACAGACTGTTTGTGCTTGCCAGCTAGTTTCACTCAGAATTCATTGCCGTTTTTTGTGTCGTTCCTGCTGTTTGGACTCTCTGCTCAAAAACAGGAAAATTATTGGAACAGTTATGACAAACTAAAATAATGTTAACTGGGAAGTCCATGTATAGTTAGTGATGGGCAGATGAAGCACCATGAAGCACTGAAGCTTTTCATCCCAATCGGTTCACTGCGGTTCGAAGCTTCGTGAGGCTTCATTTGCTCTAGTACGACATCTACTGAATGATAAAATATCAGTTGGTATGAGTGTGAAGTGTGTGGCATTTTGCAGAAAGCCTGTGAATAAAACTTTCAGCAAAATAAGGAAGTATGCAAAGCATGTATATTTTAGTGAATTTTAGTGACGGCAGTATACTGTGTGTGTGTGTGTGTGTGTGTGTGTGTGTGTGTGTGTGTGTGTGTGTGTGTGTGTGTGTGTGTGTGTGTACAATAAATAAAAAAATCAAATAAAGAAATGTATTAATAATTCCCGTAGGGAAATTACTTTTGTTTAACTCCAAATGCTTGCACACATATACCGTATACACACACACACACACACACACACACACACACACACACACACACACACACACACATACAAACTGGCGGTATGGAAAATGATCATTTGGACATGACGAAAATGAAAAGAAAGTAAACATGTACAGTGAGGGGAGAGTGGTTGGGGTTGGGGTATGGACAATGATTGTGCTTTTGTAAAACTGAGGTATAGTAACTGCTTGGGTCATATCATTGGTTTTTATTTTAAAAAATCTTGGCCAGTGTGGCAGGTCTTAGGTGATTTTTGTTTTTTGACTATATTTCCCACTTTAGAAAACACCTGCCTTATATCGCTGTCAAAAACTCGCGGCACAAACCGAACCACTACCTGAATCAGGTCATGTCCACAAGTAGCTGCATAAGCGCGTTGATCAACACGTTTATAAGCAGAACAACTCCTAGAACAGGACCGGGACATGTGGAAATTCACTAACGTTTGAGCGGTTTTCGTCGCAGGAAAACGCCCCCCAGATACAAAAAGTTTCGGTTACAGCGTCCACACGACAACGCAGACCTGGCGTTTTCAAAAAAACTTCACTTAGGCCGGCGTTTTCGTCCACGGACGTCTGCGTTGTCATGTGGAGGAAAGGTGTGACCGCAAAAAAAAGCTTCGCTGCCCGCTGCCTTACGCCATATTGTTCACATGATCCCTTCTGGCAGATTGATGTGCCGTGATTGGTTGGGTGCTTGATTGACAGGTAATGGGTGGAGTTAAAAAGCGTGACAGCGTGAGGTTTTCAAGTGATCTTACTCAAATATATAGGTGGGGAGATATAACATGTTGTGCATATTGTAATGCAATATTATTATGACATGATGCACTAAGTGAGGATTGTAAAGATTCTATATCCCTGGCTGAAAATTTAATTTCTTGATCTTGTTTAAAACTAATGTTGTCAAGTCTTGTACTGGCATTGGCTTCGTTGGCTTTACTTATAATTCAGCTGAGCATAACTGACCCTGGGGAGGTTTTCTGGAGCATGTTGAAAGGCTTCCTGGGAAATATCGGAAATCACTAATTGATGCAGAATCAGATTGAGGATATCTGAGAAAGAGAAGATACCACACAGGCGAATTGCAAATTGCCACATTAACACCTTATTGTAGGCTTAACAATAGCTGAGAATAATTAATTACTTCGTGATTTTGTCCTTTTTAGTGATTCTATTTTTCATTTATTCTTCTGTCTACCCTTATTAACCGGTGTTCCAGCACTGAACATGTTCTTTGCTAATCAAATTAAAGAATTTTATTTGTACTTTTATGGCAGTGGTATACATGGTAATAGAGACACTCCTATGTTACTTCAACAAAATATGTAAAGAACTGTAGTTGCTTTTTTGAGTGTCAGTCTAAATTATATTATATATTATATAAATGCAGTATAATGAAGTGTGACAAGCACTGACAAATATATAGACATCTTTTTCATTCAAAGTAGACAACTAATTAAATACCTATAATATATAATGTTTTGTCTCACTTGTTTCACATTTGCTGCAATTTAAAAAACATCATCATTGAATTTAATGAAAAAAACTTGTTGTTGTGTGGTGTAGTTATGATTAAAATACACGTCGATCAATGTGGGAGTAACAGCTTCCAATCCTGTGTTATGAACTGTGGTGAGAAGCCTCCTCCTTTGCTTGAGTTTGGATCACTGGTAGTGCTTTTAATACATGCGAATATATCTATTTGCAAATGTCTTCTGATTCTGAAGTGTGGGAGGTGTCTGTAAATATTTTTTTACAATGAAATTAGCAAAGAAGACTCAGCTAGAAAGGGAGGTTGTTTTTCTATCCGTGTAATACATATTGAAACTGCTTCTGAAAACTTGAGAATATCTTTTCATATTAAACCTTAATTTCTCAGTAAGTTATTAGTTATTAACTACTAAATGTGTAGGTATTACTTGTAGGATAATAGCTAAAATGCGATATCACACTTGTCCATTTGAGGCTTGTGGAGAAGGGAATTTGGAAAAAGTCCAAATGTTGGAGAGTCAGAGACCTGTGTTGATCTCAGATATCTGATGTGGTAAAGATATTATTTGAAAGGTTGATCTTTTTGATAAGGTGACGTGATACTGTAAAGCCCATAAACACAATAGTTATCGTATCAGATTATTTTTGTGTAATTAATGGTGCTGTCAGGCGATTAAGAAAATTAATCTAATTACTTACAGGATTTGTAATTAATTAATTTATCGCATTTTAATGTCATGTCTGCTAAAGACCCCCAAATAAAGAATTTGAATTCTAGGACATTACAAAATTGTAGTGCATGACTAATCAATAGAATACACCAAGAAGAGAAGATTTTAAATCCACATTTTTATTGGTTAAGTGTGCTTTATAAATGAAATTCAAAAGAAAAAAGGTCAAGCACATCAGCAAACCAATTGGGCCTGGTGCATTTCTCAAAAATGTAATACAAATACAGTTAAATAAAATATATAAAATTCAGAAATAAAATAAGGCTGAGTCTCAAATAGGCACATAAGCAGATTCTCAATCAAAATTAATACTAAAGCTGACTCAATACAGCAATTCAAAATGAGTAATATAACATGCCTCTAAATAAGGCAGCATCAATAGCAAGATGCCAACAGGCCAGTAGCTCTTAACCTTATTGGAGGTACCAAACCCTGCCAGTTTCATATGCTCGTCACCGAACCTTTCTTTAGTAAAAAAAAAATATATATATATTTTTTTTTTCAAATTTAAGACATAAGTATATGTTTTACTGGTGTGGATGAGTTCCTAAAGGCTCTGGATTTTGTGGGGCTGTCATGGAAGATGGATGGATTGATAATTAACGCGTTAAACTGACAGCCCTAGTAATTAATATTTCCACTCAGCAATGTAGAAACCATCAATAATTGCCTGATGAATATTTTTGTATATCACTGTAGCTCTCTGGGCTAAGACCAAATCTTCTGTTCACCAGTCAGTCTTTATAGTCCATTTAGCAACACAAAACACAAAAGAAAAGGAAGTGGAAGATGACATATCACAGTCTTGCTGTATATACATTATTCCTTAAACACAAATCTGCATTTGAATTGAGATATATTCAAGAAGGCTTTCCAAAACTGGCTAAATCATCTTAAAATTATAGCCGATGGGTTCTGAGATTTAAATTTTGGCGAACGCATTCAGCCTTTTTCTCTCCAAATGGACTGCTTTTCTGCATGCATCCAAAACACACTCAATTTTGATTGGTCAATACTACTGAGACAACAAGCAGGCTACAAAAAGAAACTAGAATGCATCCAAAGCCTCATCTCTTCCCTCTGCATTCATATGCAGATACATGTTTATCACGCTAAATAACAATGGTGGGGCAAAGTTGGAGCTTCTTTACAGCTAGATGTATAGTGATATTTGTAAAGACGTATGTGTGTATGTGTGTGTGTCTGTGTGTGTGTGTATATATACATATGCATGTGTCTTGGGGCGAGTCTCTTCTGTGGCTGAGTGGAGAGAGCTCATTTGAGAAGACGTGATTTGAAGAGAGATCAGGGAATTCCTCCAACATCATGCTCCTATAAATCATCTCTTTAATCAGCCTGAAACTCCCTCTCAGCTCGCAGCTGACAAACACACATACACAGACACACAAAGTTTAATGCAAAAAAAAAAAGCCCTTTGCAGGTTGGCAGAGCATGACGGCATCACATCGCAGGGTAAGTGAAGGGAAAACTAAACATAAAGATGGAGAGAACGAGCAAAGGGAATGTAAAGGAGACAGAGTAGAGCAGACGTAGTTCACACAGGTTGGTGCAGTCAGTGCTGAGCCATGTAGCCATGTAGCACCATGCTGGTAATTGGATCGGAGAGTCTTTTGGTGGGAGGATAGACGCTGGGGAATCGGGTGAGAAGACTGGATTGCTGCAATCCCCATCTCCCAAGCCAGAAGGGTCTTTCTATGGCTTGTATTACGCACTTATTTAGTCCAACGTGGATCCTAAACAAAAGAAAAACCTAATCATCATCCAAGCATTTACTTAGATCCTCCTGCAGCCAAAGCACTTTTTCAATTTGAATATATAAGGCCATTGCTGTGAGGCATTTTTATCTGATATGCATAGAAATGAAATTTCTGTACACTATAGTGGAATCTATATTAATAACATCACTCTCGCTCATGTTCAGCCTGAATGAGAGAGACAGAGGGAGATAGAGTTGTCCAATAGTTGTATTACAGTAATACCTTGGTTTAATGGATGTCTGGTTTGGAACAAGGCTGTTCTCGGTCCAACCGAGACTGCGCTGCATTGGAGGGATGAGATGTGCCCCCTCATAAATCCTTTAGATGAGATTGGGGGTTCAGAATGAGGGAATGAGCGGACAGTAAGAAAGACTGAGTGATGCACAAAAAAAAGGATTCTGCTTCTGTGACAAGATGTGTGCGTGCGTGTGTGTGTGTGTGTTTGTGTGTGCGCACACCAATCAGACCTGATGGTGTCTATGTGATGCACACCCTTACCTCTATGTACACAGAGGAAGAGCTAATGTTTCTCAGACACAGCTCTTTGGGGCACAATGTTATTTGTTCTCTCTTGCTTGTCCCTCTAGCTCCATTACTCATAGTCGTTTTTTGCACACACATGACCTTATTTTCAAGATATAGATGGATGGAAAGGTTGCCAGACAAAGAGAGAATGAGGATGAGAGTGGTGAAGCCAGAGGGACAAGGAAGAAAACAGCTGGAGGTGGAAAAGGTCAGCGAGACATCGGTTCTCCTATAAATTAAACAGCTGCTGCTTAGAATAAGCTTGTGCTGTAATATTAAATGGGGGAGGCAATACCATTAAGGAGGAAAGGAAAGAAAGTAATCACAGGCAGAGTATAGCACAGCAAAGAAGGAGATGACAGGGAGGAGAGCAGCGTGGAAAAGAGATATTTCAGGAGTGGAAGACAATCATCTTGATTGGATGATTTTATTGGGTCCCAACAGGAGAGGGGAAAGTTCAGTTAGCCCTTGAGTCAACAGCTGAAGTGAAAAGCCGCCTGCACACGTCACCCCCTCCCCAGACTCCAGCGACCTGCACACTCAGCCAGTCTTCCGCTGCAGCTCCAGCCCCACAAGCCAAAGACCGGGAAAGGCGTTGACAATGACAGCCACCTCCAGCCTTTAGGTTTCAGGTGTGATTAAAACAAGCGTTGCTTCCATTAGGTTTTATACACGAGTCAGCAGTATGGCGAGCAGGCCCCAGCATGCCCCCGCTCATTAGTGGTGTGGACTCTACAGCGACAGGGTCTTAATTGTTTTTCTCTTTAACTGAGCAACTTCATCAATAATCATTAAAAGGTGCTCAAGCAGGTGGGGTACTTCTTCACTACGTCACGGAAACACTGTGCACAAATCATACAAGACACATTTCTAGGCACTACTCTTTAAACCTAAATTTCGGTTGGTTTTAAGGATTTTAGATTACAGTGACATACGACTGTAAAGAACTGTGAGAACGAAAGGACGTGGCTGAGAGAAACGAACAAGATGAAAAAGTTTTATGGTAAAACTTCACATTATTTTGTCACTGAATCGCCTCCTTTTTCAGTCATCCTGGTCTACATCAAGGACAGTTTGGTTTTGTCAGCTGTCTTGCCTGCGCGGTGGAGATATGTCTGTGTGTGCAGTGCATTCTCTCACTGCCTAACAGTGACATTTCTGCTGTACATTTAAGAGCATGCCGAGTTCTGTACAGGTTGTCATAGCAAAGTCTTCTGCAGCATTCCCCCCTCCTCCCCCACGCACACACCTTTGCACCTGCCCTATCCCTGTCTCGCACTCCTCTTTTCATCTCCCACTTTCTTCATCTATTTTTTCTGTCTCGGTCCATCAGTCATTTCATCTGGATGTTTTTATGTCTGTCTTAGTCGCTGTTTTTTTTTCCTTTATGCTTCTGTCTGTTTTGCTCTTATTTCATGTCATTATTAAATACACCCACACTGCTCCCCTTTGTAGCCACATATAAAACACAAACCTCACAAGCTAAGCATTTGCTTCCCGTCATTTTGTCAAACTAAATTTTTGTCTAATTCTTTCTCAGTCTTTGCTTTGTGTGTTATTTATTCTTTATATTACTGACAGTGAACTCTGTCCGTCTGCTGGTCCCTCTTATGAACTCTCTCTGCAGCCCTCTGTCTCTTTCTGTTAGGGCTGAACAAGCTCTTTGTCGCCACCCTCGCTGGTCTGTCATCTGTTGCTGATGGTTGTGGTGTATTCAAGCAAGCAAGCAAGACTTGAGGCAGCCTATTTGTATGGACTGTGTGCTCCAGGAGTCCTCAGCGTTGACAGGAAAGCTTAACAGCAAAACACATTGTGTGTTCGTTTGCACACTTACACACAAATCACTCTTGATCATTTACTTTTCCTGTCCTGAGGAGATGTCGCTTCGCTGGGGGAAAAGTTTGTGTGCATTCTCTTGGCAAGGCCTGTTTGTGTGTGTGTGTGTGTGTGTGTGTGTGTGTGTGTGTGTGTGTGTGTGTGTGTGTGTGTGTGTGTGTGTGTGTGCGTGCGTGCGTGCGTGCGTGTGTGTGTGTGTGTGTGCGTGTGCGTGTGCGTGTGCGTGCACTAACACTATCAAGTGAGCATGTTAAGAATAGCTGTGGGGGAATGGATGTGTTTGTTCTCGGTAGGGACACGTGAGAGGAGCGCAGAGCTGACTCTGAGTCAGCTGAGCGACTGCTTCAATGGTAAACATGGAAATTAGAGAACTGTAACCCAACACCATTCATTCATCTTCTGGAAGACATCTCATCTTCAATTTAACCAAATCCGGGTCACAAATTTCACTTGAGTCTATCCCGGCTGACTACGGGTAAGAGGCAGACTACACCTTGGACAAGTCGCCAGTTTATCACAGGGCCACACACAGACACACACTCACACTCAGACTATCTGCAGACAGTTTTTAGTGACCGATTCTCTTGCGTTACACATTTTTGATGGTGGATAAAACCGGAGTACCTGGAGAATGTTAGCAAATAGAAAACACACGAAAAATAAATGATCAACAGTCTATTAGCATTAATTTAAGCCACTTAGAAGAAGTATCTTTATTAAAAACAAACCAGCAGGGGTGAGACACCCTGGGAGTCAAGTCTGATAATTTAGCAACGTGTTTAATTATTAGAGTTCTGGATGGGTTCCGCATAATTATTCATGGAGTTATACAGTACTTTGCATCCTCTTACTACCATGCCATAATTTTATGAAGTAAAAATGTGTGAATTTGATCTCATATCGTGAAATTGTGACAAAGACCAAAACAAAGCAGGTGGCATTTCAGACACACACACACACACACACACACACACACGCACGCACACACACACACATTTCCTCCAATCATGATGCCCCCATCTCTTTGGCATTTGTGTTATAGCTTGTGAGTGACAGTTGACAGATGTGAATCTATAGCAGTAATTAAATCAAGGTCTACTGTGTAAAACACTGGGTGTACAAGCATGGCTGTGCTTATTGACAAATATCTACGCAAATGTCACTTTCCCCTTTCCATTAAAATTTTACGGAATTTGAAGCAAAGTAGTTCAGCTGTTTCAGCAAAGGCAGGCATTCTGAGACACAGGGGCATTATGGGAGAAAGTTGAAAAAATTAGCAAAACTTTGCAAAGAGAAATTCTACTATCACATCCTCCTCAGTGGCGATTTCATCTATATGTCCCTCTTGATGTAAGTGGGAAGTCAAGACTTGTAAAGCCAGGAGATGGACCATAAAAATGTCTTTTATTTATTTTTATTTTTATTTTTTTTGCAGAGGTGGAGTAGGTAGCACTGTTGCCTCACACCAGCAAGGTTCAGGGTTTCATTACTTGCTTTTGTATGTTCTCCCTGTGTCTTCGTGGGTTCTTTCAGAATTCTGCGACTTCCTCACACCTCCATTAACATGTAATTTAGCTGAATTGATCAATCTAAATTAGGTGTGACTGTATGCGTGCGTGGTTGTTCGTCTTTCATGTGGCTCAGCGATACACCGGCGCATTCCTGGAGCGTGCCCTGCCTCCTATCCATAGTCCACTGGGATAGGCTGCAGCAACACACAAGATGCGTGAAGAGAAGGAAGCAGCTGGAGATGAGAGGATTACGGTAGAGATGATTACAGTCATCTCTACTACAACAAAAATGGATGGACAGTCTTTGCATGACTCCAGCCAAGTTAAGGTGATTATGGGAATTTTAAAAAAAATCTAAATCTCTCGCAGTGCACATTAAATGCCCACTTATACATCTGCATGATAAATGTCTTTGTTCAGTATCCCATGGTACACATACATTTTAAAAACGCAGAAATACTTTTGTTCTTAAAGTCACTCAAACATGCTTATTGGTGCTAGTAAAGCTGGCATGCTGTACCTAATCATGATTTAACAAGCCTATGCATATACGTAACATTTGCTGTTCAAAAACAGCTTGTGAGCTATGTATCGATGGTAGCAAGGTTTAAACTTTCCCTGCCTCTAACGCTGAACCTTTTTGATAAAATTAGCAGAGCTTGGGCAGAGAATCTGGAGAAGAAGAAAATAGAAGAGAAGAGCACTTGTTTTGTGATCCTTATGAGTTGGTCTTAATTAACATAATGAGAAGAAAGGATTAGATGAGACCAGAGTGCATCCTGGCAGTTGCTGTGGGAGTTGAGATAGCAGTCGTAGTTAAGCCATCATTTAGCCATACCTTCATTTATGGAGGACGGGTGAAGAAAGACCAGATGATTAGAAAATTAGATAGACTTACTTTTAAGCCCATCAAATTTATTAACCAGCTCGAGAGTTATTTTCCGAAGGAAATAGATTTGAAAGGCATGAATATTTCATGATTTACTCCAACGTGGGTTACAAGTTCTCTGTAACCAAATTTAGTTTATTCTTCAATTTATATTATTATTGTCTACTAGTTAAAAATAATTAAAATCAGCCTGTGTTGTTCCAATTATGCCACCAAAAACACAGTTTCCCTTCTTGACCATATTTTCATGTAGCTTTCTTACAGATCGTGTTGTTCATTGCCTTGTTGTTTTGGAGGCTTGTTTATCGCCTTTATGTTTTGACCATCGGAGAGCATGTTCACTAAACTGCCAACAGTTTGCACTAAATCATGCTGGCAAGTCCCCATAAAGACTGCAAACTAAAATGGAAAAGTTTCAGTTCCAGATAAGACACCTTCTATTAAACAGAAACAGAATAAGGGAGAATAATGTGAATTGGATGAAAATGAATCATTTATTTCAAAAAACTATTGCTTTGCATAAGATCCTGTCCTTGAACAACAAGACAAAGTCATGCGGCAGATTTTCTTCTCGCCTGGATGCTGGAGCGATGAATGAGGAGCACAATGAGTGAAAGTTATCTTATCTCCTTTCTCTGGCTGTTTGTAAATTCATGGTAAACTAGAGGTTTAGAGCAGATACCTTTCTTTCCCATCCTTGCTGCCCTCGTTGATTTATCTTGTGCTTCCTCACTGCTACCGTTTATCATATCCATTACTGAAAAGTGAGAGAATTATGGACAAGGGAGCTTTATGGAAAAAGCTGATCACAGAGGAGGGAGACATGACGGTATATCTGGAGAAAGCACATGCACCCACAGATTGACTGATGGGAATGTTTGTCTTTGTCTGAGTAAGCATGTGTGTGGCTGCATTCTTTAATGTACAAGTTTGTAAGTGAGACGCAACTTGTTTGCAGCCCCCCCCCCCCTCGCGAACCATCAGCCACCTCCATTGTTTTGAAGCCACAGAAGCGAACAGAAACACACTGCTGTGGCCACTCATTTGCATGACAAAGGCTTGGTTAATTATTTAAGGAGCCTTATTTGATCAATACAGGAGAGCTATATCCGACTGCAGGGACAATCTGAGCCACTGGATTCTATAGGCCTTCATTATTCATGAGAACCACAGAAGAGGGACCGGGCAAGAGGGAGGAAGGGAGAGCAGAGAGGGAGCAAGAGATAGAGAGCTACAACAAAGGCAGGGGGGTCTGATTTCATGTGTATTAAAAGTTTTCCTTTTTTGTGCTGATAAATATTTTACAAAGTTTGAAACTAAGAAGGGACCTTTCTATCTGTGGAGGTGAGAGTGGAGTGGAGGGGATGTTAGGTGGCATTGCTTTTGTCGCAGTTGGGGGGTGGTGGTGCCCACATACCTTCATTATTATTTCTACATCACTTTTTTGCACATTAACTGAACATTACAGCACATCCCACTTTATGGTCACGTAAGGAATTTTGTCCTCTTCATTAGCATGCATAGACAAACCTGTTGGCGTGCATTCATGCAGAATGTGTTGGTGTGTGTTCCATGTTTGGATGTATGTGCATTATGGATTAGTCACAGGTACATGTCTACTCTACAGCACAGCCATGGGCGTGCAACTATAAATAGCCCTTATCCCACAGGAGTGTGTTCTGTCTTCTATCCTCTCTCCCCTTTGGCCACACCTGAAGGAGTATACGTAAGTGGAGGTGTTACCCTGCAAGTAGGGGGTCTGCACAGGACTGTTTCAGGCCCACTGTGTGTGGCCATTGTCTTCTCTGATTGGAGAGTCACACATTTTGTTCAAATTAGTTGAGCATGGGTAAAAAAAAAAAAGAGACACATCCAAATAATTCAAAATACTGAGGTAAACATCGTCCTACCATAAAAACACATAATTGTTCCCTGGTTGGAAATCCACCCACTTTTATTGACTTCTTCTCCGCTGCTCATTTGAATCCTGCTTCATCAGGGATTTTTTTTTTTTTTTTGTGCAGGCCTGATGCAGCTCAGTCTTTTGAAGAGTAGGCGAGTTATGGCTCTGTATAGTTTAAAGAAAGCAGAAAAAGAAGAGTAAAGCCTGGGACCCATGAGTATGTAAAAAAAAAAAAAAAAAAAACTTCTGAAGGTATAAGTGAAACTAGCACAAGTTTTAGTTTCTATTTAAATCTCACATTTTTTTTAAAAACCCTATTATGTTGAAGAAAACTTAATTTAACACAGATTTTTGTGAATATTAAAGGAAAAATGCTTAAACACACTAATGGAAAACATTTTAGCAAGGGCCCAGGTAAAGATGAGGGAATCACACATTGTGGACATCAGGTGAGATGCACTGTGGGAATATGAAAGATGTACTTGTCAATAAAAAAAAAAACAGCTTATTTTTCAGACTATTTTGTGAGTCTGTTGCTCACCTTTATGAACATTTATGTGTTTGGGCGAGCTTCTATGAGAATTTGATCAAACACATAATTGTGCACAGTCCAGCAACTGTGTTGTTGTCGTCATGCCAACCAGCTGCTCGTTTGTTTTTTGGTCAAAACCACAACTATTTGGAGATGTCTTAAACAACACAGCAAAATGCACCTATTATCAGAATCCAGGCTGTATCCACATTTTTTTGGGTGGGGTTGAAAATTTGGTACTCTGTCACAGTAACTTGCACCCCGGTTACTGATTCTTAGAAAATGTGTCAGATGCTGTACCGCACACATGTCTTCTTTGAAAGTGTGTGTTTGGCACAGGCACTGGATGTCAGTGTATTAGTCTCATTAAGGGATTTCTCATGTTCTTGGACACCTCTCTGAGCGTCTGATCGGACCTAGACAGGCTGATCCCTCCAATCGTGACACCTTCTGTGGTGTCATCTGGACAGCAGGAAATCACCACAGATTAGTGCTTGGAAAAAGACAAAGAATGAAGAATATATTTGTAAAATAAGGAAATGAGAGTAAGGATAGTGCAACTGGCTAATGAATTAAATATACAAATTATTAGAAATGAAGAGAATGACAGGGGAGAGACTTCCGTGAGTAGGACTCTTCTTCAGTTGCATTTGATGCGTCAAGGAGATTTTTTTCGTTTGAAACTGACAGTTATGCAGCCGGTTTCTTTGTCAGACTCTCTCTGTTCTTAAATAACTTCTACCTCATCTCTGTCTGCCACCCAGCATCGCTCCCTCTTCAGCCACACTCCTGCCAATTAAAAAAAGACCATCACAGAATTATACAGAATTATTCAATTACAAGTCTTTCATTTAAAATCAGTTCACAAGTGGAGGTGTACATACTGGTTGTCAACATTTGTACATAACAGGATCCTTTAATTAGATTAAACTGTTTTTCATTCCCATCAGTCTGTCCTGCCAAAATGGGAAAATAAGAGTTAGTATACTGTTTGTACAAATGTGTATGAGTGGATCATAATTATCACAGATCTCACTAATAAGTAAATTTGACACAGAATCTTTAATTAGAATGATACAAACAGACCTTTGTTAATTCAGTTGTTAATATATTCATTTTGTTACTAAAAATCTTTTTTTTATAGATGAAATTAATGCATTTGAGATGCAACTCACAGTATTTAATTGCTTGGAGCTGCTGCCCTATAATTCATCCAATGAACAGATTTTCAGTGGGCTAAGGCATCCCAGCTCCTGGCTGATCGAGTTACTCCAGCTGAAGACTTGACTTTAGAGTGCAACTCATTCCATCCCATTAATGGATTAACAGGCACCATGTAAATGTTGCCCCAGTGGCGTGGTCTCTCTGTTGCTCTCATAATTGTTAACTATGAAGTTCACATCAAAACTAATCACCAGTTTGATGCCATTACCCTCCACTTTTGTTGCCACTGGCAACTGATAGAGTACCGCTGTATAAGGAGAGTCACCTTGTTTGAACGTGAATGAGACACAAGCTCTACAAATGAAGAGGATAAAAAAGGAGCACAATAAAGAAGGTTTCTGAGGTGATGTGCTGCATTCTGATTATTGCTGCAATGTATTGGAAAAAAAAATCTTTTCTGTTATCTAAATTGCACCATGAAAAATATGGTAATCTATATCAGATGACTTTTAATGCTTCATTCATAGAAAATTAATCATTCAACAAGTTTTTTGTAGGTTTTGAAACTTTTAAATGAAAAGTGTAGAGTCACATCTGACAAATGATGATTACAAATACAAATTAAACTGTTCAATCAAAACCAGACGAGAGACCAAAGCACATACGCAAATCAAAAGTTATAATGAAATGCACATCACCAAATAACACAATGACAAAAAGAAAATCAACAACAGCTTGATTGTATTGAAAATGTTTTTTAAACTTAATATTTGAGTCCATTTGCCTTGTGTGTCCTTCAACTTGACTATGGAGAGCAGTACTGGGCAGCTGTACTTCAGAGAAGAAAAGAAGACACGTTGGGCTTCAACAGATGTAAAATTCAGTTTTTCAATGGAGAATGATTTTACCTTTCTTGTGTCCCAGTTTTTCTTAAATTGCGTATGTGCTGAGCGGAACCTAGGAGGATGAGACACACAGCAGAGTAATACCAAACGTGATCAGCCCAGAGAAAAGCTTCATCCCTCACATTCAGTACCGTACTGTACACCCCAGCCTTCACCGTGAGTTTTCCTTGAAAGTGTTTACTCATTCCTGTGAGCATGCAGTTTTTTAGAAGGTGAAGTAAAGGAGAGGAGGCTCCTGATGCAACTCATCACCAAGCTTGCTGCTACTGTCTCCTGCCTTATCTGCTCAAGGAGTAGCGGCACCCAGCTGGGAAAAAATAAGAGGCTTGATTACGCTCAGATTAGCAAATGAGCAGGTTAATGACTGCGCAAAAGTCTTGTACAAGAACTGTCATTTCTGTGAGAGATACTCAAAGGACCTAAAGAAAGGAGGAGGGGGGATGAAGGAGGAGAAAAGGTAGGGGACACATGCCTCTTTTTCTTTTTGAAGAAAGCTCTCTGGTTTCTGCCCCCTTTAGCTCAAAAGCACACCATTTTGAGGTTGAGAGGAAATGGTTACATCAATGAGCTATTCTTTTTTTTTCTGAGGACACTTTTCCCCTTGCATTTGCTCTCTCTATCCCTTCCCCTCACTCAGGAGACTGCATCAGACTCCCTCACTCCAGCTCTCTACCCACTCTCCTGCTCGCCGGCTTTCATCTTTACACCTCACTGGATTCTTTGGGAGGCTTCTGACTTTTTCTTTTTTGCAACAACCATGCAGAGATTTCTGAGACGTCGTCTAAAGTTTGCAAGGACGTTCTATTTCACGCAGAGAAAGAGCGCTGAGCGATCTGACTGGAGAAAAGGCAAAGTAATTAGGGGGAAAATGGCACATTGTTTTTGGCTGACCTTGGTTACCGAGGGCCAATGTTGTTCTGTTTGTTCACATCAATAGCCAACAGTAAGTGTTTTAGACCTATGAGATCCAGCAACTTCTTCCAGTGCTGTGTGTGTGTGTGTGTGTGTGTGTGTGTGTGTGTGTGTGTGTGTGTGTGTGTGTGTGTGTGTGTGTGTGTGTGTGTGTGTGTGTGTGTGTGTGTGTGTTGGAGAGAGGGAGAGAGAGACAGAGATGGATGGATTTGGTGGGCAGATGTGTATGAAGTCTGGAGCAAATGGAGTGAGAAGCTGGGCAGCTGGCAGAGGACAAGGAATCGGCTAGAGGAGATGATGGGAGATTCACATGCACACGTGCACCCACACACATCCACACTCAGACTCCTAAACACACACGCACTCACACACACACAGAAAAACACGCAGCAGTGATTCAGGATAGCAGCACACACACACATGACTCACACCGGTTCACTTACCAGACGTCTTCTTGTGTGTGTCATCCCTCAGACAACCTACTGCAACACCACTAACTTAATTTGTCTTGCGTTGTCACCGGAGTGTCATCGTCTGTCATCAGTTTAGTGAATTAGAGTTTCACTCCAAAAGTGTTTCCAGGGAATTTGTCTCAGACGTAGTCATACCTCTTAATGGAGCTGAAGGTGTAAAAGTTGGCAGTTGGCTGTTATAGATTTTATGAGTGCTGTTGTAGCCAGAAGGACAGCCACAGATGAGTCAGGGGTTTGTGTAGATACACAAAGAGAAAGCTGTTTAGAGCAGTGGGAAAGCATCTATATTTTATCTGTCATTCATATTTGAGTGAGCCAGAAGATGGGAGAGACGGCGTGATGGTAGGAAGTACCGAACATGCTTTCTCTGTATCTTTCACAGGGTAGTGTTTCTTCTACAGCTACATTAACACAAGTTATACCTTTTAAATTACAGCTCTAGCGACTCCCAACACCTCCCTTTGCCTTTTTTCCCTCCATTTCCCCTTCATTCATAGCCTATATTTTCCTCCTCCTTATGAGAAAATTCAGGATTGGATTTTTAGTCTTTTCCAAATGAATTGAGCTGCGCCGTTCATGTTGAAACGAGCCCAGTCGATTGCCTAAATGTAACTATGCATAGTTATCTGGACTGCAGCGAAAGCCATTTGTGGGAAGCCTAAACATTATAAACAAATAAAGCAGCCGTATTCCCCCCGGGCCCTTGGTTAGGAATGCACTGCAGTGTCTGGTGAATGGGCAGCCAGCGTGAAATCCAATATAGGCCTCTGCGTGGAAGAGGAGGGAGAACGCTCCACTCCAATCTTCATCAATATAACACTGTACAAGACTGGTGCAGCTGTTTCCACCAAAATACAACTATTGTTATTTTGACCACGACACGTCACGTTGGGTATTTCTTATACTTCTAGTAATACTGTTTGGGGTTTTTTGTACTTGACAAAGAAAACACTGTTCTGCTGGACCGCTATGGTTACAGGAAGTGTCAAAGGAGCTGTAATCAATCCATCCAGCAGATGAACCACTTTTGGAACAGGAATAATAAAACAACATTTTCCGCCACTGGCTATTCAAATTGTAATGTCTATTGCAATCACAATATCCGCATGATTTTTTTTTTCTATTTTGTTTGTGGAACTTATTATATTTTATTTTTATTAAAATAAGAGCTAAATATTATGATGTTGGACATTGTAATCTTGCCATTCTTGTAAAAAAAAAAAATGCACTGATTTAGAATAAATCTATGTTTACATTTTATTAAGATGGCACTGATTCCCCATTGATTCCATTATGGCCTGTTTATCTCTTATCACTGTCCTAATGGTTGAGAATGAGACAGGATCTGTAAGGGTTAAGTCATCCTGGGTGTGTACTGCAAGACATGCATACCTAGAGGACTCATTCCTCCTCTCTCATTTGCTGAAAACCCACTCTGGTTACCATGGAAACACCTTTATCACCAGCAGTTATTGTGACATTGATCCAGAGCAAGGGTGTGACGGCCTTACACCATTTCTCGCGGGGTGTCTTGCGATGACCTTCTGGATGATATGTGCTCCACGAGGCTGCACGCTACAGCATGAACAGGGAAGCACACACACACACACACACACACACACACACACACACACACACACACACACACACAGTTTCTGCAGACTTTTCTTGGTTGTGTGTTGCCCCGGAGCACTCTGTCACACATCTTTTTGTGCGCATGTGGAAGTGTGCTGAGAGAGAGATCAAGGATGAGGTCAAAGGGTAACACGTGCCTTTCTTGATGTACGACCTTGGGGTCACATGTCGCATCCATTCGTCTTAGTGCCGCTCAGATCTCCGAATAGCATTCCATGTACAGTTTCAGTCCCGGATAACCTCTCAGATAGCCACCACCCTGTCTCATCACTGGTAGCACAATTCATCCTGACAAGCCATTTATTCTTATTATGTATTTTACAGACATATTTTTTATGCTACAAGTGAAACAAATCTGCCAATTGGATGTGATAGCTCATTTATTTCTGTCATGCCAAAGTCGCAGACAAAGACATTTCTTAAATTAAGACAAAGTTTAAAAGGATCACTCAGGACACTTGTTGTATGAGGGATTATGTAATACCTCTAAATATGTCTCACCCCTTTGGATAGATTGTTGGCACCATAATTCGTGGTGAATGCATTATTTGGTTGAATGGTTTTTAAAGCGTTCATAATTAGTTTGCCTTAATTGTGAAATGTGTTTTCCCATACTTTATACTGGAACGTTTGGACTCATTGTACCACGAGACACAGCGTGGAAACCAGTATAAAGCTCCATGCTGATGAGAATGTGTGCCACATTCTAACACAGCATGGTGTGCTTTCAATTTAACTCCAACTGCTGCATTAATCCATCTCTCTCTCTATTGGGTAGCCATTATGGATATGGCTGGTTTATAAAGTATTTTTATGAGACAGCTTCTACTTTTTTGTCCAGCTCTATTGCGAAGTGGCCCCTGCAAATGCCTCGCTGTTGTTCTCCTGTCTCCCCCTCTTACTCCTCATTTCATTTCTTCTGTGCGCCTTCCCAGCCACATCATCTCTAATGAAGCTAAATCTAGCATGCTAAATGGGACCAGTCAGCTATGTCATTGGTGCTGGAGCAGCCGTAGCAGTCATCTATTGGCCCCCGAAGGCACAAACGCCACTCCAAGACGACAAGTCGATAGTATTAGAAGCGTTCACAGGAAAACTCAATGTGGTGTAGACTCAAGCAGGCTAGGACATGTCATTGGTAGCTCTGACTTATCAGTGCAATCTATGCACCCAGAAAACAATATCACCCATGTGTAGGATACAGAAAAGGATAAAGCAACCCAGCTGGTATGTTTACTGTATCTGGAAGTGCAACTGTAGCTGAGATTGGTGCTGTACCAGGAATCAAGTGTACAGAGAAATGCTCTGCAGGATAGCAGCTTGTCAATTGCAGCACTCTCAGCCACAAAGTTCTCAGCCTCAGGATTTCATATAGAATCTAATGGCTTTGGAGTGTGAGTACACACAGCAACACAAGTGGAAAAGCACCATAATATGGGACCCTACATGACAATCCCAAAAGCACACACACACACACACACACACACACACCTGTAGGTACACTCACACACTCACGCACACACACAATGTGTCAAGCTCCTACTGAAGCCCAATATATCCCTCACAAACCTATTATGGGTGCTTCATACAACAGCCCCTCACAAAATACAAAGAAAGGAAGTGAGAGCAGCACAGACTTAGAGAGAAATACACACACAGGAGGAGAGCAATGAATTTGTTAGGTCCTCAGAATTAAAGCTCATTCTGTCGGCAAAGAGCACAATTTAAACTATTGTGTTGTGTGATGGTTTTCATTTAAACAAAACAGGTTGTCATTGGTTATCTTTGATTATTATGTTGTCTCACACAGAACAGACTAGAACAAGGATAAAAGGTGATATTTGGGGATCGCAGTATAACTACCTGACACTACTCCTGTATATAGGGGTAGTACACACACACACACACACACACACACACACACACACACACACACACACACACACACACACACACACATATCTTTAGCCATACTGGTGGTGCGACAGACATGAATTTGTAGAAACATGAGTTCAACAATTAAAGAGGAAAACAGCGTCATTGACAGTCCTGATTTTTTTCCTGGAACAATTATTGTTTTTTTTTAGAACTCGGTAGAGGGCAGAGAGAGAAAGGGAGAGTGCGGGGGAGAGGGAGAGACAGAGAGACCACCGAACTGACTGGATTTCTTCATTCATTGCTTTTGCTGAATAATTATCAAGTATGTTTGTTTTTCCTTAATATTATAACCCAATAACACCAAGTCACACATTTCTTCCGCAATTCAGTCATATTTAAGGTATGGCCTGTCAATAAAATTTTGTACTCACGTTTGTGCATCTTTTGGCAAGTTTTTGGTGATACCCTAGCTAACTGTTGTTTTCAACTACAGATACTTAACCTCCTGGTAGTGAAAATAGTAATTTCCCCGTAAAAGGGGATTAATAAAGTTCTTCTTCTTCTTCTTCTTCTTCTTCTTCTTCTTCTTCTTCTTCTTCTTCTTCTTCTTCTTCTTCTTCTTCTTCTTCTTCTTCTTCTTCTTCTTCTTCTTCTTCTTCTTCTTCTTCTTCTTCTTCTTCTTCTTCTTCTTCTTCTTCTTCTTTCTTCTTCTTCTTCTTTCTTCTTCTTCTTCTTCTTCTTCTTCTTCTTTCTTCTCTTCTTCTTCTTCTTCTTCTTCTTCTTCTTCTTCTTCTTCTTCTTCTTCTTCTTCTTCTTCTTCTTCTTCTTCTTCTTTTTCTTCTTCTTCTTCTTCTTTCTTCTTCTTCTTCTTCTTCTTCTTCTTCTGCTTCTTCGCTTCTTCTGCTTCTTCTTATTATTCGGTTATGTTCTTCGTCTTCTTGTCTTCGGCTTCTTCTTTTTCTTCTTCTTCTTCTTCTTCTTCTTCTTCTCCTTCTTCTTCTTCTTCTTCTTCTTCTTCTTCTTCTTCTTCTTCTTCTTCTTCTTCTTCAAATGCTTCCAGGGCATCTCCAGCCAACTGCCCAACTTTCATCTTCTCTGTTTTTCCACTGCTTGTTTATAGATTCTTTTTGTGTGTTGCTGTCAGGCCTATAGTTGTGAAAAGCAAAGAAAAAAAACTATTTGTGTCCGATGAATAATAGCTGTTCTTGTTTGTCTTCTTGTTAAGTTCGTTTCCTCATTGCCTGTGCCACAACTTCCTAATACTACCACAAAATTGGATGTTAAGCTCTGCATGAGTTTATCCTTTTATTACACAAACTTTTAAGTGCTCTGGTCCTGATCCTTTTATTTTTTTTTTAAATTACCAAAACTACAGTACTCTTTTGGTTTCATGGTGAAATTCCTTGTTTAAGGTCAAGCTCTATGAAAAAGCTGAAAGTATAAATGGAACACTTGTTCTGTTATTCAGTTGGCTAATATGTTTCAGATCTACATCCACATCTAAAATCCACTCCACTTTATTCTACTCAATAAATCATTATGAACAATTTTACTTTGGCATGAGTGGTGGAAAAAATACTCTGCACTCCCGCTACAGAGAGCAGGAAGTGAATCATCGCATCTAGCTTTTGATCTACATGTACCTGGGTTAAAGTAAGACACCCGTATACGGCTGGCATTCAGTTCTCCTCACTGCACCCCCCCAATTTGACATTTCAGCCTGAGGAAATGACTCTTCTCTGGCATTTATTCACTGCTCCAGGGTTGCGCAGCCCTATGGCTGCTGTCATTTACACTTTTTAATCATGTGTTATAGTGCTACACTTTTCTGTTTAGTTAAGAAATAGCTGACTTTCCTCTGAAGAGACAGAAGTGAAGTTAAAATGGCAACAGTGTCTCAACATTTCACCTCTGCACATAGGTATGACACACACACACACACACACACACACACACACACACACACACACACACACACACACACACACACAAACAGAGGCTATGCAGGTTGTACAGTAAAAGCCAGCCAAAACCCTCAGTGTGTCACCTCTGTCATAGTGTTAATTAGACAGTGTCACCGTCTGTCCCCAGTGACATTTATTGCAGATTTGAATATTTTACCCAGACAGATGGTAAGAATGTCAAGGCATGACACTGAGTTATTAAGCCCCAGCCCTTTCCCTTGGTGTCAGAAAGCAGGGCTTGTCAGCACTCGATAGTTTTAATAACTCGCTGGCAGTACTGCAGCAAAGTTTGCCCTGACTCTCTGTGCTGCAGGTTGTTCCTAGGGCAGAGGGGAAAGACCCTACACACACTCAGACTTACACAAACACACAGAGATGCACACACACACACACACACACACACACACACACACACACACACACACACACACACACACACACACACATACATACAGTACACACTAGCCTGGATGTGACTCTGATGAATGAAGATGAGCAGGAATAATCTCACTAAATTAAAAAAGGCATCTTGGCTCTTTGACGCCTCCACAGACATTAGCCATATGCACAACACCAAGATCTTCTGTATGACCTTGGTCTGTTCTCTTTTTAGATCCAGAATGGAATTTCTCCATGACCTCAGAATAACACCTTAATGTTAGACAATAATAAGATCTACCTTTTGTTACTCATATGAACAGAGGAATTATTGTTTCAAACATTAAAAGAGGATGATCAACATGAGTGAGATAAACCTGTTGGTTGTCATTCACTTTGTTGAGGTCATAACGCTGCATGAACTCTAGATTTATGTTTAAAAAAGTTAAAAACTTGTCAATTTCTGTTGATAGCAGGTGACGTTTAAAAAAAACAAAAAAAACGGTTGATTAAGGTGCAGAATATTTTGCAAACCCTATTTTGCAAACCCTTATATTATCTGTTCTGTGCTTAAAGTGAACATATTACACTAGCTGGTAATATTTTATACATCAGATCCCTGCATGCAAATAACGGAAGAGATGATGATGATCATATTGTTTACATTTCAGAGTACCACTTATGTTAACTTGTCCACTGTGGAAATATCTTCTGTTTTTACCAGAACTTAAGTTAACGGAGCCCCTAAGGTGACATGGAGAAAAAAAAAAGGCATGGATCGAGATCTCGCAAAAGTATTGTGGGATCTCGCAAAACTTTTGCGAGATCTTGCAAAGATGGAGCTTTTTTTTTTTTTCTCTCCATGCTTTTTTTTTTCTCCTTGTCACCTTAACGGCTCCATACGGGGGCTCCGTATAAGTTCGACATTTTCATATCTAAAAAAAAGTTTTGATAAAAGGATTTTAAAGAAAATACTACAACAGTAGAAAAGTTGACAAATGTGTACAAATAACCAGAAATTGAACCCATTTATGAACATTGTGACACACATTTTTGGAACAGACTTTAAGTGAAAAATTAGCATTGAGAACCAAGTGAGTGCCATCTTGACACTGAATTTTTATACATTATTCATTTGCCATATTGGAAAGCTAAAAGAAACTGTCATTTGGAAAGTGTGCTGAACACTGACTGGATGCCTGCCACAGTGGCGGCATCTGGATGTTATGGAAACGCACAAGTTGATGTATACTTTGAGTACTAATGTCATTACAGAATCTTGTTGTGGATGTGAATGTCCATCGATAATGCATACATGCTGGACAAATATTGACTTGTTTGCACCCCCATAGTTCCTGACATCCACCAATTGTGTGTAAAATAAATGTACTCTTTTGTTGTTTTTTGCGACAGTGTGAGTCAATAAAAAAAACCCACGCTTGTTCAGTTATTCTGGTTATATCCATCCTGCTGTTGCTAGGTCTCATTCCCATAGCTCATTCTCATCTTGTCTATCATTTCTCCCATGAGTTTGAGAGCTATGTGTAATTACCCAGTTTGTTTGCACGTTGGCTCTAACTCTGTTTTTTTTCTCCTCAAGCTTGTGTTCATAGCAAGCGTTTGTGTTTGTATGTGTGTGTGTGTGTGTGTGTGTGTGTGTGTGTGTGTGCGCGTGTGTGTGTGCGTGCATATGTGTGTGTGTTTATGTGTGTGTGCCAGCAAGCGTCTGTATGCGCCAATCAATCTTTAGCAAATTTGGGTGTGACGGATAAGACTATGCAACAGCGCTTGTGTGTTTGTTGGTTTGTGTGTGTGAGTGTGCGTGTGTGTCCGTGTATTCATTTGTGTGTGTGTGTGTGTCACCCCAAACCCACTCTGGCAGACACAAAGAGACAGAGAGTGGAACCTTGTCGTCTCTAATCCCTTTGTTTTGAGTCAGATTAGAGCTTTGCAGGGCCTGCAGAATGTGGATTTAAGGATTACTCTAATAAACAGAGGCTCTGTGGCACTCTGCAGCCCAGTGTGGAGATTACACAAGAACCGAGAGCAAGGAAGAAAGAGGGGTGCCTTGTTTCCTCCCATTCATTTCTATTCTGACAAATGAGCAGATGAGAAGAGAAAGGACCTCGACGAGAAAATTCAAGGTGGATGAGGTCTCTCTTCACAGCTCGTGATCAGTGTGGCAACTTCCATCCATCTCTTTCCCTGCAGGGATCGCAGCTGTTAGTCACATATGCACACCTTGGGCAAACCACAAATAATTCACAGAACAAGAATTTAGAATTACCTCAGTACACTAAGAAGAAAACAACTACTTGTGTTAATGGCTTCAAGTTTGCTTCCATTCTATTTTTCAAACAGAAGAGGTTTGAAACCCAAGCAGGACTAAGTTTAATTACAGAGAATATATCTTGTTTTGTGACTTATCATTATAGTGAGTCTACTTGCTAATTAGGGTGTCCAAAAATTGAGGTATAAGCACTGACTGCATAACCTTGCTACTTTCAGGAGCAATAACCAAATGCTGACACTGTGAAAAAGTCCATGTGACCTGGACAGCAGCACCAGCATTTTTTTATTCGTATTGTTATGAACAAAAACTGTGTGGACTCAGAAGAAGAAAAGAGACTGTTGTGTTTAAGTTTAAGTAGGTTTATTGGAAAGTTGTCGTATGGAGTGAACGAAGAGCGAAGGAGATGTCAGTTTGTGAAAATTAATGTCTGACAAAAATGAAAACTTGAGCAAACTGTTTAAAATGGGATCCTTTGTCCCACAACGTTTAATAATGGATGCTAAGTCACAAACAAAGCAACAGTATCATCATTCAGTATCTGCAGATAGTACAGGAAATACTCCATTAAAAGGAAGTGTTCAATACAGTGACGGAGCATTGCCTGAAAACATTGTCATGTCAAGTTGGCTAATGAATACAGTGGAGTTGAGATGCAGAATGGATTAACACTCCCAGAGACACACAACTAGTCGCAAACAGGAGAGACACAAACAAAATGCTAGGGAGGAAGAAATGAGGATGAGTGGAAAAAACTGAATTGGAAACAACTTCATTGCATCAAAATCACAACAAGACACAGAATATACCATATTGTACAAATACTGACAGAACTGGTGAGTGCAACAACCAATGACACTTAAAAGGCAAATGTTTTTTCCCTATGGCTAAGAGAGGTGTTGGCAGTAATGGGGCGAGGCGTGTGGGAGTGGGAGTGATGAAATATTTCCTGTCCTGCACTCCCCCTTGTTGTTGGCTCACAGATCATCTTGGACACAAAGTAGGCCACAGTTTCCAGTTGAACTGGAGCCATGCAAACAGTCCCAATCATCCTTTTGTCTCCGGTGTGCAAGTATGTATATTTATTAGTGGGTGTTAGTGTGTGTGTGTGTATGTGTGTGTGTGTGTGTGTATGTGTGTGTGTGTGTGTGTGTGTGTGTGTGTGTGTGTGTGTGTGTTGCATGCGTGTGTGGCACTTTCAATGCCACCCAAGATCGAAGACAAGATTAATGACTCCTCATGGTGAGGTGCCTCTCAGTCAGAGATCAGTCCAAAGCTCATATAAGGAAGACTTGTGTGTGTGTGTGTGTGTGTGTGTGTGTGTGTGTGTGTGTGTGTGTGTGTGTGTGTGTGTGTGTGTGTGTGTGTGTGTGTGTGTGTGTGTGTGTGTGTGTGTGTGTGTGTGTGTGTGTGTGTGTGTGCGTATGTGTGTTAGTTTTTAAGCTTGACAGAGAAAAACGACTGTGGTCAGTGTGGACTTATAAACATGGAAAGATCCAGGAATATTTACACAGTAGATGCTGAGGTTGAGTTTAAGTGCTTCAAATGTCTGGAACATCCAAACCAAGGCCAAGTTGTGTTAGTTGTTTTCGTCACAGTTGATCCATCAGTCCACCTAAGAACATAACGTGAACTTAATACAGTCACTTCACCTCCAGGGTCTTCTTCCGTCTGAAGAAGAATCATCTATTGAGCTGGTCCCTTTGTTATAGGGGTCGCCACAGCAGGTAATTGCAACTAACACTGTTAACTTTGTTTGTACGCTTCTTTGGCCTACAGTATACAAGAGGATTTTTTGTTTGTTTGTTTGTTTTAGGTAGATATGCATTTAACCTCTATGTTTTCTGTCCTATTGGCATCCTTTAGAGATGTTGATTAAAGAAATATGAATGAAATAAGTATTGGCACGAATATAAGACGGTGTTTTTTGCATTGAAATAAGACTAAAAAAGTGGGGGTCGTCTTACATTCGGGGTCTAGACATTATACCCATTCACAACGCTCGATGGCGCCAGATATCTTTAAAGCGAATGCTGAACTTAATTCCCCAGGCCAAAGCGAAACCCCTGTCACGAAGAAGAAAAATAAAAATAGCGGTAGCACGAAGAAGAAAAATAAAAATAGCGGTAGCACGAAGAAGAAAAATAAAAATAGCGGTAGCACGAAGAAGAAAAATAAAAATAGCGGAAAGAAACGTAGCGACAATCTGGAGAAAAGTGAGTCGGTTCTCGGATGGGAGCAAGGTTGGTGCCACTCACCTTTTAAAAATGTGATTACACTTTAATTTACATATTTAAATGTTCAGATATTAAGATGTGATGGACAGTTTTTGCGTGATTTGAATGAGGCAAAATAACAGGCTTTTTCTCTCGAATATATTGTTATAATCATTTGTTTCAGATGTACTGTAATTATTTTCTGTAAAAAAATTAAATTTGGTGTTGAAAAAGTTTTTTTTCAAACTTCAATCTTGAAAAAGAGGGGGTCGTCTTATAATCAGGGTCGTCTTATATTCGGGCCAATAGGTAGTTCACATGTCGACTATTATAAAGATATGACGACAGACAACAAGACCTTCAGGCACAACATGACTGAACATCCTCTTCACCTGGAACTGTACCACCAGTGATAATTAAGAGGCAAAGATTACACTCAATCTTCCAAGCATTTGTTAGTCCATTTTGAGAGGGATTAATAAAGGCAATAATTTTAAATTCATTTTTCGGGTTTTCAAAAGATAGGCTGTCACCATTCCATAACATGTGATTTGTGATTTGCAGTTGTGATTTGACATTAACCCTCCAACAGTCTGGCAAATGCTAAGCTATTGCTGCTCATCATCAGAAGTGTAATCTTTGTTTATAACTGCTGTGCAGTGAAACCAGAACAAACAGTAGATCTGTCATGATATCCTCTAGTCTGCTGTCCGTAGAAACCAAACAAAATTGGAGTGAGTTGGATATGTGGGAGAGACCATTTCTTTTTAGCTGATCGTGGTTCGGTAAGTTGTTTTACTGTATGTCTCTCATTTACATTGTAAGTTTTAAGTATACATTTACATCAACATTATACATGACCATAAACAGCAAAAAAGAATCAACTTGACTTGCTTAAGTTTAGTTGAAGATGTTTCACCTCTCGCTTCTCAGTCATCCCTAGACTGGATGACTGAGAACCTACACACACATTATGCATAATGTAAGCCTGTCAGCTACAGTAAGTGTATGCGCAGCCAAAGGTGACACCTACTGGACCAGTGTCTTGTTCTTTATATCCTTATATATATTCATTCATTCCTTTATCGTCGACCTCCACGCAGAGCAAGACGCGAACCCGGAACCGCCTTGCTGTACAGCGACAGTGCTACCCACTGAGACAGTGCCGCCCTCTTTTAAATACTGTATATTCATTCATTCATTTTCTTGAAGATGAGTCCATAGGGTTCATCTCATCATCAACTACTTATCCAAATCGGGGTCGCAGGCTCTGCTGGAGTCTATCCCAGCTGACGAGGTGGGGTACACACTGAGCAAGTTGCCGGTTCAGTGCAGCTCTTAAATATATAATATTAGAATAATGTCAGTTGATAAATAGCCGACTGGAGTTTATCTCTCATGTAATACATGTAAATTCACACGTGCATATTCTTTCCTGTCCAGGAAAGAATTTGCACACATTCTCGCTTCTCTCTCCCTCTTTCTCTGTGTACAATAAGTCTATATGGACTACATTCGTTATTCATACGAGAAAATTAAAAACATACTATACACAATAAGATTATTGTTATGACGCTAATAATTACTGTACAGTATAAAAACTACCTACGTGCAAAATGTTCCCTTAGAAAGGAGCAATGATGGGCATATGATGTTTTCGCATTTGAAGGTAGAGGAAGTACAGCTGTTCATGAGGGAGAATCGCAAAATGTAACTGAATACTTTAATGAAGTGTTTGTTTATTTATTTGTTTGTTTGTTTTTCTGTTTACTTACTTATTACTTACTTACTTTCTTATTTAACCAGATTTGTGTCTGGTACAGGCTCATCCACCGAAACTCAAAATAGATGTACTTTTTTTTGGTAATGTGTAATTGAACACAAATTCTCCTGCAGCGATTTGTTTTCGATCTTTATTCTCACCAACCTCTGTGTGCACTACGCTCTCCCCATCTACTCATTTTTTCTCTCAGTCACTTTGCGTCTTCCTCCCTTTGTCTTTGGGAACAAACTATGTAAACAACTTAATTTGAACAGCCGCACAAATACAGCAGAAAATTGAGAGCGAAACACTTCATAGACAACAATTTTGTCGTTTGTGATAACAGGTCCTTGTGTTTTCAATAGTCTGTCTATTTAAATTTCTTTCAAATTAAAAGAGAGAAAGAGACAGACAGACAGAGATAGACACACAGAGAGAAACAGAAAGAATAAGATGCTAAATGAAGAACTTCATCTCGTACTGACAATGAGCGTTGGAAAAATGGATGAACGTCATGATAGAAAGGCTCCATGCTGAGTTTTAACAGGCTTTTAGCCACCAGTCTTGTTGACTGATTGTTGCTTTTGGTTGGTGTACAATTGACTTCAATGAGCCAGATAATGGCTCCTTTAAAGCCACTCAGAAAAAGAAAAGAAATCGAAAGAAATTGAAAAAAGAAATGGAAAAGAGAAGAGAAAATATTCTGTCTATCTGTATCTCTATATGTATATTTATGTTCGATATACATCTGCTTCTGCTAGAAGTGGACAAGGTTTTATCTCCTGTTCTAAATTATATTGCTGCTATAATACACTGCTATATCAAAACCCACAAGAGAAGACTAATTAAAATATGGTGTAATTAAAGCTTGATTTCTTTTTATTTATCCTTATTTTTTTCTCCTATTAAATATTATTTTTATATTTTTATTACTGCTTTTGGAAAATACAAAGCCTTGCTCCAAATCATGGTATCTTGTGAATATGAACCAGACCAAATAATTGGACTTTTGGTTTTGAAAAAAAAAAAAAAAAATCTCCCATGCAGTACAAGCTTGAATCTGAACATTAAACAGATTTTAAAAGTCCGGAGGAGAAAGCCCAATGTAACATCTGATTGAAGCCATGAGTGAACAGAGCGGGTCATTATCGGCAGCAGTCACGGCGAGGGAGAAAGAGTATTTATGATGTTGCATTTGTAAAGCTTTTTTTGTTGTTGTTGTTGTTGTTTTTTATTTTGTTCTTCTTTTTTGCAGTTGGTTTCAACAGTTCCTGCAATTTGGTAGATATATTTAAAGACATGTGATATTAATATCAGTTCAGGCATCATGAAAGTAGATGCCACCCGCACACCCAGGTAAATAATTACATAATGCAGTCTATATTACACAGAGTTGTTTATTGAAATATGCAAATGATAATAATAAAAATTAAAGTTTAGTCTTGAGTAGATCAAATGTGAACAATTGTCAGAATAGTAGCTTATGCTGAGTGATAATACACAAAAATATCCTCCTCCTATTTGACTACAGGAGGCGTCGTCTGGACCGGAAGCCTCCCACAATGTGATGGCCCTAAGCGGCGTCTATACCAGCACTTATGCGCTGCCATGATACTTATTTTTCTGATAAAGGAGAGCCGAGGCTGGTTATGGTCCTTGTAGCTAATTGTCTTTAGGTATGAAGCCATTATACAGGAAACCATTACAAATGCAGTGAAATAATATGCGCTGCCGAGCTCGGTCGATTGTGATCGGCAGGTTCCCAGAACCAGATGTCTGCAGCACTTTCTTAAACACATTTCAGGAGTGCTTTAACAAAACATAGTATACCTCCAGTGCAATATGCTCTTACTGCTCAAACATTCTGCTGAGATATTGCACTCACTGTCGGGTCTGCATTTTTCACAATTCTTTTTTTTTTGGGGGGGTGGGGGGTGTTATATCATGAAAATGGTAGAAACACCATAACACCTACTGCTTCAGAATATGTCAGATCTATTGTACTGTACTTCTGACAGGTTGGGACTTTTTTTGTCGGTTCTACCTTGTTACCTGGTTACACATAATGCATTAGATTTGTTCAAAAATACGACTGCTTTAAAATAACTGCATATAAAGCATTTTGACTGTCAGAGATTGATGGGGTTGAACGGTAGAGCATTTTGTTTAGTACTTACTAATGCTCTGATAACATTAACTTACCATTAACTGTGTTCTTTCAAGTTGAGGTGATTTACATTATCACTTCCCATATTTTCTATTTCTGGCTCTTATTTGCAGAGAAAAGGTCATTACATAACATTCTCCACCCTCCCTGTCATCTTACAATTACTTTTCTCATTCTACTTAGATTTCATGGTCTCCCGCATACTTGTCTTCTCCTTCATATCTTTTTTCACCACACAGGAGCACATGGCCACCTGAAGAATAACATTGGTGTTTTCAAAGTTTGTCTTTCTGTTGATGAGTCTACGGATATACTCATAGCTCTGGTAGTGTCCCAAAATTTAATAGTATAGTAAGCAGCCAGACTGATAATAAGTCATTATTCATCTAATATATTACATAATATTCCTTAGTGCAATGATCAAGGGAGGTTGGACAGCTGTCACTAGAGTAATTAACAAGAAAAAGTTTGATGTGTGTGTGTGTGTCTGTGTGCGTGCGTGTGCGCGTGTGTGTGCGCGTGTGTGTGTGTAGACGACCTTGAGGAAAACACCTGTGTGGGTGGACTGTGATTTATCTGTGTTCCAGATCTCGTGATTGACCCCCTCGGCTTTCTCTACTTTAACCATCTATCTTCTCTTGTTCTGTGTCCTCTCTCCTCCTACTCAGGTAACATTACAACTGCAAAGTAATACTCAGGTCTCTGTAGGGTGATTGCTACACACAGACACACACACACACACACACACACACACACACTTACACACACACACACACACACAGATAGATACATCTATCAGTATACGCAAGATATATGATACTGATGCAATAATTACTTAAAATAGAAACCCAAACAAAAACACTGGATTGCAAACTTCCCGTTTTTCTAAGGGAAAGGTTTGGAAAGTTATTTACTTACTTTACGTTAGCTTTAAATATATATGTGGAGCCAGCAAGTAATTCATTGACCCAAGTATCAAGATTTTAAGGTTAACTGATTATTATAAACCACAAGCTTTTTAAATGTTCATGTTTCTATAGTTCAGTTTTCCTCTGATCTTTGTGAGTCTTTGAAGGTATTTTTCAGGAGTCATCTCAGGTGAGGAAGCAGTCCTTCATTGTTGAAATTAGAGTTGAGCATTGGCTTGAATGTTTTCTCTTTGCTTTGGCTTTGCCAGTCAGTATTGAATAGCAGTTCTGTGAGTGTGTATGCATGTGTGTGTGTGTGTGTGTGTGTGTGTGTGTGTGTGTATGTGTGTGTGTGTGTGTGTGTGCGTGCGCGTGCTTGCATGCTGTGTGTGTGAGTGTTGGAGAGTTTGATTATTTCCCATATTTATAGGTCACTCTGACTAGCATTGGTGTGGCGGGTTCACAGTAATACCCGCACAAGCTTTAATTTTTTATAAATCTTTCACATCTTTGACTAGATGTACTGCGTAAGACAACAAAAGTAAATGCTGGAAAGATATCACCAAACCAGTAACAAATTGTTTGGCAAAAGATATGATGCCAATCCGAATGGTGGAGAAAGCTGGCTTCAAAAAACCTGCTAAAAACCTGGACCATAGATATGACATTCCATCAAGAAAATATTTTTCCAAGACAGCACTCACTATGTGTAAAAAACAGAATGATTTCTGCTTTATTTTTTATTTTCAAACCTCAGTGAGCACTTTAGTGTTAAAGAGTATTATCCATCCATCCATTTTCAACTGCTTCATCCACTGTGGCGGGGAGCTGGAGCAGACTGAGGGCTTGAGGTGGGGGAAACTCCAGGTGTGACGCCAGTGCACCGCGGAGCCACATACAGACACAGACAACCACGCACACACAGACAAAATACTTGTTTAGTTTTATATTGAATATATGAAGACATGTTGACATGCCATATTTTACCGTGCAATATGTGTGTTTTCTGCTGAGTTATGAAGTTATAATGCTTATTTTGTGCAATTGTATTTTGAAAATGAATATGAGTATTGAATGAGTATTTTAAAATTGAATATTTTTAAAAATATTGTATCAAATCATTATTGACAAAATTCACTGAAATATCATATTTTTTTAGGGCCGTATTGTGCATCCCACACCAGCATCATTATCATTATCATCATCATCATTATCATTATCATCATCGTCGTCGTCGTCGTCGTCATCATCATCATAATAACATCCTATTGAGGAATCATTTTGAAGAATATTTCGATTCTGGCTTACAATTAGGTGCCTCTTTACAATATTGAGTTTACATCATCTTCAAATTCCCTTAATTTTTGAAAAAATATATAATCAAGAGATTATTTGGTGTACCATCAAGAGCATAAAAAAATGTATGTTTCTGCTCTGTAGAATAACAGCAGTTGGGTGGGATTCATCTCATGATGCACCATGCATCTCCTGTAGGCCTCCAAGGACACATACTGTACTTTATTCTTGTTGCTAAAATTAACATTTATGATGTACACCGAGAAAGAAATCCATTGTTCATCAAGGAAACTGAAATGTTGCATCAAAAAAGATAAGGTCATGTACTCACTTTCATGGACAGCTCCCATAATCATGGCAGGATCAGTGCCTTCACACTTGTGACATTTTATAGTTTGAAATGTTAAAAAGCAAAGTTTAAAAGTTATCCGTAGTTACCCTGCATAGCAACTCCATCTGGCTCTAAAGTGCTCTTTTAAATTTAACGACGCCCACTGGATGTGAAACAGGCCTGCTCTGTGCGACAGGCGAGGGATCTACCCAGCTTTAGCTGCATGATGGTGCTGATGAAAACTTAGGTTTACTAGCATTTCAGGCACAAACTGGACCAGTTATGGAGTTTGGGAGAAGTTTTTGTTGCTCCAGACATCTGTCATGTGCACTCAACAGACACACACACACTCCCTCACAAGCATTTTGTTTCCTTATTGATTGTAAAACACCAGTCAGAATGTCCCCATATCTATCACATTGGACCATTGCTCTGTTTCCTCACCCTCCATTCAGGGTACCAAGGCATTAAGGTTGAAATCCTAATAGCCTGTGTGATGGATGCAGGAGCATAATGAGCTCTTTATGAGAGTTAATACCTACTGTTAATCAATGGACATAGCAGGGTACTTTTCAATGTTACCTTCTAAGCATTTTAAAATGAGCCCTGACTGAATAGATTGACTCACATTCTGTGAGTGTTTCTCTCTTTTTTTCCTCCCTGTCTTATTCGTCTTCCATCCCAGCATACAATTATTTACATTGCATATTCTCAATCAAATGATGTCCGCTCTGCCCGCACCAATATCAATACATGCTGTCCTGGCAGAGAGAGATGGTTTCCTGAAAATGTAATACTGCGCTGTAATGCAACGGGGAGACCAGACTTTGTTTGGCCTTGAGCAACAGAAACATGGATGACCTATTTATTACCATAAATATCCCATACAGGCAGCTGCTGGAAGCATTCATGTCAATTACTGCTGGTTGTTGTATTGTTGTACTTTGATCTTTAGCCGCTAATGTAATGCGTTGCTCAAGGCCCTTGCACTAGTATCATGCTGCATTAGCATCATAATCATGTATAATCTACAACCACAAGTATAAGGTTTAAATTGATTAAAAATGTGCTGGATGTGATACAGCAGAAATGGACATCAGCAAACAGGAAGTGATGACTACATGCATACGTTCAGCTCTGGTATAAGTTGTCACAAGTTCAGTGGCTGTCAATCAGCATGGTTACCCCCGTACTATATGTACATGTCTGAGTGTATGTGTGCGTGCGTGTGTGTGTTTGTGTGTGTGGCTGTGTTTGATTATCCCTTACCGTCTCTAAGGGAGCGGGATTCATTCTCACTCTGATAATGAGGGAGAGACTAGCAATGCCCTCAAGTCATTTCTCCTCTTCTTCCATCCTTCCTGTTGCATCCGGCTGCGTTTCTTTCTTCCTCGCCCTTTTACCTTTTTCCAGCGTGGGTACTCTGTGTATCTTCTGTCATTCTATCTTTACTTCCTCTGATTCTCTACACTCTTTTGTTTCTTAATTCTTCATCCTTTCTTGTCACTGTCATTTCCCTTTGTGCAGCCCCACTGATGCATTGCTAACATTATATTATGGACTGGACTCCGTTTGAGTTGCCCGTCTTTTATGCCCATTTTTCATCAGCGTGGTCAATGGCTGCCTTTCTCTGTGGATCACGATGCTTACAGCTCTGTTTCTCCAACACAATAGCCTTACTTATCCAGCATCAGTACTGCGATCTGTTTTGTATTTGCCTGGTTGCTCAAATGTGCATTCACCACAGTCTTCAGCCGAATTGTGCACACAAATTCACACTGTGTGTGCGCTGGGAGTCACAGTGGTGCATCTTTCTTTTTGTAACAACCCTTTCTCTCTTTTACCCCTCTCATGATCTGTCTATCTCTGTCTCTGTCTTCCAGGTGATTGAAGTGGTGACTGACATTGACGGCCCAATAGGAGGCCCCTTCATCTCCCCTCCCCACCCATTACTACTCCCTCTCCTCCACCTCCACTCCTACCTCATCTTCCTGTGTCCCTACCCCATCCTCTCACACACGCACACACACACACACACACACACACACACACACACACACACACACACACACACACACACACAACCACAGCATGGATCTGAAGGATCGTAGGCAGCGTACCCTGACCGGGGGGCGCTGCTCCAAAGACTCCCAGTACAACACGGCATCCCTGGATGTGGATGAGTGCCGTGTTCCCACCCAGAAGTCCTACAGCTCCAGTGAGACACTTAAGGCCTTCGACCATGAGCAGAGGCTGCACTATGGCGGTTGTGTGACTGACCTGGTTCACCATGAAGCTGATGAGTACTCCAGACAAGGTGGGTTTGTGGAAAAAAAGATACTCCTTCAGAAGTTTTATTACTCTGTTTGAGACTGGTGTATACGGAGCTGGTATGGAGACGTTCTTGGAAAAAAACATGAGAATATTACAAGAGTGAAGGCCAAACCTATTTTGAAATAAACAGAGTCAGTAGCTTTGTATTTATAATTTTATTTTACTTCTGACCTGAGAGCAAATAAGTATATTTCCCAAAGAGGTTAATTTGTATTGAACTTATTGTTATTGTCAACCATAGAAGAGATACTTGTGTGTCCTTCATCAAAATAGTACATGAAATACACAAGAGCTGATATGGTTCCAGGGTTAAAGCATGCTTTCCAGATACAACAGCAAATTCAAGGATGACAATTTCAGCATAAAAACAGAGCCAGAAGTCAGAAGCATGAAGGAATTCTCTTTCATTTTTTCACCAACCATTGGTGCTCTCAGTTCGACTCCAGGACACATTTCATTTCTCTGCCAAGTACGTTTGGTTGAACCAAACATACCTAGAGATGTTTCAGAATTCTCTCAGTCCTGTTCTGTGGTTCTGGCATAAAACCTATGTCACTGCACATTCTGCAGTCACATTGTTGTACTTGTAGAGCCAAACCTTTTCCAGCTGTTTATCACTTTCAGCCATTGCATGGTACCTGCCTGCAAGGCTTCTGTGGCAAGCTGTTAAAGAAATCAGATGGTTTGATGGCTGCACTTTGCAGCAGAGGACCAAAGCAGACCTGTAGCACTGGCAAGCCTGTCATAATGAACTTCTGTATCCCCCGGTGAGCAAGTTAGCCGATAGGCCGATAGGTCATTTCTAAAGGAGTGGGGCTGTTCTCATAGGCATGTCTTTAAAGTGTGTTTGTGTGTGTGTGTGTGTGTGTGTGTGTGTGTGTGTGTGTGTGTGTGTGTGTGTGTGTGTGTGTGTGTGTGTGTGTGTGTGTGTGCGTGTGCGTGTGTGTGTGGATTGCACAGGGACATGAAACAGGCAGTATCGATCCTTGGCTAGTGAAAGGAGTCAGACTCAATGGGATTGATCTTTGCTAAGCTCTGTTTTCTCTACATGGACACAGGCTAGAGGGGAGGCGATGCCCAGACCAACATGAAACAATGTCATTTAAGACAGAAAAATGCCACCAATTTAATCCTACAAATGACAAAACATGTAGTTTCATTGCTTGACAATTTTAAATGTTTGTAAGGATTGTGGTTAGGTCTAGTTGCAGGTAGAAATTCGTCAGTCTGACAGTAGTACAAAGAAGAAAATAGTTATTGGCACTTGCACAAGGACTTTTGTTTTTTGAATGCAACAGATGAGTGTATTTCTTTCTTTGTCGGCAAAATGATGAAAGTGAAAATGGTGGATTGATTGGCAGGATTGATGACAGACTGGAAGTCAGTGGTGTGTGCTGTTCAGACACAGTCCACTGCTGCACAGAGCTGACCTCACACCAGGCAATGCCTGGTCGATACCACAGTCCTCTCAGCCTATCAGCTCTCTTGAAAGCCCAGAGCCACAGATGCATCGTGGGAAGTGTGGCCACATGAGACCAACAGTGTTGCAGCACCATATGGACTGTGATACCATGGGACGTTGAAAAAGAGAGAAGGGAAAGGAGTGAGAAGCGCAAGAGAAGAGAAATGCTCATAGCGTCTTCTTCATTTTCCAACAGAGCATTTGTGTGACTGGTACACAAGAGACCGAGGGATCTATCCTATTTCTGAAATCTGAGAGGTCCTGTGGTCATTTAGTAGATTCATATGGCTTCATCTTGAATACATCTATTCTGAGGAACAAACTATAAAATAAATAAATAAGACAGGATGATACCATGTTGATACTGCTACTGTGTGTTGTTCTGAACAGCTTGTGGCTCAGTGGCAAGATGGTGACTGTAGACAGAAACTTAATTTTCCTCAGTAGCAGCTACAAAAAATTAAGGAAGGCTGACTCAGATGTCCTTGTAGTTTTACTGAATGTCCCCACAAATCTGAACTGATGATATTAGTAATTCAGACTCTGATGAGGTCACACCACGAAATTTGATTAACTTTGATTAAAATACGATGATGTTGTTGTTTTGGTTGGACGAGCCGATCATTTCAGCTTTTGGTTGAGAAAATCATCTCAGGTCATCCAACCTTGATTCCCACGTTTTATTGTTGTTCATTCCTTGGAATGTGAAAACAGCCAGGATGTGCCCCGCCCCTCATCCAGTGGGAGAAAATAGTTGAACTGGTGTTTTAGTTTAAAGAAACCAATGCATTTGCTCACTATATTTCCAGCTCTGTTTCACATTTGCAGTTTTATGCCAGAAGATATCACAGCCCTCTAAAATAACTTACTAACAGTGCATCATTATGCATGAAAAGCTTTACCGGAGGTTCAGTGGTTTCTGAAGCATGAATTCATCTTTAAAAAGGAACATCACCTCCCTTTGGAAACATATTCGGTGTGTGTTTAAAGGCGTTTATGCTCTGGTGTATTTAGTGTTTTGTGACTTAGCCCGTTACAAATGTATTTGCTGCTTTGCAAAGAGATTAAAGAAGTTGATGTCAATGACCTTTATTTCGGTTATATGTTGATATATTCACTCTGCATCAACATATTTATCCTGCTCCGGCAGTTTTTAATTTGTTTGTGCCGGCATTTGTATGCCAGAAAAATAAAATTTCATCGTTCTATGTCTTTTGGGTTCAGTCGACTTTATTAAGGATTCAATGTACAGTATTGTGTCGATCTGCAGCCACACTTAAGTGACTTTAGTTTTTCCAAAAGATCCCCTAAATTGCTTGGATCTCAGCTTTACTGTTTTCCCATTACACATTTACTACATTCTCTATCTCTACATCCAAATAACACATTCTTTTCCCTACCATAACATGCAACAGACTGGAAAGCTCATTACAAGTGTTCCCCATTCAACACTACAAAACAACATATTTAAATACATCACACCATCCCAAAGAGGTAAGGAGGAAATAAAGAGAATACAAATAACCAGGAACCAAAGAAAGCTTTGTGTCCATGTTTATTTTAGTTAACACATGAAATTTTAACCACCTAAGCTCCCTGTCATGTCTTTTCAGTGGGGTAATCTGGGCTGAATATGCATGGATAACTGATAAATAGATAACCATGTGACACAAATAGATATGACAAGTGTGTAAACTTTAATATGCCCCTCGTAGCTGTGCAGCAAATAGACTTCTGCTCTCCTGCTGCAATTTTCTATGTTGTTTGCAGTCTTCCACCTTTCTGTCCCTTTCATACTATATGCCTCCTTGCCTTTCCACCCTATGCTCCTTTGCAGCTCAAATCCAGCATCTCCCATGAGTTTGTGCTCTCTCTAAGTCGACCTCTAGGCAGCCAGCATTATCACAGCTATTGCATTCACTAGAAACCCCATCCTCTCCATTCAGAACACTCTAAATGAGGCCCTCTACCTTGTCCTCTATGCTTTGCACCCAGGGGTGGAAACCTACCTGGCTGCCTTACTGCCTGGATGACACGCAACGAGCATCCACTGCCGCCACCCGCTCTGCCTCTGTGTTTCTCTCAGCTTCCATATTTCCATAGCTCACTTGTTCCTGACTTTATGTGCTATTTGACTCTTCTCTCACACCCTTCTTGTCTGCTTTTCCATCCTTTTTTCCACCTTTCTTTCACCCTTGCTGTTCCTGTATTGTTGCGTTGGTGATCATATCACACATTTTTCATGTTGGGGGCCCACTCAGTGGCTGTGAGTACCATGGGTTATGAACTCTGTCTGTCTCTGTGTTTGATTTCATAGAGGGTTTGAGCTCTCTTGGATTGACCTTTTATATAAAAAGACAACTGTATGCACCAGTGTTACCAGAATAAGCCATTCAGACCTGCAAAAACCAGTAGTATACAGTATCTACCAGTAGATGTGTGTGTTAGCACTTACTGCACTCCTTTTCCTTCTTTGAATTTAATGTGGAAAATGATTACGGTAGCCAAGGATCACTGTGCCTAAAATCTTTGCAGGTCTACCATTATCATACTGGTATGGTTGTTTCCAATGCTTGTACACAAGCCTGAACAGAATGGGAAAAATGCTTGAGTGGGTGGTTTAGGGTTTTAGCAAGAAAGAATCACTCGGCGCCTCCTCTGTCCTCTCCATTCTTTGGGTGGTGAATGCATCCACGCTTCTGGATGTATTCACCACCAGCAGGAGCAGCTTCTTGTGATTGGCTTTCTTCAGTGAGACTCAGGGAGTAATCCTGACCCCATTGTAAGAACAGTATTCAATGTGAATCTGAATGACAGAAATAAATACCATTGACTTCTTCAATTTCATATCCATGCTTAAGGTTTTCAGATAATCTTTATAAATTTACTTCCATCAAGCCAAATGTGTCTTAGTTCACCGATAGTACAGGAGAAATATTCCCTTCCACCATTACAGAGACCCTGGGTTTGATTTCTGGCATCGGTGCCTCCAGTGAGCACAATGAGCTGTGTTCACCAGCAGGAAGACACCGAGGGCTTTTGTCCTCATTGCTTAACTCATGGCTCCTGCTTTGTCAGGGCTCCTGACAGCGGTAGGTGCATATACCTAGCATATGTTACTTCCTGCAACCGCTGTGTCACAAAGGTATCACTTATCTGTCTGCAGTCCTGCACAAGCAGTAACAAGAATTGCACTGCATACAGATTTGGATTTTCACTACTGGGAGTAAACAAGTACAAAAATCCACAAAAATAGAATAGAGAATGTGTGTTTCTGTGCCGCCTCTTTCCATGCATGCATAAATACATGCGTGTGCCCTCGTCCTCTATTGAATGATTCTCAACGTGGACTGCCAATGATCAGAGACAGAACAAAGCAGCTGCATGCTATTTAAACTAAATGGTGAAATTAAAGACAATCCCTCCCGTTATCCCCCAATCCCTCTTTATCTTTGTCTTTTTCCTGGCATTCGATGCCTTTGCCAGCTGCTGACACTCAAAGGCGTCCCGTAGCTCCGGCAAAAAAAGCAAATGAGTTGCTGAAGAGAATCCTGGAACTTGATCCACACTCCACCAATCCTGAACACACTCCAACTAAACTCATCTCCATGTTTGCTCTCTTATAAACTGGAAAATGCTAATGTTGGTTTGTATTCAAGGTCCCAATACACAAACTAGTCCTATCTGTTCAAGTATTTGACATTTATACATACACACCACAAGTCACTAACCTAGACGTCAAAAGGGTGCAGTTTATATATTCTAGCTTTAAATTTTCCCTGTTTTCCTGCATCATGGATTTTTGTTATTAATAATAGTAATCATATAGAATAAAATATTTGGGCTGGGTGCCACCACTGCAGCCACTTTGTGCAAATCTGTGAGAATCCAGCGTTTCTCCCTGTAACATTGTCCAGATTTCAGGTTGACTTTGCTACTGAGCATTAGTTGCAGCATTCAGCTGACACATTAGGTCTTATTTTGCACACCCACAATGGACACACAGACAAACATTGGGTACAAACAAGACAATTAATTGACAAAGTGTGGGGAAATGTATGCTGACATCTGCAATTTTCTTACACTACAACTCATTTGTTAAACAATGTTGTGTGGATTTTGTGAGAGTTGAGTTAATCTATGTTTACTACGTAATGACCCCCTTTGACTCTGCTTTGGCAGCTTTTGATAAATGAGGCAGATTGTAAATGTCAGTGTTATCAAGTGTGTGTGTGTGTGTGTGTGTGTGTGTGTGTGTTTTAACATCCTCTGCCGAGTCACTCGCTTGCAGAGATTGTAATTAAACGTGGTCTCCTGCCACAGAATTTAAATGTGTGTATGTGTCTTTGTGAGTATATGTATCTGATATATATGGGTTCATTTTGATGCTGGGCCTGTCCGTGTCTGCTAATGATTTAGTTTGTAACTGATGTTGCTGCATGTGTAGGACATAGATGAGGATGCCTCGAGTGTGGAGGCAGGCGCGCAGAATGCCACAGCGAACAGTGGCTTTTCCGCAAATAATGAATCCTGTATCAAGAGAACCTGATGTACAATGTGTTATTCTTACCTCTGGACAGAAACAAATATCAAAGAAAGAATCAAATATACATTACTCTGTGTGTATGTCATTGTCGCCTGTCAAGAGCTGGTGCCGTAGTCAACACATTTTTTATGCCATCAAAAAAATTTTTGGAAGTTTAAAGTTTGAAATTAATTTAATTAAGACTAAGTCATTCCAGTGAAATAGTTAATGTAAAACACAAAGAAATGCAACTATACAGAATATATATTTCAATACTGGACTGCGCACAATGTAAAAAGAGACTTGAAGTTACAAAAGTGGTGAGGCAAAAAGTGTAATTAGTGTTGATATATTGTTTGGACACCCAGATCTTCTAAATCCACTTTCATATCAAAAGTATATTAGAATGCTGTTGCCTTGGTTACCTTCAGTTTGCTGTGATTTGCACAGTGACTTAGATTTCGGGTTAAACTGTTGACCAAAGACATACACACACACGCACACACAATCAGTGCAATTACCAAATAAGGGAAGAACTAGTTATATCACTGAAAGTTTCTGCAGTCAAAGTGCTGATTTATAGACCAAGGCCGTTCACTGTTCTTTGGTGACATTCATGGGTGCACAGCTGCATTGCCTTTTTTACTGTCTTTTTGATAAAACCGCCGACCATTAGATTTAAAGTGATCTCTGATGTAGGAAATTTTTCATCCTCAATGTAGGTTTTTAATGATTTAAAAAATTAACAAGGGAGGGAAGAGAGGGACATAGAAGAGAGCACATGCAATATAAAAGATTTAGAAAGAAAGATAAATTGTATGTACATGCCACGACCGTTTTCATAACCTGATCTGACATCCCCTGACGGTCTCAGAAAATATGCCTCACATTTGAATTCTATCTCTTGGTATTAAAGAACTTGGAAGGACAGAATTTTTTGTATTCTAAGCATCAACATATTACCAACAAAAATTAAATATTTATATATAGAAATTATATATATATATATATATATATATATATATATATATATATATATATATATAAAATAAATCTGACAAACAGCTGTGTATGGCTAAGCCTTTGGCCATGCCAGGCAACTGGCAATAGTACACTGTTATTTATTCATGACTTGGCTTCTTAACTCTCAGCTGTGTGTCTTGGGCTTTCATTCCTCAAATTGCCAAAAAGCTTTTAATTTTGACATTGTTCCCTTAGTAGATGTACACAGAGTATTGTGGGGTTATGAGCAACAGTGAGTGACTAGTCATAGAGGAGAGGCGTTTCACTGCTTCCCACGACACCTCTTTGTGACAAGACCTCCTCCAGTGTGCTTGGGGTTGTGTCATGTCCTGTCCAACCTAGACTGCTGTTCTCTAGGCAGGGATAGAACTAGCCCAGGGATGGGTGACATTTGTCACACCTATTTTGGTCCCATCATTAGGAAATGCCAGCACCCATCTAAATCAGGAAGGAGCCCAAATGGCGAATATCATCTGGGTGCAGGAAGTGTTTGACCATGACATTCCTATCTGGGCATATCTGTTAGGTCTGCGCTGCTAATGGTGGTGTTAATTGCATGCCACATGCAATGAAATATGTATGAGTGTATGCACGTGTATGCACGTGTGCGTGCGTGTGTGTGTGAAATTTTGATAATCAACACCAAATCCTTTTAAGTTGACTGCCAGTGCACTCTGTCATCCTGTCACAACATGTCAGTCACACAGAGAAAGTAATGTTGTAACATATCTCTGCTGCTGCCACTCACTCACCATGAGCAGCCGGTCATATGGTGGAAGACAACAAAAGTTTAAAGGAGGTAGAAATTTGGCTATTAAATGCAAAAATAAGTACAGCAGCGTCCGTGTTTAAATCAAAAATAAAGTGTTTTAGTTAAAGTATCTCTAAGGGCAACGTGAACATGAATTTTCTTTATTCAAAACAAATGTTACCTTGATAATCCCAACATGCCCATTAGGATAAATTGCCAGTATTTACAGTGAGAACATGTGCTAATGCCTAATTTACACCAGCAAAACTCATGTTGATTTTCCAGCTGTCAAGGAGATATACTTTTATCCTGATGGGATCATCTAGAAAAAAAAAGAAATAAAAGCCTTTATTTGAATTCTAATGAGAATCAAAGTATAATGTTTTTTTTTGAGGGATGGATCATTTTATCTGATGGTCTTGAGAGCAATGAGATCAGATATTGGGCAAAATATTAAAAAACAACATCTTCAAGAAAATCCTATAACTCTTCATTTCTCCAAATGAGGGGCTAGATTGAGTGAAATGTATCAGAAATAAAAATAAATTACACTTCTTCATGTCATTAGTATGACTATGGTTGTTTTAATTGTGCTTGCTAGGCTAATACACCAATATTATCTAGCATGTCTTCATGATATAAAATTCTTATAATGAGAATTAACAAATACACTTATTGACAAATTTCGAAGCCCCTTTGCACAAATGTTATAGTTAAGAAAATATTGCTCTCATAACTAAGTATAATTCTTTGTGGATAAGCTTAGACTGTGAAGACCCTAAATCAGTTTTATTTTTTGTTTGCTTCTGGCCTTTTGGACTAGCCTGATAAGATATAAGAATATTGTTTCCATCAAGGATTTTTTTTTGTTTGTTCTCTGTCTGTATGAATATAGTTTATCCATCAACAGTGGCATATGTCTAAACGCTGGCACATTTTTTTTCTTTGCCATGCCTGTGGACATTTGCTGCATCTTGCTTGAATTATGGCAGCGCTACTCTGGTGAATTCTGATGGTACTGCTTTGGCTGTCTCCGTAAGCCATCAGCAAACGTAAAAAAAATAAGCACGATATGAATGCAAAGTATGAATGAAAGGTTTTGTCAGCACCCATTTTTAACACTGAGCACAATTAGCCTTAATTTGTTGTGATTAATGTGTTGGCAGACGCAGCACAACATTGGCATTCATTAGGATTTATGTTTCTGCTAACCTTCAGCTTGTTCCAACTTTGTCTCTTTGCTGTTTGGTGCTAAGTGGGTAACCTACCCTGGGTGCTTTGGGGCTACTTCAGAACACTTGCCTGCTGCGTCTGGAAACAAGCCTGATGAGGGGTCAGATGTTGACCCAAACCAAGGTTCTGGCTGTTAAACCAAAACAATGAGCAGAAATACAATCATATGCTCCATTGAGCTAAGGTTTATTGCATAGTTGAGTCATAAATAAAAACAACATTAATTTCAGTCCTACGAAACATCACAAAGTATATGAGTGCTATTTTCTATTTTTCTCTTCCTTATGACAGATAAAAGGATGCACTCATTCAACACTCCACTCATTTTATAAATTGCTTGACATTATTACCATGAAAAACTTAATTTTTGTTACTATTTTCCAGAATAGTAATTACATGTGTTGTAATTATCAGTATAAAAAATCTCGCAAAATCCATTCCCACTTGAAGAAGACAGCAATGACCTGGTACCCTGCCTATTATATTCAAGTCAAAGTAATTCTAAGGATCCGTCCCCCTGTCAGTCTTTCTCCTCAAAGAAGATGTTTTCCCCGTTTTCATCAAATTTCGCAACCTCATTGTAAAACCAACTTTTTTCTCCCTAGCTGTTCTCCCTGTTCTTCATTTTACTCCCTTCTTTTGGTATCCTATCAATTTAAGAGGCAGTTCATTTTTCTCTTCCCAAAGCGTACATGAGCTGTTGCCTGTGTGAGCAACACAGCAGATCATTTTTCATTCCTTTGACACAAAATTAATTCATTGATCACCTTTCAAAATTCATGAATTCATGAATTTTCTCACTCAAGCTACAGCAATTGACACTGGACCTGTATTACATATAGTATGTGTATAAACTAATTTGCTTTTTTTTCATTACTGTTCACAAAAAAATGGAAATACTTCTGAAGAGGAGATTTACATAAACCTGGGCTTAGATACCAAGTGTCTGAATGGATAGCACAAGGAAGAGGAGACCATCTGTACAGTACTGTAATCTCTGATAAGCTTGGCACTGTCTTTTATTTTTCTTTATTTTTCTTTGTCTGTAACATGACTGTCTGTAAGGCCAATAGATATACATAGGGGAAACCAGTTTCATTGCATGTGTTTACTCAGTTTTTTTATTCTGGGTAAAATAAAACATGATTAGACTTTTTAGAAATAGGTAACAAGGTAAAAAAAAAAAAAAACCCAAATGTTATGAAATACATGATAATTCTACAGAATTTAGAGAAATGACAGTTCTAGTTTGACATTTTTACATTTTGAAGAGCAATGCTGAGTTGTACACAGAGACAATCAGCCTTCGTATACTGTATTACCAGAGGTGTATATTTGACTATTTTGGTAGACTTGTAGCATTTTGGGTTTTGGGATTGCTGTGTGCCATTTTGCATGTGTGAAGACAACTGTGTAGATATTTTCGATTAGAGAACTTGACAATGAGAACTGTCTGGCGCTAATTTAAAAAAAAAACTGTAATGTTCCCATCTCGACTTCCGTTTTACAATCCCAATCTCCTGCACTCTGTTGTATTTTTTAATAGCTTGCTGAGCAGCAGTGATTTTCTTAAAAATGCTTTTTTGTGGAGCACTGAGAAACTACACAGGGCGACACAGGAGAGCAACTCTTAAGATTTAATTCCAGGAGAGTGGAAATAAAGGAAGCCTGAAAGTTTTTTTAATCCACTATATTGTGTTCATTTTCCACTGTTTTCCACTACTTCATTTAGAATGAAAATCTATACACATTGTTTTGACATACTTCCCGAAAGGAAACAAAGAACAACGAATAAAGTGCAGTGTGGATGAATAGCTGTAAATGAAAATGGAAAATATTAAGAACCGACACATTTTAGCTGCTATTAGCCTCCAATTCTTCCATTTCCTTCATGGTGACAAAGAAAATAAGGCTTTTACAGTTATCACTGGTAATTTCAGCTATTTCATGGGATTGCTGGAGAACCTACCATGCACAGTTGTATTTTCTTTCTGATTTTTATGCTTCTTCCTTCCAGGAGCAAATCAGTTCCCTAGTTGAGCACTTCAGGACAAATCAGAACGTTTTCTGAATTGATGCACCCTCCAAAGCTAGAAAATGAAATGTCCGAAGGTGGTCCAGGCCGTGTTCTAAGGAATCTGGAAAAAGGCACATAATTGCCAGCGGTGAAGCGTGCACATTCTTCCTGTTTTACGTCCTTTATAGAATTACACAGTGGGGTGAAGAGAGTCAACCAGCATAATGCAGAGTCCTGCTGCCTATACTTTGCCTGTCAAACTGCTAACAAGCACAAGTGATTGTAATGATGGGCCTCTCTATCTTCAAAACTAACTACTTACAATCATGCTCACAAAAAGTAAAACGCGAGATATCTCAGCTGGTTGCTCTCACACACATTCTCTTTTTCGGGAAAAATACAAATGGTTAAACAGATCACTGCAAACACCATTCCCACTCACTATTGTTTTCAAGTTCCAGCACAAAAAAAACCGCATTTCCCCCCTGCGTCACCTATATTTTTCTCAGAAAGAACATGCGGTATGTGAGTACTACATAAAAAATGATGATGCATCAGATGTGCAGGAAAATCATTTGAAAGGTCTGATTTGAAGGGACACAAGGGAATCTGCAGCTTTAGTTTCAAGCAATTAATTCAGTAAATCAGCAACTTTATAAGCATCAGTGTGTCTTGTAGAAATATTTTGGTACAGTAGGTTTGTGTTGCTTTAAGTACCTGCAGGACAAGTCAATGTAGATTGACAATCATAGTAGGATCTCTGGCTGGTTTTAATGCTCTTATATTCATTTTCTATTCCACATCATGTTCTTCCAATTCATCTGACTTTCATTTATGCTGATTGAGTCCATCTTGTACATCTCATGTTTTACTTGACGAACACAAGTCTGTCCTCAAAGACAATGGTGTTTTGTTGTCCTGATGCGGTTGTCCAAACCTGAGGAACATGCCTCTAATTATACATAACTGGTAAATTTCATCTTGACAGAATCTTGCCACTCATTTAAAAAAAAAAAACAACACATGAAAATGCACAATTGTTATTATTAATCAGTCCCACACATTCAGTACTTATTTTGTTCTTCCATCCTTTTTTTCGTCCTGCTCTACCATCAGCTCCATTATGAAAAAATTTCCAAAGAGCATCATTCACGTCTTTTAGATTTTTAGTTCATCGAATGTAGCCCTATTTACATTTTAATTTTACGCGACATATGCTGATTTAGGTCTTTAGTTTCAATCTCATATTCTGTAATGTTGTCTTTCTCTTTTTATCTCCCGCTCTCCCAAATAATTGCACATCTTTCTTATACAGTAAATGTTTGTTTTGTTTCACTCCGCTCTACTCGATTCCTTCCTTCCTTCCTTCCGCACTGCACTTCACTCATTTCCCTTCTATTTGTGAAGAGCATTCAGAGAGGCATTCTAGATTGTGCTGCTTTCACCCTGGAACACATTGCAATTCAGATATACAACACATTCACAATGAATGCACAGATCAACTGACAGACAAACGTACGCATCAGTGTACGCCACACACACACACACACACACACACACACACACACACACACACACACACACACACACACACACACACACAGATGTGAGCAGCCCCAGGCAGCTGCAGACGCAAGTCAAGGCTCAAAACACACATCAATGCATTATAAGTGCAACAATGACAGCGGCTGCGTCGTAACAAGACAAAGGCATTGATCTGATAAGAATGCAGCGAAAAATTTACCCCCACATCTGTCATAATATCACGTAACAAATATGCGATTGGTTTTCTATTTATGGAATAACTGAGATAGATTTTCACGCCTGCTTCAGCTCGTAGCACCGATCCATCTTTCTTTGAGCGCATGTGGTTTGCTACAGCATTGGGCTGTATCTGCTGCTGTTGGTGATGGGGAGTGATTGGATTTTGCATGTGTAATCACTGGTTATGGGTTGTTAATTGTACGGAGCGCTGGCCTGTGGGATGTAACATTGGATATTTGCAGCAAACACACACATAAACACATGTACACGCATAAGCACTTGGTTGATGTGTTGCTACATCTACGTAGCATTTGTTTGGACTGGAAGATGTGTTTGTGGCCCAATTATTGTTAGTGTATTTGGATGGGATGATTTGCATAAAGACTAATTCTCTCTGTGATTGCCGAGCAGACATAGTTCAGTTCAGGACAATTTGCTGAGTGATGTTTAAGAACCTGTGTGTTCCTCTCTCTCAGGCTTCCTGGAGTTCTCTCCTGTCCTCCTACGATACTTCATATCAGGTATGAGTTCAACAAGTACAGAGAGAGAGACCCTGTGATTAAACTGTAGTGCTGTAGTGCCAATAGATAGATTATAAAAGCCCCTACGTTCATGTATTATAAAAGAGTCTCCTTTCATCCTTCTTCACGCCAAGTGAGAGGACGAGACAAAGAAACAAAGAAAACAAGAATTGGTAATATACCCTGAAGTCTTCATTTGCTGACTTGATGTTGCTCAGCTGTTGCCTAGAAGCTGAACCCACCTGTGGATCTATTCTATGTCCTCTGATGTCTGGTCCAGTAGAAGTATAGAGCCTTACACCACTCCTCCAGTTCTCTTTCAGACCCTCTTTCTTCCTCACTTCCAGCGCTGCTCTCATGTTTCGGTGACACTGTGAAGAGGAGCCTTGAAGATCCAGCAGATGATTTTGATCTGCTTAATTCCCTCTCTGATTGCGTCCGTACGCTTGATGAGTCACAGTTAACCCAGTCACACAGCTGCAGTTCCCAGCACATCAATTCATGCAGCGTGTCACCACAATGTTATACGCTTTTCCCTTGCTTCTTCCTTTCCCCTCCCCTCACAAACCGCTAATGAAGTGAATCACAACTGTTTTTTTCCCTGATCCTTTTGCCCCAACAGCTGATGGTGAGCAATTGCATCCACAATACTCTTTTAATTAGTATAGAGAATAAATTGGTTGAGCATGCCTTTTTTCTTAATTGCTTTTTCCTCAGCTTGGATTTAATTGGGCTGCAGCACTGTTTATTGATCTCCTTTGATGTGCTTTAATTTGGATAATTTTATATATTTATTTTGGGCGTGACAAAATGGTTTGTCTTGAGGGAGCGACCGTTAGGCAGCGAGGCCGGTGCTGCAAGAAGACTGCAGTATGTTCAGTAAGCCCGGGGTCCAGCAAGTGATGGCAGCTAGGTAGTGAGATGATCAAACCAGCAGCTCCAGTGCAGCGAGCGAGGTCTCAGGCAAGTTCTTTGATTGCCTGCAAAGATTTCACGAAATCCAAAATTGTATAATCCAGCAAAGGAGCCAGGTTTGAACCGAGCTAGAACATGTTCTCTCCAGCAACTAGTTTGCATCCTGTGCCTGATTCATGCTGTGTCATCTCTCCCCCTCCTGCTTCCAGTAACAAAGACCAATTTTCATCCTCCGCCTCCGTAGTTTCATAATTAGTGTGCTTCACTGTATGTGATTGTAGGTTTGTTTGCTAAATACGTGTGCGCGTGTGTGTTCCAATTATGATAGCAATTGTTTGTGTGTCTCCATTTACTTTATTCAAAATTTAGGTCTCTCCTCTCTCCACCTTATATGTAACTCCACTCGCTCTCCTCCACAGGGGGTAACTTCACCCTGGCCGAGCTGGGAGTATGCGAGCCAACTCCGCCTCCTCACCCAGCAGCTGTTCCCTACTGTCCCGACCTGGCCCTTCTCCAGAGAGGCTACTCCCTGAGTGCCGGCTCCGATGCAGACTCGGATCCCGAGGGTCCGTTGTCTCCAGAGAGAGCCATTCAGCTGTGGGCCGGACGAGGAAGGGTAAAATCCCGCCGCAGCTCGGGGGTGTCAAGTCACGAGAACTCGGCCCTCACGCTCACCGACTCAGAAAATGACAAGTCCGACGATGAGTCAGGTAGGATGAAGGGCTCTTAAAAACTGTGCCAAGAGGGTGTGTGTATATTAACATGCAATCCCATTGATTCAAGAAAAATTTAGTTAATAAGATTTGATTAGGGAGTGAGAACAAAAGGAGGACTAATGTAACATTATAGTCGATCTTTAACGGCATCACAAATGAGAATGCATATCTCACAAGGATTTGTCGATATTGTTTAAATCTTAAACCACTTCTCAAACAGACAGCCATTATATTAATTGCAACTGAGCTTGGATTTATGGATTGAGTCTGTTTCTGATCTAAGGAACTGTGGTTGAAACCCCCCAGAGAGCCATCCTTATTCTCATCAATAGCACTTAGCCAGAGCCCTCTAACTCCACAATCTTACACCACTTGTCTGCTGAGTTCTCACCACGGGCCAGACTAACAAAAATCTTTGGGATTTTTTTTTTTTGGGTGACAACAGCACTTGAACATTTTAATGATTATAATCCAACACATATGCAATCAGAGAGAGAAGTTTTTCTCTGCCTTTCAAGTGGATCCACTGAGTCTCCATGAAAGTGTGAGAGTGTGATGTTTTTGGGGGGGCAACTCTATCCTCTAACTTTGTTTATTGCCAACTTCCCATTTCCTTGTTAATCCTGACGCAGTCGTAAATGGCGCACCAGCTTCTGCGAAGGTGTCAATGGAGGTTAATGAAAAGTAGATGGAAGGAAAAGCAACAGTCTAATTAATTGAATTCTCGGCAGCCGCACTTATCAGCTGTGGATCAACCTCTGTTGGACTGCGGGGCCTCGGAATTAGTGACAACTTCTGTCGACTGTTCAAGCTACTCAACACCTATTAAACACGTCAAGAAACACCTTCCCTGAGACACGCCTCTCATCCCATCACCCGATAATTGCTTTGTGGTTAATTACCAAGCTAATCTCGCAGCCACAGATATCAGCCGCACACGCCGCTCTTGCTCTGTCTGTCTTAGGGCCACTAGAACGCCATTGAGCTCTCTGTTGCTAGTGTTTCCAGACTTTGTAAAAAAAAAAAACATTTTTAATCCAGCACTATATTGTGATAATCACTCGCCTGAAGTAGATGTCAATGAGGGTTGATTGTTGAGAAGATCAAAAGTTGTGCTATTTATGGATATTTTTCTTCTCGTAGAGGATCTAAACATTCATTCGCCTGTTGGAGAAATTCATCTTGATGATTATCCAGAACACGTGTCACATTAATGTCAGTTAAATTCCACGGAACATCAATGGTTCGCCGTTTATAAAAGCATTAAAGGGTTATGAATCGCTGGTTCAGACATTCAGACCTGTCTCATGGTTTCACAGACCGGAGATTTAGATCTTCATTGTCGTCTCTGCCAGCATACCAGATCAGAGACGCCAGTCTGATAAAAGGACCAGGTGCATGTCTGTGTCTGATTAAGTCAATTTGTTAGTTACTTGGTTGCTCTGAATTAGAAAATATCACCGTTCCAAAGAGAACATCTGATACTGGAGGCACATCGCACTTTAAAGCACCCAGAGGAAGGATTTACCTCCCACCAGACCTAACCAGCGTGTGCGCCCCGAGCAATGTGGGTGCTTAATTTGAAAGTGTGTTCATGTGTATGATACTGTCGTTCTCTGTCTTCATGATATTTTGTCTGTTTACTAGTATGAAAGTGTATACAGCCCAAACCCTCTGCCTGTGTGTCGAAGTGTGAAACAGGAGCAACGGGAGTGTCAAAACAGCAGGAGGAGGATCTGAGGGTCTAATAATAGAGATTGACAGAAACAGATAGAGAAACAACATCATAAACACATGCTAACAAATGAAAAAGATGGTGACGTGCTAAAACACCAAGCAGCACGCTGCACCACTTTTATCTCACAGCATCTCTAACAAGCTTCAGAAGTCTCACCTCCCTTGATTTTATTCCTCCCCTTCATCTCCCTCCTCTCCCACCTTTCTTCTTCAACTTTCAAGCATCTTCGTCTGTCTTCTCAGCTCATGCTGCACCTCTACCATCCCTCATTATGCTCCTGTCAGTACAGCTTGCCGGCGTGACTGACAGGTGTCAGTTTAAGGGTGTAGGTTGGCCCTTTAGGGCAGGAATGTGCATGTGGTTGAATGCTCATGCATGGCCTGTTCCAGATTTTACTACCGAAATAGAAAGCACAGAGAAAAGGTGACATATGTCACAAAGGAGAAGTGTTACGTGGGTCTGTGTGTTTGTTTGCGTGTGTGAGTGTGTGCGTGTGTGTGATGTGTGTCTGAGAGAGAGATTTAAACATCAACAGAACAGCTGCAGAGCAATTCTTTTGGAGTTTCTTCTTTTCTTCATCATTTCCTCTTTTTTATGATAATTAATAACAACAAATGACATCAAGCGACGGCATGGTGGTGCAGCGGGTAGGGCTGTCGCTGCATAGCAAGGCGGCTCCAGGTTCACGTCCCACTCTGTGTGGAGTTTGCATGTTCTCCCAGCTACTCAGTGGGTTCTCTCCGGTTTCTCCGGCTTTCGCCTATTTCCAAAAACATGCGCTTCAGGTTAATTGGCTCGTCCCAAATTGACCGTAGGTATGAGTGTGTGCGTGCATGTTTGTCTGTTTATGTGTGAACTGGCGTTGCGCCGGAGTTTCCCCCACCTCACGCCCTAAGCCAGCTGGGATAGGCTCAGCTCCCCGCGACAGTGGAAAAAAGCAGTTAAGAAAATGGATGGATGGAAATGACTTCAAAATAACTGAGGAAATGTGATTGACTTTCCCCATTTGTGTAGTAGCTGGAAGAGTTGAAACGTGTGGGCAAAACAGCCAAAGAAAAACCCAGTCAATAAGAAATTAATGAGTGTGATCCTTGCAGTTGTCAGTGACGGTGCATGGCGACGTTGCTAGTCTCAACACAATTAGCACCATATATATGCCCAATTTAATGTGGTAGCTTTAGCTTTGAAAACCTTGGTTTTTTAAACTAGTTAGCCAAAAGTGCAAATGGAAACCCTGCTTTTTAATGGTTATAAAAAGCATGTTTCTGTGAATGTACCACTGAGCGACTTTTATTGAACATCCCAAGGCGCACCTTTCTTGTAAAGTGTTGTAGAGTAGCATCTTCATATGGCACATCTGTTAGCTGTTTGAATTATCTTCATAAGTGCAAAAACCTCACTTAAGTAGATTTGAAAAGATTTGTAAAGGAATTGAAGCAAGCCGTTTGTGTATGAATTTAGTTTGAGAGCAGAATTCTAATATTTTTGTATAATGAATATTGTTACATCCCGCTTCAAAGCGGTGACCTATTGTAATTGTCAGTGTTCGTGTGTTTGTCCGTCCGTTCGTTGTTAGTCCACCAAATATCTTCGCTAGCGTTGCAGATAGAAAGATGAGACAAAAGCACATTGCTCGGGCAGCAAAGGGGATGAAAATGAGATGATGACCTTGACCTTGAGAAGACTAAGTCACTCAGGAACCGGATAAGATAGAAAGAAATTAGGTCAGGGTAAAATTTTTAATTCAGGGGTGTCGCGGGATGTTGCAGTCTCTCACTGCCTTGGTTCTAGTTTTGTATTTTGAATTGTGTATTGCACATATCATAATGAAAAAAAAACACAACACAGGGGAGTTTATAGGAACATAACATCAGAATATATGTTGGTAATTTCAATAGTAAAAAAAATTATTTGTACAATAAACATATAGGAAACATTTTGCTATATAATGACAGCTCCATGTCAAAATATACTGTTTAATATGAGAAGCTTGGTAGATAATAACAAATTGTCATCAGGCGCTAATGTGCATACATTGTACTTGTGTAGCTCAAAACAATACTGACAAAAACATTTCTTCATTCTTATCAACAGAACAGTAGATACAGTGTGGTGATAGTGTGAATGTATGCAGGTTAATTCGTGGCTCATTTCAAAAATGTGTTCCATCAGTACAGTAGTTTCCTCTGCAGACCTCTGGCATCCATTAAGTTATTTTCTAAACTGAACCTCTGTGAAATCATATTTTCATTTACTTTGTCATTTACCACTGAATCCCCATTACCAAAAAAGTATGTAAGCCTTTTAAATAAGTTTCCTAAATGCAACTCAGGGATTTTAAAGTTTCCCTACATCTAGTTTTATTGTCGAATATTGAACAAAGACACTTTGCTTTTATTGCCCCTTCCAGACACTATTAAAATAAAGACCAGAACGTTGACTTGGCAGAGCCAAGGCAGATTTCATTTGCACAAGCAACACTGTGAGACAAACAAATATGGGAATAGAGAGCAGCATTGGGAGATTTAATTTTGACAAAATGGAGGAAGAGATTTATTGTCACAATGCGTAGTGCCTCATAAAACTTCCGTCTGGAAACACAGGCAGGAGAATAGAAACACTTGTAAATTCCCCCACCAGTGCCTGATGGCCACATCTACCTGCATTGATTAACAGAAAGACTGATTAAAACATGCATTAGATGAAATAAGATCAGGCTGTGACATTGATTTAGACCTGAAGCCCAGGGCCAACTTTACAGCCACAATCTATTCCCCAGTGCTTTATATATGCTTCTATGTGGGTCCACATGCTTCTCCGTTAACAGCAGCCTGTTAAGGAAACAGACAGAGCTCAAGTCAACTTCAGTGTTGTTTTGCATTAATAAATCTCAGCTTTACTATTGCAGCCAACTTTATAAACACAGATGTGCCGTGGCTGCACACAATCAAGACATGGTACAATCACACATGAATGCTAATTAGCTGGGTTCAGGCAATCTCTCTGTCTGTCTCTCTTTTTACACATTACCTTACCTCCAATCTCTCCATCTGTTCGACTGGATAATAAATCATTGGGTAGTATAGTAACATATGTGACAAGATGTATTAATCTCTTAATTAGAGAATGAAAAGGTGGTGCTAAATTTAGTCTGCCCAACCCTGCCCCAATGCTCATGTCTGCTCCACTGCCTAACACCTTCATTTTCCCCTTGCGGAAAGTGGTCTGTAATCTTTTTATGTTGATTCAACTTTATTTGAGTTCCTTTTATTTGACTCATTGGAAAACTTTGAAAATTCTGTTAAAACATCTGCTGTCTTTTTTATTTTTTTATATTTCTGTTTTTTGGTAGCCTGAGCTGCAATTATGCTTTATAAAAGCAGCACAGGGCAAAGTGATTCCTGATTAACTAATCAAATATACAGGCACAGGTGGCAGAGCGTTTGCACCACAAATCTAACCAAATCAGCCATGTCCGTTGATGTGCTGTTATTCCATGGAATCTTTAGGACTGATTTACCGGAGGGATTGTCTCGTAATCAAGTTAAATTGATATAATGCTTAATTATGGTTATTTTGATTTTGCATAAAAAGTGCTGAGGACTTCAGTGTATGATTATAAGGCACTTTTTCCCACAAAAGTCACACTCAACACCAGAAACCTGGTCCACGTAAGTCCTGTCCGTCAAACTCAAGCAACACTTAAGGAGTCAGACTAGTGAGGTCCCCCAAGACCTCAGCTCTCCCCTCGGGGTCTCTGTGAGTTTGTGTGTGAGCATGAAGCCAATAGTGAGAACCATTTTTGTGTGAGTGCGTGTGTGTGAGTGTGTTTGTGCGCACGTTAGAAGGGTAGGAGCATTAGCCTCTGATTGAGTTTTCAGAGAGCAACGTGGGGTGCAAAAGGCTCGACAATGGTCTAACAGAATTAGTAGCCTGTGATGAATGGTGTGTGAGAGCAGCACTGACAGCTCGCTTTCACAAATGCAAGCTAGTATGAGAAGGTGTGTGTGTGTGTGTGTGTGTGTGTGTGTGTGTGTGTGTGTGTGTGTGTGTGTGTGTGTGTTTAGGTCTCCATACTTCACCGTTGGTTCAAGGACTTTCCGTCCAAGCAGCAAGAGCAGTGCATGCAAAAATGAACAAAGCAGAGATGGATGCTGATGTCTTTGGGTTCAGGCCATAGCTTGAAAAATGTCCTACAGTCAGGATCAATAAAGATTGGTCTATTGAAAATACTTAACATTGCATTTATATGTGGACAAAAACACACACAAACAACAGATGAACTTTAAAAACAGGAAAAAATTTATAACCTTTATTTTTTTTTAAATGAACATTGGATGAGAGATATGAAATTACAACCTGGTAATACACAATGAGCGCAAACAGGACTCAAACAGGAAGACATTTGCACACACAGATATGTGGATGCGTTGAACCAGTTTTTAATATAAGCCTTGGGATATTGATCACAGTAGATGGGTGCTAACTCATGTTAGAGTGAGGGAGCCTGAAGTGATAAAAAGAGAGGAGGAATAAGAGGAAAACATAATCGATGAATAAATGGAAAGGGAGAGATGAGATAAGGATTTTCACAAAAAGCTGACAATGAACACTTTAAAAAATGTCTTACTGCGTGTCGGTGCATCTGCAGTGATGGCCCACTCACAGCGACAGTGTTATCATCAGGTAAGCGAGAGTCAAAGAGCCAGTGGCGTCATTGGTGTCAGACTGGAAACTCACTGATGACTATTCCCTAATAGGGAATTTAGTTGGCCATAATGGCCTCTCGTGCCATCTTCAGACCTGTCAGAGGAATAGAGAGGAAAGAGAGGCAGGGAGACAGAGCCCTGAGTGAAAATTGAGAATTCTCCAGCCAATTATGAGTGATCATATTATTTTCCCCTGCATGGTGCTGAAACTACTTTTGTAGTTTAATGCTCAGCACTTTGCTTCCTAATGAAGGCTGATTAAGAGCAGGAATGAGTAAAAGAAGTAATGGGTGAGGAGAGGCTGGAATGTCACATCCCCTTTGTTTTCATTTTAACCATAGATGCATCCACTTCATGAGACTTTTGCTTTTGTCTTACAATTTCAATTGATTTTGTTTGCTTTTAACTCTCAATCTCATTCAGTCTCTCTTTGTTCTTTTGTCATAATCTTATTTTTGTTTCTTTTCTTCTGCTCCATCTTTGTTTTCTAAACTCCTTCTCCAGTTTACCTGGATGATGAGGAGGATGAGGATCCATTTGGAGACTATGTAATCAGTAAGTCACATCTGTCTGTGTGCTCCTGTAGATTACATAGCGCCATCATAAGACCGTCTCCTTGTATGTGATTGTGTTAGATGTGTGTAGATCTTTTTTGTTGTACTTGTCTGTGTGTCATTTCTTGTTTTGCTCATGAGTTGCACCAGATATAACAGCTTCAAGCTGGGTGTTGTTGAGGACAATGTTAAAGGAGGCTTCTCAAAAGCCTGATCTTTTTGAGAATTTGATTATACATATTTCTGTAACTGTTCTAACATTCAAACATCTCCAGATTGGGATATATCTTCTCTCTGTTTATAAAAATTGGCAGAATATTGGGGTTAGGTGCAGAGAAGGATGGTAAAATAATTGGTTTCTGTACGATACTCTTGTGTTTCATCTGATACAAGACAAAGCCATTGTTCGTTTTCACATGCCTCATCTACATTTACGAGCTCCTTTCTTTATTATCTTCTGTTCATTAGCACATGTCCAACTGGTTAATCTCTTTACACTTGATCGGCGAAAATTTCCCAGAGGGTGTTTTTCTTTCTCCTCCTCCTCGATCATAAAGTGAGCCGTATTTACCTGTGTCCCTGACTTTGTCTCTGTGCACGCAAATGAGTGCTAATGTTTGTGTTATGGAGACGTGGAGTTTTCATTAGCTGAGGGTCAAAGTGGTGGGTGTGAACAAGAAAAGAAGGAAAAGAAGTCTAGAGTTGGTATAACCTTGAAGTGACGAGAAGAGCAATGAGACATCAAAGAGCAGAAGAAACCGTCGAATATAAGGTGGGTTCTCCACTTGGGATCATTTAATCACATCTGTGGTGAGAGAACGAATTGAACTCACATATTACAGCTCACTGCCACAGGGATGCACATTTACAGAGGAGCCGCACATAAATATATACAGCACCTTCATCCTTAATTACCGTATCCTCTGCAGAGGGCTGGAGCAATCCCTAGTCAGTATGTCATCCCAGGGCAAACACACATCCATTCACATTCACACTCAGACCTGCAGGCACTTCATAGACACCTTTGGGGTCTAATTGCACACATCATCATGGTGTTCCGTATGTATAAATGCTTGCAGAGATACATACAGTAAATAATAAAGTATTAAAGTAAATATGCAACTTAAAAGCTGCTTCATTTTATTCCATGAATAACAGAACATACAGTAACACTGGTTATTCTACACCAAAATTGCTGTTAATAAAAATCAAGACTTTTACACCTCTGGTTAAATTAAGAAACTAAGCAAAGTGATTATAGCTGGCATTTACCGATGGAATAAATTCCCCTCTATGTCTTATTTCATTATAGTCTTTCTGTGGAAACAAGTCAATATACACAATGTCCTTGATTTCATGGTGAGCAAATATTCACGTCTTCTTCAGGAAATTAAAATCTTGAAATATATATTTTTACCATGAAGACATCATTCAACTCAGAGAAAAGCAGGTTGAAGTTGACATGGCTAATGAAGTAACTTTTTCTCCTGCACATAATTAAACTTCAGCACTCTGTGTGTTTAAAATTACTGAATTATTATCATTCAAACGTTAAAGATATTCAAAGATACTGGTCCATCTTTATTCAGTAGATAATTCAGAGATATTCTGACGTGTACTGGCATAGCCTGATAAAAAAAAGTTCTTTGGGGGGTTTAAAAACGTACTGCTTGCATTTTTATAGCCATGCTGTCTATTTACATCTTCTTTTCCTTTCTGCTGTCTATGTACGTCCAATCTTCAAATTAACGCCAACGTTTTTCTGTGCTTTGCTGACATTGTCACTGTGTTTCAGTTTTTTTTCCCTCTCTCTACTGCTCCAACCTGCTGACACGAGACAGAGATATTGATGTGTTATATGCCACAATTCTTTCATTTGCAGTTATGGTGTAAATTAACTAAAGATACAGATTCGGTTGTGAGCTATTTGCACAATCCATGTGCAATGTGGACATCTTGTACATTTATGAAAGGTCTGGGAGTGGCTGCATCATCACAGGCAGCTCAACGTGAAACATGGGAGTTGTAGTTTTTGAATAATTAGCAGAGATTAGCAGGTGGTTATAATTTTCACACACAAACATTTACACACAACTGGGAGGATATAGAAAGCCTTGGATAACATCTTAACCCTCAGTTAATTCTGATATACTGTATTCCATTTTTAGTTTTAAATAAATCGTAATCAAACATTTAGTAGAAGAAATTGACATCCACAATTATTGATGCAGTATTAGTGTAATTTAATTTGCATAAAATTTAGTATAACCATATAAAAATAAATGGCAAATCAGTATCACTTCCCCTGATTAAAATATTTCAAAATTATCAGCATACTTTTTTTTCACATAGGTATCCAAATAGTCTGTTAATGTTCTCCAAATTACACCATTTATTGAATATAAAATTTCATGCAGCAATTTCTAAGGATCCAAGTTGACATTCTTATTGATATCTGAGTCACGTGACACCTGTCCAAAAAAAGTTTTTTTCTGTAGAAAAAAATCATGAAACGCTGTCATCAGTTTGAGCTGACTAAATGACAATAACGTCCGTATTTAATATACATTAGTAATCATACTTGAAGGACAGGACCCTCTGCAGTTCACCTACAAGGAAAACATTGAGGATGATGCAGTTAACAGACCTCTGTTCTTTCATGTTGCATCACCTCTACTCTTGAGTATCACACATAAAGATCCTGTTTGTGGACTTTAAATCTGTGTTGAACACCATCATCTCCAAAACCCTCCGCCAGAAGCTCATCCAGTTCACAGAGCTCACCCCCAACAGTTTCCTGACCGACAGGCAGCAGCAGGTGAGGCTGGGATGCATCACATCCAGCATCCGGTGCTCCACAAGGGTGCATCCTCTCCCTGCTGCTCTTCTCCCTCTACACACATGACTGCACCTCAGGGGACCCTTCCCTAAAACTCCTGAAGTGTACGGACGATACCACTGTCATTTGTCTGATCCAGGATGTTGATGAATCTGTTTACAGACAGGAGGTGGAACAGCTGGTTCACTGGTGTAGTCAGAACCACCTGCAGCTGAACCCACTCAAGATCATGGAGATGACTGTGAACTTTAGGAGAATCCCCACACACACCCACCTCTTTATCTAAATCACACCTGTGGACGTGTTCAACGTTTTAGGAACAACCCTCTCTTGTGACTTGAACTGAACTGCCCGCGCAGATGCTGTGTGGAAGAAACAAAGGAGGTTGTACTTCTTGCGATGCAGATATCACCCAGTCTGTCTTCTGCAAATTCATGGCATCTGGTTTGGATCGGCCTCAAAATGAAACAGGGCCAGAATGCAAGGGACAATCATTGTGTAGAGCAAAGCACTGGTGCAGACCTCCCCTCCATCCAGCAACTGTACTGGTCCAGGTTCAGGAATTGGGCAGCTAACATCTCTGCAGAGATCATACATCTTTGCCACAACTTTATTAAATTCTTTCCTTCTGGTCAGAACACTTTCATCTAAACAACTGGACACAGAGACGGCGTATGTCCTCTTGGCTGTCAATCTGATAAACCACAAACTGCAACTTTACAACATAAAGCTGTTCTATTACTTTCAGGTGTGATTTTGCACACTCCGGTTTATCTTTCCTCTAGAACATCATCTCCCTTATTTCACTTTTGTTTGTCTCAAGTGTACTTTCTACTGCACTTCTTATCTTTAGTCATGTTTAACTTTATTCCAGTTTTTCGTTAACTTAAAATTCCCAACAACCTATACATTGTGAACATGTTAAATCAGAGTCAAATTCCTTGTTTGTGTGCACAAACGTGGCCGATAAAGCTGTGTTTGTTTCCGATGAGTAGAATACTAGCTGTCTAGCCATGCACTGGTGTCACATTGATTTCACCATGACCATCTGACTGTTCAATATTATTAAATTTGCTTTGCACTGGGAAAACCTACTAGCATCCCAATATTGGTCTGGTTTAAATCCTAATTATGAAGTTTTAATTTTAGTTTAATGTGTGAAAATATGAATTTTTGTGTTGAGTTTCTAATAATCCTTTATTCCCACCGGCTATAATGATGGTGTTGTAGGTCGCCACCAGTACACTGCCTTCTCAAGACACTGCTGGTGAAGGCAGTGGCTTAATCTGGAAGTGATGAGGAATTGACTTAGATGAGACCTGGGCAGAAAGAGAAGACAGAATTTGTGAATGAATAAGTGTAGCTAGTTCCCTGGTTGTACCTGTGCTACATCTTGTAGTAATGTCTTTCAGCACTTGACCTATTTCCTACATTTCCCATCTGTATTAGCAGTTTTTTGTATTTGGCACTAACAATCAACTTTTAGCAAGGTAGTTTCATAGTACAACATCTTTTGAGTATTTCTGGTGCTTTTTTCTCCTTTAAGAAGTGACTATCTTTTATGTTAAACAGTTTCCTAACGCATGGCGAGAGAAACCAAGGATTTTTAAAGCACAAAAGATGTTACAGAGCTGATAATTACCACCAATGGTTGTGATTTTGTCATGTTCACATTATGAATGAAAGAAGAATTATGTCTTATGAATGGGAGGAAGAGGTGTGTGGGTATTTCCTATCCAGCGCTACTGTTATCAAATGTTATCTTGCATACTGCAGACAGACTTATTCATTGAGTTTTCTAATGTTCATTTTGGTTTTTGTCTATTATGTTCTATTATCGTTAATGGTATCAAGCTTATGTCATGGGTAATTGTGTGTAAATGGCAGTAATAGCCAATTAAGTAAATTCATGTTCATTTTAATCAGTGTGTGTTAACTTTTTTCATCCCTCCATTTCATCCTTGGCCTGTCCTTCATTTTTCTCACGTAATGCCCAGTACAAAAACATTCTAATGATCCCATAAACAGCAGCTTTTTGGATTTGAATATTCCACTATTTTGAAGCTGTACTGAAGGGAATGGTCTCAGGGCTCATTTTTTTAATGTAGAGTCTGAATGCATCACAGCAAAAGTCTCAGAAAAAAAAAATCAGCCTGGAGACTGCTGACGGATCACAAACTGCATTTATTGTTTGGTAGTTATCAGCCATGGACTCCGTAAGAAAACTCCTGTGGGACGAGTAGTTTAAAGAGGCAATAGCAGAAGAGGGCAATTTTATGAGAGCAAATACTGGAGAGAAGCTGCAGGAGACAAGATATCATTCATTCAGAAGCTATTTGTGATTTTAGAAGGAACAGTTGCAGCAGCTGTCACTTTATATGCTCCAGCAAACAAATAAAAAAGAAATCAACATCAGTGCATCATTAACAAAATAGATTCTGTTAAAAATAGTTAATAAAACTTCAAAGTCTGTTGCAAATTTTAAAAATAGAGTCTATCCAGCACATCCAAGCACAATCAGCTACCCTTTGCTGCCCTGTTTGGCTTTTCCACTGCCTTTAAACCAACATGCAGCAGCTGTGCTTGGCGTTCAGTGCTTCCTTCTCCAGCAGAGTGATTATGACAGGCTGATTGGTGTTTTGTTTTCTAGCCGATGAGAAGATCAATGGAAGGCTGATAGCGAGGGTTGGGCTGGGAGCAGAGAGAAAAAGGATGAGAAGAATGGGGATGAGGCCTTGTCACTTTCGAGTAGGAAATGGGGATCAAAGGAGTTTAGGAGCGGAGAGGATGGAGTTAAAAGCAGATGATGGAGAGAGGATGGAGGTGGTAATGTGGAGGACAGTTCAGAGGATTGTAGGAGAGGATGGATAAAGATAGAGTGGAGCTAAGGAGGAGGAATGATCGTGAGGAAGATCCAGATTTAACAGTACAGTTGAAACGATGGCTGAGGATTAACATTCTGTGACTGTCTGCAAGCAGTGGGATAATCTCTGGTGTCCTGCAGAGCACTGTGGGAAGCCCACCCCACGATGAGGGTTGAGACCTACCACCAGGCCTGTCACATGTGTGTGTGTCACACGTGTGTGTGTGTGCGACTCTCAGTCTAGTCTCTGAACGGTTGGGCAGGTGCAGCGAGGTGCTGATTCTAGCCCCCCCACCATGCGGCGCACTTAGCTACTTGATGGATACGCTCCACAGGTGGTTAGCAGTGGGTGTGGCATATGTATTTTTCTCCAACTTCACATCAGCTCTTGGTCCCAAACCACTTTCGCTCCCACTTTTCATCATTCTGCTACGATTTCAAGAAGAAACAAGCTTAATAGCTGCACACATTTTCCTTTGGTAGATATGGGGAGGACTCAGCAACTTGCTCCTCGCAGAGTTTTAATCCATATTGATTTGTGCTTCATGCTGTCTCATTGAATGTAGTGCAGCGCTGCGGGGCACCACGCAGTGTGGTGAAGCATGGCATGGTGTTTGCTTGCAAGTTTCTGCTGTCCAGTGTTTATGTGTGAAACAGAAGGAGGGAGGGGGGGCGAGAGAGAGACTGTATCTGTGTATATATGGAGTACAAGAGAAACCTGGAACTTGTGGAGGTTTTTAGTACTAAGCAGCAAATCGACATCTACACAATTAGCACATGCTGAATGGTTATGTTGTTTAGTTTGGGGTTTTTTGTTACACGTTACACCAAACCACATTGGTACTGTGTACCAATGCGGTTCTTTGCATAATTTTAGTTGCTATCAAAGTTGTGAATTTTGTAAACTATGAACCGTGGTTTTCCTCGTTTGATTTTTATACTTACTCAAAATAGATTTGTGGTAAGAAACAGCTCCGGAGAACTGACCGGTTGGTTGAATGTCACGTCATGCAATGCAGGGACTTTTGTGGTCAAGACTTAGGACGTAGGTGTCACATCTGTATATCTTTCAAGCTGATTTCTGCATTCCAGAGGCATGGAAACCATGATCAAATAGATAAAAACTACTTGTAATGTCAGGTAATTCGACCTTCATATTGTTGCATACTGAATATTGTCCTGCCCACTTTCTCACCAGCATTGATCTAGAAAGTCTCTTAGCTTGTGAGAAGTCAGTGGTCACACTGTATACAAGAGTGGCAAACTCATGTTATGTATGTGTTCCATTGTGTATGCATGAATGTGTCCCCTTTGCTCGGTTTCGTTATGGATACAAAGCAGATACACAGAGCCTGAGTAAAATCACACTGTTCAGGATGAAAAAACGCAGCAGCATTGATGTCAATATTTCTGTTAAAAGCATTTCTTTTCCACTCAATACTCAGTTTAATAGCTTGACTTTGTTTAGTGAGGAGTCAAATGGGAGAAGAGAAAGAATAGATGAATAAATCTATATTAGAGTGTCTAAACTCTGATTGTGCGACTCCCTTTGTTTTGCCACTTAATACTCAGAGTTGGCTAATCATCAGACAAGTATCTGACTTTATCTTCCATCTCCATAGCAGAGCAATGAGAGCAGCCTGGCATCTCAGTTGGTATCAAATCTCTTTTTCTGAAAGCTTTCCACTGCGAAGCCAAGTATCAGTTCTATTTGCAGTGGCCCTCAAGCCGAGGAAATAAAGCAATATGACTTTTATTTATTGCCCTGCTATGAGTTGGTGTCTTATCCTTGGCTAGTTGGGTTAGGCTCCAATGAATGGGTGGATGAATGGATGATGGTCTTTTTGGATTTTCTTCATCCAACCTGGCTGTACCATTTTCCTTGAAATCTGACAAAATAAATTAGTGCATCAGATGTGTGTTGCCAAACTGTCTCACCTTACTAAGCTTTCAACGCTGCATTCATGTTACAGCGTTGAAACCTTAGTAAGGTGAAACAGTTTTGCAAAAGCAAACCTGTCTTTCCTGTTATAATCAATAATACAGCCTTGGTCACCTTCATATATGATCAATAGATGAGCTTCCTCCGGCCTCTAGACCCATTTGGTCACTTTGCAATGTCATAACTACAGTATCTGTTTTAGGTCAGACAGTGGAAAGTCATTGCAATCAATAACAGTGAATATGGTGTAAATGTTACAAGCTAATTATCATCACTAATCAAATCAGTTTCAGCATCAATCGAGGAATTTTCAATTGATTGGTGCAGTCACAGAATTGATGGGGGTGTAAGTGACACATTTCTGTCATTAACAGTATCACAAGCACCCACCCTGCACTACCCAGGTCAGTCAAATCTAGTCATTTCAAGTTACAAAAGGAAGTGTTGCTTTATATCAAAACAAGATTGTCTTTGTGTTTATTTTAGCAACATTTTTCAGACTTTTTACACTACTGTTGTGTAGCAGGTGGTATAAACCTCAGCTTGGGATAAAGAGCGGCTGTTCTTGTCACAGCCCGCTCACACTGACATTCCGTTCAGAGACATTATGCAGGATAGGGTATTATATATGTCAAGGACTGTGCAGTTGCTGTCTGTAGCAAACAAGAACAAAAACATCGCATTCCATCTTTTCTGGAAATTTTAGATGGTTTAACCTTGAAGATAAAGTTAGCTTCACAACCTTGTGCTTGACTCAGGACTGTTGGTCTAATAGCAGTGCGGGTCAGCAGTCTTTGATTGAGATGGTTTTTTTCCTTCATGTGGACTGATACTGAATCATTTTAACTATTATTACACTTAATAATATAAAGTAATTGCTTAACTAATCAACATTAGACCGATTGAAGTGCTACTTATTGACAAGGTCAATGTAGGGAAAGCTTTTGTACCATCATGTACTTTTAAAAACATGTCGTTTTAAACTAACATTGACACGTTGGTCTAGTCATTGCAGATTTTTATGATATTGACACCCTCTGGCTTTCTTCCATAATCGCTGAATAGTCTTTCATTGTACACCTCACCAACAGACAAAAAAATAAATAAAATTGTCAGCTCAGATCAATAATAACTTTCTTTTGTTACCTCTGGGTCTAATTAATGCAACGGAGCCCTCTGCACACATTACTCCAAATGCAGCAGGAGACAAGGCATTGCTAAGCTAAACACTGAGGGTGAAAATAGAAATTTGCAATGAAAAGATAAGAACTGCCAGATTCTCAGGGCATGGCCTTATCTATATTGTATAATCTTATTTTCAGTCTAAGTCCTTTTGTATCTTGTCACAAGTCTACATATTGATTTTACTTACTTTAGATTCTAGGCCCCCCTCTTTTTCTTCTTTTACTTCTTTTCTCTCTCAAGCCTTTCAGGGTTGGAAAAACCCTCTGAATCTTCCCATCAGTGTAGTTGACCTGATGTGCAGAGATCACCCCAATCATAAGAGCACATACTTTTTTTTATAACCATTTGCCATGCATGACTTTCACAATTAATCTAACATGCACACATGATATTAACTCAATCACTGTCTTAGTTTTGTTTGTTCGTACCTACGTTTACGTAGGCAGTGTGAGTCAAAGACAAGTGTTTGACTTTTTTAACAGATTCCATTTTTGCCTTTCTTCTGCATTTTTTAATTTTAATTGCTTTTGTTTCCCCATCTCTTAGTTCTTCAAATCAACGGTATCTTGGTTTCTTTTTAATCACATAACTAAAAGTCATGAAAGCATCTTATGGCCTTCTAAGACTAAAAATAGAAATCATGTGCCGGAATAGGCTTTGGAGTATTCTGTACGGTGGCCCTGAAGTGCAAATCACAATGCCAGATAGAAAAACAACAACAATAACAAAAATACACACAATGGCAGATAAGAAAGCACAACAGTAATTCACCAAACACATAAAAAATTGCAAATAACAAAGAGAAAACACAATAACAAGACCACAATATTAACTTCGACCGGAAAATAATGGGTATCCGCTATCAACACAGATTGTCGCTGGTTGGACAGATGCACTGGCACTTCCTTTAACAGGAAGCGAATATCTTATACACCCTTGGTGTTTGCCGTCATCTAGCAAGGATGTATGTATAATTTCCAGTAGAAGTTAATGTCATTGGGATTCCTGATTTGTTGCCATGCTTGCCATGTTTTCATGTTAATCTGATTTAGAGTTTGTTGTTGTGATTTGCACTTCAGGTCCATAATAATGTTTGCTCTAAACACAGAGAGAAAGAGAAAGAGAAAATTACCAGCATACAGAAATGTACAGAAGCATGCATACATCAGTCAATTAGCCCTAAGTGTGCTTGACTTTATATGGCAACAACTCATCCAAAGATTGCCGGTGTGGGATGAGAGGTACCAAATGTGAGATTATGCACCCTTTCCAATACGCCCACATACTAACACACACACACACACACACACACATGCACATACACACACACACACACACACACACACACACACACACACACACACACACACACACACACACACACACCATTCCACACTCACCACTCTCCCCTGTCTCTCTCCATGTCTCTGTCTTGTGATTAAAAACAAAATCCTATTTTGTGTTCCTGGGCCCACACGTTTACACTGTGACACAGCGAGGTGCATGTTAAGAGTCTAACTAGCTCTGTAGCAGTGTCACATAGCCAAGTCCCTGTCTAATCAGGCCACTTGCACAAACACATGCACACGCTAACACACATGCACAGTTTGCGGAGGCCATGTGTTGGGAAGGTGATAGAGCGTTGGCAGTTGGCAGACAGACAGTAGACACTGTTCTTCGACATCAAATGTCTCATGGCAGAATCTCACTCTCATGCCGTCTTTCTTTTTCTCTCTCTTTCTCTCTCTCTTTCCCTCTCTCTCTCTATTTCTTCTCTCTTTCTGCCTGTAACACACTCTCATGATGAACACGCACTCACAAACACAACAACACACATTTCCTCTGATCTCACTGCCAAAACTGAAAGACTTTCAAGGACTAACACATTCACAAGCAGGCACACACACACACACACACACACACACACACACACACACACACACACACTTGCACAAACACTCATACAGATGAGTAGTAAAAACTGAATTAAATCCTGTGCCTCATTGTTGAAAACTGCTCTGCAGAAGTAAGAACTTGTTTTATGTGTGGTTTGAAATTGATTCCAAAGATTTTTTTTTTGGCCCTGTAGACAAACTTCAGTCAAGCACAGCAATCTTACGCAGAAATGCTAAGATGCTTGTGTTATTGCATAACTGTGTGTTTCCTAAGCGGTGTGGACGGTTTCACAAATTGATGAAGATATTTTATGATTGCCCAATCACCACTATCAAAGTACTGAGGCAATATCTGGAAGAATTGTCTTCATCACCTCCAGCAGAGCTCCAGAGACGTTTCTGTTGTTGTGTGACAAACAAACACATTACAGAGAATGTTTTCATATTTTTATTCATTTGAACTCATACTGAGCAACCTCACGAAAATAATCTGAGTTTAGATATATTTTTGAGTATGCACATGCATTTTAATACCAAACCAAACCAACCACAGGACCGTTTGTAACTTTAGCAGAAAAGACAAATACTAAATTAATGACCTTATCATTAAAACTATTAAAAAAAAACAAGTACATAACACGTCATCCATAAATGAAACACTAAATGGCAGCAGTGCATCATCGGAGCTGCAAAAGCGACCTAGCACTCAGCATATAATTTTCCAATCATTTGTTCCCCACCTGTATACAAACTCCTCTGCACTGCTCTTTCAATCAAGATCGACTAGTTAATATATTTAATTTTGTTGGATAATCATTTCAGACTGCAGTATTGACTCCATTAGAAAACAAATGGCAGAGGAGAATTAAGAATGATGTGAACATCTCGATTAAACCTTTGCTTAGCACCTCTGGATAAGCAGAGGTCTCTGCCTGGTGATGGATGAATGGGAGCAGACAGTGATAGAGGCTGGACACAAACAACTGACAAGATGGAGAGATATGGCATAGATATGATTGATAAGATGAAAAGTGATTCATTGACTCGTCTTGACCCAACGAGAGCAGCAGATTGAGCCATGGGTGGCGCTGCGGCGAAGGTGAAATTGACTTCCTGCGTCTTTACAAAAGTTTAGAGGAGATTCTCCCGAAATAAATCTGAGCCAGAAGAAGTGATGAAACCTGGGCACAATGTATTTCTGTTTATTTAACTTCACTGCATCTGAGTCATCACACTGGAGCAAGCTTTAACTACTCATACAAACACACACGCACACGCACGCACACACACAAACACAGGTACACGCTCGCTTATGTATGTGATGTTTGTGTAGACACCCACACTTTACGCACACACACTGACTTCACCTTGACAGTGGGCTGACTTAAGATGCAGTATTGATTCAAAGAGCAGCTCCACTCTATGTTTGTGCCTCTGTGTGTGTATGTGTGTGCGTGTGTGTGTGTGTGCGTGCATGTGTATTGGTCGAAGGTTGTACGCCTGTTTTCATTCGCATGCACTTGTGTTGTAACCAGCCGCTCCTCTGGAGAAAGTTGGTTGGCCCCTGTGCCCTTCAAAGTCATTTGGAATTCATCTGCAAGCCTGACCCTGACAGCTGTTTGTTTTTTCCTCTCCACAGAGAAAAAGAGGAAAAAAGAAGGGATGGGGTGGTTAATGAGTAAGAAAGTGATAGATATCGGAGAAGACAGAACGAGAATGGAAGCGAGACTTGGCAAAAAACCCGGACGAAGTCATGGAGGACTGTTTCCATTCTCCATGTGGTTTAACTGCCGTTTGGCTTGTTGAGCTTCGGAGACACACAGGACAATAAGTGGTGCTCTGAATGACTTCTATTAGTATCCCTCATAGACCACTAGTTTGAATGTATTGAATCTCTATAGCTATATGAATACAAAGCAAGGATGCTGATATGAAAAGAGATGTACGCAATCCCTGGGTGTAAATATAGGTTTTTCATAAAAAGCCAAAGTTTACTGTATAAGTGTGCCATGTGGGATCAGCACAGCGGAATGTTTTAAAGCCTCCGCCGCCGTGATGTGATGAAGAGGAAACCCAGTGGGATGGCGAGGTTTTTGTCTTTCGTCTACGTCGGGTGTAGGTGTAAGTGGATGACTAAATGGACTCTGAGGATGGAGGAGGGATGCTGGGAGATGGTTTCATGAAACACACAGCAGAGAATAACAGCACCAGGAGGGTAAGAGGAGGAGCGAGGGTGAAGTCATAGGTGAAAGGAGGAGGGAGAGGAGACTACTGATTAGATAAATGGGGAAAGAGGAGAGGTGTCGAGGGAGAGGTGCTAGCCTATTTTTACAGTTCTCCTTCTGGGAGCCTCTATTCTCTCGATCTATCCATCATAAAGACAGAAATCCCCAAACTCACTTGTTTTCCCTTTTTCATCCCGATATTTTTTTTCTCCCTCTATTTTGCTCTCCTTCTCAATTCATGCACGCGTACCATTCCTCTTCTCCAGAATTTTTCATTTCATTTTTTAACATTTCAGGAGCATTTCCTTTAAGTTGATCGACTGTACATTTTGCAGGCTGTTTACATAGAAATTGCTTATTGACTAACAATGACTATTGTGAGCTTGCACAATTCATTAAATGAGCTCACACACACTAACACACAAGCGCACTCACTTTATATTTACAGTGCTTACCCATCCAAGGTTGCTTCCTGCCCTCACAAGCTCCGTGGTCTTTCTTCTGTTGTCACAAGCAATTAATTTGGCCATAACTTGTGAGTATTGATCTGTGTGGCATATGCATTGTAATCTATTCAGTCTGATAAAGAGGTAGCATTCATGCCCAGTAAAGAGCTAGTGAAGGACACACACACACACACACACACACACACACACACACACACACACACACACACACACACACACAGATACGCACACACTGCACAGCTAGAAATCAATCCCGCCCTTCCTGGAAAGTACATGCATGCAACCTTATAGGATCTTAACTATTTAGTGTTTGTTTCCTCCTAAGAATAATATTGACTATATTTGTTTATGGGTGGCCACTAAAACTTTTCCCTGAGTTATAATATGAGGATTTATTCATGCACTTTTGTTTCACACCGGGATAAACACGAGATTTGTATTTGTTTATTTGCCCCTGTTTACTTACCCATGAAAGGTTTGTTGCAGCACTGCTTGTGTATATGCTCTTTGTTGGAGTCTGATAAAATTCCCCAAAGAGGGATTCATCATCTTTATCAGGCAGAAAAGAGAAAATTACAAGCTTATCAATCCTCGTGTTTGATGCAGCTCTCCTCCTGTGCTTCTGTGTCGTCCGCTTCTTCGGCTCTTTATATGCATATGGAGGCGTTTATTACCCACCGCTCCTCGGACTCACCAGGTCTGTGATGTCAGGAGGTCATTTGTCTCCATGCTAGAGCTGTCCTGTCCCCTGATTATCTTATCTAGCTGCTCCAAACCCTTGCAGCTCCTCCTTATCATCCAGATATACCAGTCTGAGATTTGGTGGGTTGCTGTCTGTTACATTTGAGTTTTTATTTTCTTTTTATTGGGATATTTATATTCATGTGTCTGACTACACTCATCATCATCCAATTTTTATTCTTAGCACCTAGAACAAAGTCTTGATCCAAGATGAGAGTGTCATGTGTTATGAAGTAGGAAGCTAAAGTAGCATGAGCTAGATGATGACTTTAACACCATGGACAAGTCAACAGTTCATCGCCAAACAGAAATACAGACACCCGCACTCACATTCATGCCTATAGACAATTTATAGTCCAGTTCACCTAAGTTATATGTTTTTGGTGGCGGTACCAAGTCGTAGAACCCAGAGATAACCCACGCAGACATGGGGAGAACTTACAATCTCTGCACAGGAAGTCTTCTGGTGGAATTGAACCAAAGACCTTCTAGCTGTGAGGCAATAGCACTACCCACTGTGCCACTGTGTTGCCCTCAAGGCAAGATTTAAACTTCTTAATAGGAAATGCTGTTTGACAGACTTGACCTTGGAGCAAGATGTTGAAAAGCAGGAGAACCAGAACAAGAAAAATAATGCTTTATAGAGTTGTAGGACTTCTTCTGTCCAGTCGCTGCACACACCTTTTGCTTGTTGGAGATCATGATGATTTATAAAACGGTCCACTGATCTGCCATCAAGGCAGTCGCCGTTTGCTGTGGCTTGACTACATGTAGGTACGGCAAGAGAAATGGTTTGATTTTGCTAAACACAGATGGGCTTTATGCCTGTTTGTTTGTTTGCATGTTTGTTTGTTTTTGTTATTTCGTTCATTCCTTCTTTCCTTGTTTCATTTGTTTGTTTATTCATTTGGTCGCTCGTTTATTAGTTTGTTTGTTCTTTCGAAGATGTATCCACACTATATCATAATGCCTCATGGAAAGAATATGATGATTTGGTGAGTCCTGCAGTGTCCAATGTGGGATTTCTAGAAGTCAAATTGTTGTTTTAAGTATGCCAGATGTATAGTGCACCCTCGCGCATTAACACTCGCGACATCACCTCATTGCGAATGCTGACGGCAAATAGAATGCTGCACTACGTTCCGTGAGTCTCGGAACACACCTCCATCAGACACAAAAGTGCTTTAACCAGTCAATGAGAGTGTGGGAAAAGGTAATACAGATAGAAGGTGGTTTAATATCAATATGGGGAGGGCTCATAAAACTTTAAACTACCGGAATTTGTTATTCGCGTGTGGTTCCTGGAAGGCATTAACCTGGAGTGACGAGGATGCACTGTATTAACTTTTTTATTTCCCTTTGATCTTACTGATCTTATTCAAATCAAATATGAAAAAACAAAAATCACATTGACACGGAAACCCTTTCAAAACCTCCACTGAACATTTGATGAAAATTAACAAAATATTCAATTTGCCATTAAATGTCTTACATTAATTAGACATATTTTCTGTTAGAAATGTTATATGTGCTCTGGTGTGTGTGTGTGTGTGTGTGTGTGTGTGTGTGTGTGTGTGTGTGTGTGTGTGTGTGTGTGTGTGTGTTTGTCACGTGCGTGTGTGTGTGTGTGTGTGTGTGTGTGTGTTTATTTTTTTAAATGGAGCAATATTAAAGAATGTGTGTTTTATGTAGCTGTGATAAATCTACACAGTCCCTGGACCCCCAAGCAGAACTAGACTCATACACACACTTCATCCAAGGAATCTTCTTATTTGTTGCAAATGTTTTATTTGTCGGGCATCTTGTAAATTTGACAGTTTGTGCTGAATCCATTCTCAGAAAAAGAAATATTCTTTTTTTTTTCCTTTTCATTTTGAATCAGAGATATTACAATATTTTATTTGTCACATTTATGAATAGAGTGGGTCCAGCATTCAGAAATATTTTTGTGTTCTGACCAATTCCTGTAAATGTGTTTTGTCACAAATGACATGAACTTCATCTCAGACTTATGTAGGTTAAAGTTTCATGACCTCTATCTCGTCTATTTCACCAAATCCCGTCTTCTGGCATCTCATGAAACACAACCCACCTGTGCTGTTCATTCAGCTCAAGCAGTCAAATGATTGTGGAGATGAAAACCGATGTTTTTTGTCAGCGTGGCGTGCGGCCGTATGTCTGTGGTGCAGGTTTCAAATTGCTTATTTGAACTTGTGTGGCTCCACAAGAATTACGGAAAGCACTCAACCTCCCTACGCCCCAAGTTCCCAGCTCCAGCCCCATTTTCTTGCTTTTCAAATCAAGTTTTACAAATACCATCCACTGCTCCTAACATGCATCAATCCATCTTTCCTCTCAAAACTCAGGATTTCAATGATTTCCATGGCATAGAGTAGATGTAATGCATTCAGAAACCGACAGCTTTGTTGTGCAAAGGATTTTTCTCTCTTGTTGTCACATCAGCGACAATATAATGCATTTGTGACTTGGTTTGTTTTTCATTGTAGTTAAATTCAACGGCGTGAAAATCCTCCAAAGTCAATTTTAGTAAGGAAAACATCTGCTAAATGGTCACATCTCGCTCTTAGAACCATAGCAGAACCAGGTTTACCTGGTGCGTGCCTTAGTGAGCATGTGTGTGTGTGTGCGTGTTTGTGTGTGGATGTGTGTGTGTTTAGCAGTGCAGAATCCCTGGCTAACCCCCTCTGTGCTTCCCAATGTCCTGTCTCTGAAGAGCTATGACCATTAAGCAGCTGTTCACTTCTAAAGCCACAGAAAAAAAACTGAGAGTGCTGCAAGAATGCAAATGAGTCTCAATATGCGCCAAAACTTCTCCAGAGGGACAAGCTGTTGGGTCAGAAACACACAGAGGTGCATACGGCACAATGTGCTGGCACATGCACAATATACGCAGTTGCACGAATGCGCACACGTGCAGCTAGGTTAGACTGCCTATTATGTAGTGCAAGGATTCTCCTGAGTACATGATCTAGCTGTAACTACATTTCTCTTGGAATTAGAAAGCAGAGGCTTCAGAGTCCGATATATCTGATTAAACAGACTCCAGGTACAGGCCTCTACTGTAATCACCTGTCTCAAGTAAGATTTGTGTTACAGTTTGATATACTGCCTCTCTTTTACGCTGTAATTGTTTGGTACACAGTCTATTAGGACGTGAGTGTTGCTAAAATGAGACTAGAGAAAGAAACAAGGACATTGTTTTAAAGATTCTTCTTCGAAGCGTCCATTCGTGTCATCAAATTCTGGAAGGTTGGCATGTGTCTTGTTTTTATTTTTAAGGTCACATGAAGCAAACAAAGCACACATTCTGTTGACCTACACCCGCTTGAATGAGTCCCACGCTGGCTGACTGTAAAAGAGTCAACAAATAGCAGCGTTAGTTAAAAAAAAAGAAAGAAAAATTTATCAACAGTTGTATTTGTTAAAAGCTCAGTTTCGATGGAGGTCATGGCGATGTACATTCCTTCAACGCTCTGCTTCTTTTCCCTGAGATGTGATTAGTATAGACTACACCAGTGTCATCCACTGGGTAATGAGAATATATGGTGAAACGTATGAAGCAGCTGATTGTAGTTTTTATGTGGCCTAGTTTTATTTCTACTCAACTTAGGGCAACACTACTCATTCAGTTTGTGGTGTTTTATGTCCGCGGATGCCTTCTTCTATGTGTGTATGTGTGCATGCATGTGTGTGTGTGTGTGTGAGTGCGTACTCCTTCTGCTCCCTGCCTAATAAGAGCTTAACCTTATTAATCACATTAGTGTGCTGAGAGTGGCTCTAGCGACACTCACACATGCTTGCGCAGACACACCGATACAAACCCAGACATGCGCACACAGGCAGAGGCATGTCAATCTGTCATTAGTTAATAGCTCATTAGCACAAGGTGATTAATTACTCTGGCAGGGTCTGGGCATGACAAGGATGGGAGGTGGTGTGGGTGAAGGAGGAAGGAAAAGGGCCTTGGAGACAACAATTTATTTTGCCGAGGGAAATAAGCGACAGCTGGATGGGAGGGGGTAGCTGAGAAGACGATAACGTCCCCTTGCTCCTGGTGGAGTGGGTGTCGTTGCTATCGATTCTGGATTCTGAAGACCACTGCTATGGCCGGTCACGCATGCATGTCCGCATGTGTGTGCACACAGTGTATCCTTTCTCCTGGAGGTGTTTTGCTGGGCTGTGTTTTTTTCCCGTTGTCTCACGGGGATCAGCTGTAAAGGTTAACTAGTCTTTTCTTAAGCTTTCAGCCTCATGACAAATGACCATGTTCAATCCATGGGGGCACCTTACAGCACACCTTCTTTCTCCATCTATCCCCCACCTCTTCTCACTCGCTCTCTCTCTCTTTCTCCCCCCATTTTGCCCACCCTCCCTTGGTGTCTTAGTTCAGCAGGTGCGTCGAGGGAGGAGAAACAGGTCGAGGGAGGTGGAGGAGAACTGGCAAAGGTAGAGGAGGGAAAGAACAAAAACTGTCACAGAGGGAAAAAAGGGATTATGAGACGGTGGGATATTGGAGTGTGGAGGAGTGTACAGTTGCTTTTTTCAGAATCTCAACAGTGGATTAATGAGACGACAAAAAGAGGGGGAGATTGAATAGATCTGCATGACAGTTCGTATAAGCAGAGGTTTTACTTCTCATACTGTTAGATGATTCTTGCTCCTTAGTCTGGATGACCTTTCCACATGCTCTCATTACCGTTCCTTTGATACATCTTTCTTCTTCGCTTCACTTTCTCATCCGTCCAGCCTCACGCCCTCCAAACCGGAGCGCACCAGGGTGAACGGACTCTCCAGAGAATCGAACCATGTGGGAGAACATGTGAAGCCCACATGTGCATCTAATATATATGGTTATACAGATGTGCCAGGTGTAATGATGCCGAATGGCATTGACAAATAACCTGCATGAGAAAATGTATCACTTTGCGTCCACATATGCCCACACGTGTGTGTGTGTGTGTGTGTGTGTGTGTGTGTGTGTGTGTGTGTGTGTGTGTGTGTGTGTGTGTGTGTGTGTGTGTGTGTGTGTGTGTGTGTGTGTGTGTGGGTGTGTACGTGCGTGCATGATGGAGTATTACAAGGTGTTGTCAAGAAAGCAATTTGTTTCTGTCGCAAATGTTTTTTTTTTTTTTATCATGACAAATTGATGTGAACCTCATCGAGAAATCCAGCGCCTCCCTCTGATTCTACCTGGACCGCTCTCTCAACTTTATGATAATGAAGTCTTAGCTGCAGACTGCCCCTCCCCCTCTCCACGTCCGCTGCAACCTCTACTGTAAATCGAGCCTCGCCACCTGTGCATTAGTGTGTGTGTGTGTGTGTGTGTGTGTGTGTGTGTGTGTGTGTGTGTGTGTGTGCGCGCCAGGGGTGCCGTGGAGCACTATGTGCTTCTCTGACTCGTTGAGGATGATAGATGGTGTCTGAGAATGCCACATGAAGAGGGAGAAAATGAAGCTGACAGCAGCTCTCTGTAGTGGTGGCTCAGGGGTTGGCCTTTACCGCTCATCTTCTTCTCATCTTTATCACAGTTCGCACAGCACTACACATACCTGTTCTGTGTCAGTCTCTCCTCTATATGGCAGTTCATAACCTGCAGCTAAAGGCCTTGGAGTGTATGCATCACCTTTTCACTCCTAGATCCTTGTCCACTCTTTTTCTGAGACAGCGTTCGTCTGGTGTGGCTCCAATATCTCTATTTATTCCATCAGGTGAAAGATAAAAAACTAAATCTCTCTGCAATCATCTTTGGAGATCTTTCTCTAATATAACGATAATTTAACATGTCGATGAGATGGAGCTGATCTATGTCGGTTGATTAGTGGCATGATGTCTGCCCTCTGCTGGACACTGTGGGGACTGTCACTCACCTGCTCACCTGCCACCTGAGCCGGTCGCCGGTGAGAAATGCACCTTTATGTCGCAGCTCATCCAGCTAATCTGCTGCTGATCTCTCTGATGAAGCCGTGTCTTTCAGTCAGAGGACAAAAACATTTACTTTTCATCTCAACCGCCATTTGTGAGGTTGACGTTTGGTTCCAGGGATAGTGTTCTATGGCTGTCATCTTGATGCATTATATATTTTTTTTCCTTCTGTTTAGGGGCATTATGTGAATGTGAACACGCAATGTAAAATCTGACATATTACTGGCTTCAATGCCGCAGTGTCCTCTGCCCTTCCTCCCCCCTCTTGCTCTGCATCTCTGCTTCAGTGCCTTGTCTTTTCTCTCTCTAACATCAGCCCCCTGTCTTTCCACTCTGTCTACCTTTGCTTCTTCCCCTCCTCTCCTCCAGCCACCATTCCCTTGCGTCACCTATATCTCATTTTATCCCTTTCTCCCCTCTCTCACTCTCTTTGCCCTTCGACTCTGATGTGCGTGCTTTGTCACATTCCCATGACTCTGTCACCCTTTCACTATCGCTCGTGGGCTCCATCGCTTTCTTCCGCCCTTGTTGCCACCTCCTCTTCCTCCCACTATCTACCTCTGCGTGCGCCCTCTTTCTGTGTCTCACCCCTACCCAATTTGCTCTCTCCCTTCGGCTCATTCAGTATCTCCCAACGACAATCTTCCTACCCCCCACCTCAAATGGTGTGGCGTTACTGGGAGAGAAAGAGAGAGGGAGAGGGAGAGAGAGAGAGGAGAGAGAGAGAGTGTTTGTGTGTGCGTGTTGAGTCTGCTCTCAGTCTCTGCTGTGGGCAGATTGAGGATGGAGCGGCAGCCACATCTCCCCTTCTCTACTGCTCTGCCTGCCATAGGCTGAAAGGCATTCATTTTTTCTCTCTCAGTGTCTCCTCATCCACCCATTCCCCCACACCCAAGGTGGCCTTGATCTGTGACGGATTGAGCAAAAAGGACTAGAAACAAGAGGGAGACAAAAAAAAAGACCCGTTCTCCCCTGGAAAAGCAGGAAGGCAGTGCAGACCATCGTGCTCATCCTTTTTCACTTCTGTTTTATGGTGTGTGGCATTCATCTCTGCAGTGCAACAGCTACACGTGCGCAAGTGTGTTGATTCACACCAGTGTGGTTCGCGGTGCTCTTGTTCCATCTCTCTCTCTCTCTCTCTCTCTCTCCATCCCTCTCTCTCACCCACTCCCTCTCTCTCTCCTCCTCCTCCTGTGTGGTGCTCCGGCACTCAGCTAGTGGATTGTGCCTGAGAGAGCTCGCTGGAAACAAGACGAAGGGAGGAAGAAAGGGATTCAAGAACACTAGTGAAGGAGAGACATCAGGCAGCAAAGACTTTGACAAAAGGGAGAAAACAGGGTGCAAAAGATTGAGACTCAGGAAAAGAGGACTCTAAAGGGAGAGGAGAGGAGTGGAGTGAGGAGGAGAGGGGATAAGGGTAGAGGGTTAATCAGAAACAGAGAAGAGTACGGAGCAATGCATCACTCAGGCAACACGGGAAGAAACAAGACCCTCTCTCATGAGACAGGTAAGACCCCTTTATTCTTCTTTGTCACTCCAGCGTACCATGGCATTGTGTTGTTCTCTCCAGCGCAAGGGACAATAGACAATCCTTGTAACTCCGATCTTCAATCACATGCTCACATACTCATAGCGGAAAGTATCTAAATAATTTCTCATCTCAAATGTAGATTATATGTATGTGCTTTTGCGTGTCTGTGTGTGTGTAAGAGAGTTGGACGCTTTGGCAGCGATCAAACAGCATACATCTGAATCAAACTTGGCTTTGATGATCGCCCGAAGTTATGACTGCCATCGATGAATGCCAATGTGCTGCCCGTGTGAGATTCAGCATGTGTGTGTCTGTCTGTGCGAGTTTATTGGTCACCGATGTGAAGTTGGTGCGTACATATCTGTGCTGTTGTGTGTCAGCCCCCAGCCTTCTGGTGAACACATTCCATTTGATGATAATTACAGTGATTGACAGGTAGCTGATCGGAAAAAACGAATGGGACACGCTTCGGCTCTTCTCCACTCCAATCTTTAATTTATTCAAGCCTGTTCTTCAATATTTACAAGGTTATTTCGAGGTATTTGCCTTTCAAACTCAGTGCTGATTAATTGATTCAATATTTAAATGTGATGTGGCTTTAATTTAAAATCCAAATGTTCTGATTTGTTGTGAGTTTTGTAAGTCAATATGCAGATTGCTCAATAACAGTCGGATTTGTGTTTGACAGAAGAGTTTGACCGGAAAGGTAAACTGTGTCTACAATATATCTCAGTCAGTGTGTGTGTGTGTGTGTGTGTGTGTGTGTGTGCTTTTTTTGTTTTTGTTTTTTTGTTTTTTTGCTTGCTTGTGTGTCATATAATAGTTGTTTGATTGCTTCGTGGGTGTGAGGGGATTGCTAGCACTCATCAAGCAGTTCCCACAGACAATCACAACATGCCACACACCCCATTCGGCGGCTCTGACACGTCTGCCTCCTATCTGTGCAAACATCATGAATTAACAAGCTAGACAGGCGTAATATGGGTTTCTTTCCCCCAACATAAAGGCAACATTGTCTAAGGAATTACAGTGCTTTCACTAGCTTACACTCACAAGCCCCCTGAACCGCCCTCACACACACACACACACACACACACACAAATAAAGATACCCGCTAATATATATATGTATATATACACATATATATACACACACACACACACACACACACACACACACATATATATATAAATTATATATATATGTTATATATAATATATATATACATTATATATATTATATACACACACACACACACATATATATATACATATATACATATATATATATATATATATATATATATATATATATATATATATATATATATATATATATATATATATATATATATATATATATATATATTCACACAGCTGTTACACAGATCGGGCCCAGCGGTGGATAAATGTGTTTTTCTGATTTCTGCCACAGACAGGACGTGATTGGCATGGCAGACCAGGGAATTAGCCATGGTTTCCATGGTGACTAATTAGGAGGGTCCTGACTGGTGGGTTTATGAAGACAGATGACAGATTGGTGGTTCACTTCCTGCTTTACTGAGCGGGTGGTCCCATTGGCTAGCTGGACCCCCTGCCTTCTGAGACAGACAGACCCTCTGCAGGCCACCTCATGCGCTTTCACCTTTTACCAAATGCAAAAAATATGGGATGGGATATAGTGTCATTCAATTTCATGTGGTTTTCTGAAACACGGGGGGCAGCTTTTCAAGAATGTGCACATCTCACTCAACACACACTTACTGTAACCTGCGCCTTGCCTTCAATACTCTGCTAGATTAGCAGAGGTCGAGTGTTTCCACACTGTAGCAGCCTCATCATCACATAGTAAACACCAAATGTGCTGGGCTGTAGGCTAAAAGCACACTACACATATAGATGTTTATCAACTTGTTCAGATGACGTCTGTTTTATGTGAGGATAAACAAGTCAGCCAGGCACACACTCATGCTGATAATGCAGCTATAGGGCATGTGAGAGAGAAATAGGTGTGATTGAGTCCATCTGTGGTGGAGAAAGAGAGAGAGAACTCCGTCTGTGGACACCTGCCCTTCCTCCAGGCGACCGTCCCCTTTCCTCTGAAGTGCCAACAAGGTCTGTGGTCGAACAGGTGTGTGTATGTGTGTGTGTGTGTGTGTGTGTGTGTGTGTGTGTGTGTGTGTGTGTGTGGGTGTGTGTGTGTGGGTGGGTGGGTGGGTGTGTTTGTGTGTGTGTGCCCTTTGTACTTTTTTAGATGTTGTCAAAAAATTCAGTCACACTGAGACTGTTTGAAAACCGTTCTTAGAAAGTAAAAGCACAATTTAAGAAAATCTACCAGAGGTTTATAATTTCACATTTTGCTTTAGCGTCAGGATTAAATGTGTGTCAGATGTTTGTTTTTTTAATCTTTATTATTTTTTATTCTTGCTTTTTCGTTTCATGCGGTGTTTCAGCAGCAAGAGCACATGCCAGTTTACTGGTTTACTGGTTTTATCTTCTTTTCCTGAAAAAAAAAAAACTTTACTGTTGTATGTTTTTGACTTAGAGTTCCCAAATAATTACAATTAAAGATTTTTTCTTTTGCCTCCAAACTGTAAGATCCTTGATACTCACTTTACCAAAAATTTAAATTATGGATAATAATTGCTGGCCAGCAATATGGGTTAAATGCAACACTACACACCTTGAAGTGAGTCAGAACTGTCAGTGGAGAGAACTTTCCCTTTCAATCAGCGGTCCATACTCTCTCTCTCCCTGTCAGTCAGGCACCAGCTCCACCTAATGGCCTTTGCAGGTACTGAGGACCACACTCACACAAACACACACACACACTTTGACACAGGCTGACACTCAGGCACACTTTGATTAAAATGGCTGGAGCGCAATTCCATTCCATTTCACCACGGCGAGCGAGGTAGTTAGAAAGCCACTGAGATAATGGCTGTGATTTCTTTTCTTTTTTGTTTTAGTTGGACTCTATTTATTAGACTACGACCCGTCCACTTGGAGGGGTGAGACAGAGGGGAACAGAGGACACAAAGGAAGAGGCGACTGGAAGAAGCACAGAGTGGGGGGAGAGAAAAAATAGCGAGACGATTGAAGAAGACGTGTGTGTCACGGCTAAACAAATAAACATGTGTGGGAACAGATGGTAATAAAGTGCTCTGTTACAAGAGCGGTGGATCGTACGCACACACACACACACAGTAACACGGACCCACACATGATCAGCATGATTATGTGGAGTATCACGCCATGAGTCATTAAGACTTTTCCTCAGTGAGGCCGACTCAAAAGTGAGCAACGACGGCCATCTACAAAGGCCGGTCACTAGCAGTCATCTCTCCTTCTCCCGTCCCTCGCTTTACTCTGTCCATCTGTCTCTGTCTGCTTTACTTCTTCTCCCCGTTTGTTTCCACCTTTTTTGGCGTCCTCACTGCTCCTCTACACCCTCCACCCACCATTTTTCGCCTTTTACCTCCATCATCTTTATTTGCTTCATTTTCTTATTCCTCTCCCTCTCTTTCTCTCTCTCTCTCTCTCTCTCTCTGTTTCCCCTCTGCTTTAGGAAAATGAGTTTCTCTCCCTTTGGTGTTGTCCATCCAGTGATCTTTGAGCCAAAATGTGCATGTGTGTGTGTGTGTGTCAATGAGTGAGGGCGTTGTGTCCTCAATCTCACTGAAAGCATTTGTTTCCCTCTGCCAGTGGAGATAGATAATGTATTTCACTCCTTTTCCTCACATTGGGGTTTTTTTTCTCCCTCAATCACACATTTTGTCCTCCCCTCTCAAGGTCAGCCGGAAGATTGCTTTCAGCCCCCCGTGTCCTTCCCGACGCACCATGCTTTATTGTATGTAGGGCCGTCACCATGCTTTATCGTTTGTGTTTGTCTGTAATGTGTGTGGTTTAATGGCTTTGTGTGCATGTTTGAAAAATATGCAAAAGGAGGTTGTGTTTGTTTGCCTCTGTGGCAGCAAGGATCAGATGAATGCATTAGGTTGTCAGAACACATTTTGTGGCAAAAATTTAAAATCAGTAGCATCTCATAAAATAAAAGGATTTTATCACATTTCAGATCCAAGTAGTAAAAGGTCAACTTTTTAGTCTGCCTTTGTGATGTTCTATAGAAACACATTTCTGGTCATTTGTTTCCACCATTACTTAAGAATAGAAGTGGAGATTATGACTAATATCACACTTGGTCATACACAGAATTGCTGATGCTAATCCGGGGCATCCACCTGTGATGGTTTTATATATCTTCTAGATTGTGTCCATTGAGTTCTTAGAATATGATTTATTCGCAAAGGATTTCTCTCATGAAGAAACAAACAAAAAACTAATCTACCACATGTTCACAAGTTGGACCGTTGGAAGCATTGCATCATGTGACTGTCCTCTGCACAGCTCTGACAGTCTGTATGTGAGGAATCACTGGATTACGTGTCAATATAGGGACTACTATGACCAACGATGCATTTAATGCAGTACACAAACTAAAGTAGTGCTGCATGGAGATCGTCATTGGGTCTGGAGAGCTTGTATGTATAAAGTCTTGTTCAATCTTGCCTAAGGTAAAGGTGTGTGTGCGTGTGCGTGTGTGTGTCTGTGTGTGTGTGTGTGTGTGTGAAGTGTGTGTGTGTGTGTGTGCGTGCGTGCATGTGTTAAACTGGCATAATCTTACTTTTTACTTCAGTTTTGAAAGAAAAAAACTGACTCAAAAAAACAAAAGTAAAGAAAAACAGAAAATAATTTGCTAAGATAAAAAAACATCTGATGTTAAACAGGACATGAGGCTGTTTTTGTTGTGCATGCTATCGTTGAACATACAAAACGAATAAAGCGAAATGTTTCAAAATGGTTTCATCCAAAATTTTAAGGAAGCATTTAAAGCAACTAAATATTTAATGCACTTATTGATTTCTAGAGTGGGTCTGTGTTTGTGTGTCTGCTATAGAGTGTAGAAGTTTTTGTATGGATGGTTGGAGGTATTAATTTTCACAGTGGTGATTTGGGTGAGTAAAGGGCTGGCAAGCTAACTAGTGTTCTCAGCATGCTTTTGAGTGTGTGTGTGTGTGTGCTTGCGTGCATGTGTGTGTGTGTGTGTGTGTGTGTGTGTGCGTGTGTGTGTGTGGGTTTCTGATCAGCGAGCTGGCTGGTTTTATGCTTCGCTACCCTGGCTGCTCATCCATGTGTACCATCTGCATGTGGCGCTGCCATGTGTGTCACCTATACCCCAACACCTCCTACTCCTCTCATATCTGTAACCAGAACGTCCATCCACACCTGACACTGCCGAGTCATTGTGCCTTTTTCGCTTTCTTTTTCTGCTGCCATTTAAAAAACTATTTAAAAAAAGAAAAAGAAAATAAAAGATGACATTGCAATTAATTTAAATCCTTTGTTACGTCACACTGCATATTAATAAAGAACAGGATTTGTTATAGATAATTATTCATCATTTTCATTCACCTTTTAATTTTCCTGTAACAAGAAACCATAATTTTCTCCATCAGAGCAGCTGTGTAGTATGCAGTGTTATTCCATTTGTTAGCTATGCAACACTAATAAGTGATCGATCCGTGCCAGAGCTAACTATGTGACAGATGAAAGTGTCACATTTACACTCATGCTGAAGTGACAAATTGATCTCAGCATTTCTGCTGGAAAGGAGGTTTTGTCTTAGAGGTGCCATTCTTCATCTACATAGCCTCATTATACCTTCTGGGGTAGCGGTGACAGCAGTGACTCATTGACTCATCACGTTGTTGTTTGTAAACGCAAAACCCGACTAACCATTCTCCTTTCCATTCTTCATCTTATCTAATGCTCCCTCATTTCTCTGCTATCGCTGGCACTCTGCTGCTGCTCCCCGTCCACGTTTCTTCCTCCACGGCACCTCCCTTCATATTTAATATCCTTCTCCCCAAAACGCCATCCCCAGTTTCGTGAACTCTTCACCCTTTCTTTTGTTCTCTCTCCCGCAGCTCTTCATCCCTTCTCCTGAACATTCTCTTCAGGTCTGTGTGATTAACATAAAAAAGAAGGAGAGACAACCTTTCTTCCAGCCCCAGACTGTGAGTCAGCCCGGGCCGCCAGCTACCGGCTGCCTCTCTGGCTGTCACATCACGACAGATGTGAAAGCAATTTTAAGGGATGGGATGATGACATGCCACACACATTAGAGAGTTTGCATCTGACAGTTTCAAAGAGCAAAGATTCTGCTGAAGGCAGTCAGGTAGTTTGCTGCGCCTCTTCTGCAGCTAAAACAGGTCACATATACCGTAGGATTGATTCGCAAGCACGGAGGAGGATTTGTTTTTAGTGGAAATACGGTTGTAAGTAGAGGAGCTGTCCTCATGCAATGCTGTTTGCCTTTTTGCAATAGGCCATAACTTATAGAATAGTTTGTGGTCCAAGTGGGGCTTCTGTAGTTCTCACGGTGTGTATGTAGTGGATTACATAAAAGCATTACATATACAAGCAAACCTTGGTTTTCGCACGCTTTAGACATTGAACAAACCGGAATTCAACCAAAAAAATTCAGAATCTTTTGTCTTAGAAGTCTAACAAAATTTGGAAGTCTCACGCGAAACGAATGCCTTTTAGGGGCGACCGTGGTTCAGTGGTATCGCGGGTCGTCCAGTGATTTAAGATCGGCGGTTCGATTCCCACTCCCACCAAGTCATTTCTCATTGTATCTTTGGGCAAGACACTTTACCCTCCTTGCCTCCAGTGGGGCACTCACTGGTGTGTGAATGTGTGTGATTGCTCCGGTGGCCATAAGCACAGATTGGCAGCCACGCCTCCATCAGTCTGCCCCAGGGCAGCTGTGGCTACACACATAGTCTACCATCACCAAGTATGAATGAGGAGTGAATGAATAATGCATCCAATGTAAAGCGCCTTTGAGTGTCCAAAAAAGCACTCTATAAATCTAATCCATTAATATTATTATTATTATTATTTCTCGCCATAAAGCGCGAGAAAAGTCAGGAGAAAACATTACGGTAATGTGCTTTTTATTTTAGTTCACTGTACCAATAATTTTTTACTTAATTTGCGTTCCATTGCCTATGGTACGAGTTACGGTACCGTAAACTTCTGTCTAAAAGACAACAGTAACTCACACCTTAGGCTAACCTTTTCTTCCGTTCTTTCTTGTGTTTACTTCCTTCTTTTACAATTTTTTGATATGTTTCATTACTATACAATTTGGTAAATAAATTACATCATGAAATAACATAGTACGTGGAAACAGCGGCAGAAAATGGATCAGAAATCAGAAAAGGTTTTATTGCCAAGTACAGTAAAAATGACTGTCTAGGAACTTGACGCGGTGTCGGTGCATTGAAGGTGGAAGAGATTGGATGGATATTATGTTGAAAAAAGGCAGTTTTCTAGCATCTTGGAATGGATTAAGACCATTTACATTATTTGTAATGGGAAAAATGTATTTGGAATTGGTATTCGAACAGCCTTCCAGAACGAATTGTGGTTGGAAACCGAGGTTTGACTGTATTTTTATATATATATATATATATATATATATATATATATATATATATATATATATATATATATATATATATATATATATATATATATATATATATATATATATATATATATATATACACACACATCCACACACACACACACACACACACATATATATACACATTCATACATACATACATATAGGCATATATACTGTATATATATAAAGCATTATATATATACTAGCTGGAACCCGTGGAAATTCCACGATAAAACAATAATATCAAACTTCATACCAACTATATGAAAACAATAAATAGCTACCTTGTTCTATGGAGCTAACGCTATACTGCAATACCCAACTGATGCTAGCAGAGCTTTTGCTGCAACACAACGTGAGACACAGTGATGTCATGTATGCATATATTACTTCTTGATTACTTTACTACCTGAACAGTGATTTCCACATTTTATTAGAACTACAAAAGTTGAAGTTTTTGATGATGTAACTTACCATAGTTGGAAACATCATGTTGTGAGCGTTGGACACCAGGAACCAAAACCAGCAGGACGTCCATTACGATGCAGACGCCATCCTGACCTCCGTTGAGTCTGTAATCTGGTGGAGAGACTGTTCAAAATCATCCGTACAGAATGAGATCACAGTAGGGATACAGCTTGTCTTCATCAGACGAGCATTAATAAACTCAACAGTGTCTGCAGCAGAAACACAACTCGACGGTCTGATGATGTTTCCTTGTTGTTTTGGCCATAGATTGGTTGTTGATTGCGTACATGAGTAAGGCTGGAAGGAAACTTAATAAACGTGCAAAGCAAAGCTTTGATTTCATCTTTTTTAGTTGAGTTTTGCCCATTTTCTGACGACGGTGCGACAGCATTTAGAAAGATTTTCACCCCCCGCTGTTCGCAAACAGACGGACGTCGCAAATATAAGAGTTTCCTTTTTGGCCAAAGCAGTAATTGTGTAAATGGACATACTTTTTGTATACCCCACATTCACTGGTTCTGGCTAAGTAGTACTTCTCTTTTTGTGACGCAGTCCTTTCCTCTCTTTCAGTCGGAGTTTCACTCAGAATTTATTGTCGTTTTTCTGTGTCGTTCCTGCTGTTTGGACTTTCAGCTCAAAAATATGAAAATTGTTGGAACAGTTATGACACCGTAAAATTATGTTAACTGGGAAGTCCATGTATAGTAATTTCTTCTCCTAACATAGCAGATGCCTTACGCCATATTGTTCACGTGATTCCTTCTGGCAGATGCACCATGATTGGTTGAGCGCCGTGATTGTGGGTGGAGTTGGTGGAAGCGTGACACCGTGAGACTTTCAAGTGAGCTTATTCAAATATATATAGGTGGGGGGAGATATATATGTATGTATGTATGCATGTATGTATGTGTGTGTGTGTGTGTGTGTATATACTGTATATATACAGTATATATACTGTATATATACATACATATATACACATATATAACACACACACATATATATATATATATATTTCATCAGGATTCAGAGATGTGTACCCAAAAAGGTATAAAAGTGAAAATTTAACCTTGACCTAGTTTTTCAAGGTCAAGGTCATCATCTCATTTTCATCCCCTTTGCCGCCCGAGTAATGTGCTTTTTCCGTCATCGTTCTATCTGCAATGGTTGTGGACAGACAGACGGATGAACTCACAAACACTGACAATTACAATACATCACCGCTTTGCGGGATGTAATTCAGAGAGAAGAGCAGTGAGTTAAGGGTAATACACAAATGGTTGAAATAGGATAGTTACCTGAATGTAATGGATGGATCAAAAATAGATGGATTAAAAAATAGGTAATTAAAGTAAATAATAAATGATGACTTGCTAAATGTATGGATGGAGTTGAAATTAAAATAGAAAAGATGATATAGATGTAGGTGAGGGTGCTAAAAGTGCTTCTGCTACCATTTCAACTGGTGTGAAAGTAAAAGCATAATTTCTCTTCCTGCCATAGGAAACCTTTTTTTTTTTTTTTTTTTTTTTTTAAATAAAATGAATGTGACAAAACAGGTTAAATTCAACTGAACTTGTTACATGGCGTCAACCAAGGGCGTCTCGTGTCTCGCTTGAGTTCATCGCACAGAGGCTCAGAGGTGTTTCAGACAAAAGAGCATATTCAAAAAGAAGTATATTCATTCCCTGCCATCACAGCCATCTTTAAGAAAAATATTATTGATTACATGCGTCCTCTAAATCACAGCAAGGACTTTAAGTCTGACTTCATGCAGACAGTATTTCATTATCGACTTACTTTTATTACTTTTGAATTACTTTGATGAACACAAACGAGACGACTCTCTCGAAAAGGTACATTAGCCGTCCATCAATTTTGTGAGCTGCTTGACACATTCAGCTAAAATGTTTTCCACTTTTCCCTCAATTAACTCGATGTAATGTGCTCACTTCCACGAGGAGATGATTAAACAGAGAAACATCACGGCTTCTCCTTCCACCCCCCTTTCCCCCCCATTTTGGCATGCAGTCTATTTACAGCTCAGTTGGGATTTTCTCAGTAGACGCTGCAGCGCGGTGCTTTCAGTTTGAGCTGCAGACTCTGAAAGGACTCATAAAGGTTAGTGCTGTTGTGATACTTGAGTCATTAAGCCACTTGTTACTAATATGTAAGCTTTATTTGCATAACCGCTTTCATGCGGTACCGACCCTAATTTTTCTTTCATCCTACTTCACGGGCTTGACTACATAACAGTACACGCACTCACACACATACACACACACCCTAGACAACATCTCCAGAAGGTGTGTTTTCAGGAGACATGGTTGTGTGACCTTGCCTCAGGCATGATGACAAAGTGAAACCTGGCCTTTGCACAAGTGTTAGCTAATGCAGCAGGGCAGAGGGGGTGGGGAAATAATTCCATCGATCTTTAGTGATCACCTAAATAACATCTCACAGCGCATTTGTCTCTCTGTATAGGTTCTCTCTGTCTCTCCCCTTGCATCTGGTCTCTTAAATATTTCCTTGTGTGTGTGTGTGTGTGTGTGTGTGTGTGTGTTTGTGTGTGTGTGTGTGTGTGTGTGTGTGTGTGTGTGTGTGTGCGTGCGTGTGCGTGGGCGTGCATGCATGTGTGTGTGCTTTCAAAGTAATACTGCAGTGATGACACCGGCCAAATACCAGTTCTTGCACAGTTCCATTAGCTTTGTGGAGGCTGGCCATAGATTGCTATTGATTGACTATGGCCCTATTCATGGGCTGTTCAGCCAGGGACACATACATGGAGACTCAAGTGCTCGAGAATCTGGAGTACGTGAAAGCAGAGAGAAGTATTATATTGTGTACACCGACTGCTCATGTTATCATCTTGTTAAATATTTCATCATTTCCTTCTCAAAGATATTACTGTTATGTATATAATGAGGCTCCCAGGAGGTCTGGTTTTAGTACATGATGTACGATGCTTTTGAGAACTGAAAAATAAAGTATCAGCATATTCACTCCTGATTGGTTGCTGGACTGGCTTGTGTGGGACGGGACTACAAGACACCAAGTCTGTCGATTTCTCGAGCCTTGGATTTTAAACAAATCAATGTCATGTGACTGGAGCCCGGAGCAACTTGTAAATGAGAAGTGCTTCTCAGAGATCTCCACTTCTCCACTCCTCCTTCTGTCTATTTCTCTCCCACCGCTCTGTCTCCATCACATTGTCTTTACTTTCCATGGCTATAATTTGTCTCACCTTTTGCCCTTCGCCCACTGCAGACTATGCACACGGGAAGACACACTGCAACCACACGCCTCAAACTCAGCTTCTATGCTTCTGGTTTATTTTCTCCCCTGAAGGTATTCTTAGACAGCCTAATGTCTGACCCTGTGGTGATGGTCCACTCCATTTGTGCAATGTGAAGCCTGTCACAGCAGGAAAGATTATGATTTCCATATTGGCTTAGCAAAATTAAGAAAGTAATTAAAACTATATGAGGATATAGTCAAACCCGTCATTCAACGATGAATATTTACCGTTAGCATACACACAGCTGTACGTGCAGGTGTGTTCAGCCCCTCCTTCAAACAGCAGCCAGTACCATTTTGCACTCCCTGTGTGTGTGTGTGTGTGTGTGTGTGTGTGTGTGTGTGTGTGTGTGTGTGTGTGTGTGTGTGTGTGTGTGTGTGTGTGTGTGTGTGTGTCTGTGTGTCTGTGTGTGTGTAAACATGTTGAGGGGATTAAGGATGTAATGCAGGATTATCCAGCAGGTAGACTTCCCACTTCTTCTATGGAGGAGGAGATGGATAAGTGAAGAGTGGTGGGTAGAGGAAATCAGATGATGGAGAGCAGAGTCTACACCCTGACCTAAAATATGATAGACAAAATATTTACAGTGCTTGAGAGAAATTGGGAAAAATATTTCACAAATTCATAGTCAGTCATGAAGAACAATATTGTCTTTGTGTACGTTCAAAGACATTTACACCTCAGACCCATGAATCATTTGCTCTCTAATCGTTGTTCTTTTAGCAAACCAATGATCTGAGAGTTCTAGAAAATTTATACTGTACAAGGAAGTCAACGATGCATCTTAAAGCCAGTGATTTGATGATTTTTGAATAGATGTATAGTCTGTGTGAAGGTCCATGACAGTGTCTGTAGACCTAGTGGATATGTCTGTAAGAAGAGTTGGAAGAAAGAAGTATAACAAATATGCAAAAAAAAAAAAATCAGATGAAAAAGGGCATAAATGTCATTCTGTTCCATGGAGGGAGTCCGTGGGGAAGAAGGAGCGAGAGAACTGAAAAAGGAGAGGGAGAGGCTGTGCTGTGGTGGACGATAGTGGTTTATATTTGAAGCCGCAGATACTGTGTTTAGAAATTGAGTGAATCATTCCACACACCTTGTGTGTTTGTAAATTTGTGTCAGTAAATCACTTTTCTCTCTTTTTGTCAGCTCCCTTAATGTTGTTAACTATACACATCATTGTTCAAGTATGACAACATATTGAAATATAATGGGACTTGAGTCGTTGCACTGTTGAAAGTGTTTTTTAATGCTGCACACACTTCAAGGCCCCCGCTGTCTTTGCTCACCAACAATTGCCAAGTATTAAATAAAACATAAGACGTTAGAGCCACGTGAGCAAAAACAACTCGTGTTTCATGTTTTCAACCCAAAAATGGAGGCATGGTGATCTCACACACGCACACAGCACCATCCAGAGGAGCTGCAGGTCGATCTGTAGCATTTTATAATGGTTTTGGGCTAATCCTGGCTTTAATGTCTCTCACAGCGGGGAAGTCGTCACGCTTAATAGACACCATGGATTTGTTTAATTATGTCTGTCTGTGTGTACATGTGGTCCTGTGCAAGTGTCATGTGTGTTTAGGAAATAGGGTGAGGAAGAGGTTTTTGAGTAATTTAGCATCACTTTGATGATAGTTTGTTTTAAAATCTGTGCATATGTAATACAAGGAACTAAAAAAAAAAAATTCAGGAGTTGATGGGGACACAGAGGAACACAAGAGCATTTGTGTGTATAGAAGCAATGCTCACACAGATATGTGCATGCATATACACAAACACACACACACACACACACACACACACACACACACACACACACACACACACACACACACACACACACCCAGCTAGTGAACCCTTGGCAGTACTTCTCCAGTCTGTTTGAAGTAGTGTCTCAAGGGAGGCTATAGGACTGTGGCAGTGTTTCATCCACTCAAACACACACTGGCTCGCAGGGAGAGAAGGATTGCAGAGAGAAAAGGGAGAAGACAGACAAAAGAGACAGTGGGAGGAATGCTTCTTCTCAAACACACTGCAGCTCCTTCCTTTCTCTCGGGCTCGCGCTGATCCCCTTCCAGACACGGAGCATCCGAGAACTGGCTGAGGTTGTTTACAGCCACACATTGTTTTTTTGTTGTTGTTGGTTTTTTTCGTTTTTTTTTTTATTTTGTTTTGTTTTTTGTGTGGTGTTAACACTCGTATGTCCCTCTATCATACCCAGAATGACCTGGAGAAATTGAAATAGCATGCAGGGACATAGCAAGGATATTACCCGAGCTGCTTCGGTATCAGAAACGGGACACGTCCTTTCATTTTGTCAAAGTCTCAATTAGAGCAGCCGGTTGGAAGGAGACGACTTCACAGATGCCAAAGGCTGCTGATAAAAGCCACCCCTGAAGAATATTCCTAAAAAAATATATATTCAGACACAGCAACAGCTCTCTGAATGAGAATCTCTCTTTTGTCAGCTGGGTGACCCAATCAAGGCCACACAAATTTAAAGCACCACTTGCCAATTTCAGGCAAATAAGCTGCAAAATAAATATAGTGGAGAAATCACAATGTAAGAGTGACGGGCATACAAATGCATCAGAGGCATTTTGTTATTTCTTTAAAAAAGGAACAAGAGCTCGTCTGATGTATTTCCACACTAAATCATCATCAAGTCGCCTCAAACATCTCACATCTGTGTAAAACAAGGGACGTATACACATGCAAAAAATTGCAGATAATTTTTGCAGCCACTCTGCTACATGATATTTCATGTAGTTTTCCATAAACCATGCAATTTTGGAGCGACTTACGTACGCGTGCAGGTTTATGATACAGCTGTGTTATCTTATTTTCTGTCAACCTTCTCCCTTAATCATTTCTATATAGACCTTCCCTCAGCATCCCACGGCACAGCGAAAGCAGCTAATGGAGAAGGAATGTAGCACCACACAGGAACAGATGGAGAGGGAGAAATAGTGGAAGAGGGCGAAGGACGTGGAGGCACACAGTCATAAAAGAGAGAAAGGGAAACAGTGGAGAAGAAACAGGAGGGGAGAAGCAGTGTTGTAAAAAGCTCTCAGTCATGTTGCCAATGTAACACCCTTGTTCCGTGTGTTTATCCACTCCTTCTGGTCCTGGTTGTAAAGTACCTCACAAACACCAACTCACTGCACATGAGTTGTACCCTATGTACTAGCGGTGTGTACTTGCTGATGCGTATGGCTAAAATGATCAGTGATTCAGTTTATATCATATATATTACATGTCTGATGGAGATTAATCTTATTTTACTTTAGCTATTTTTGTCCAAGGATGACCAACAGTGCTCAGGCCAGACTTTTAAAAAAGTTAATTAGGGCTAATTTGCCATTTTAGTTATTTTCACATTCTCAAAACAATTTATTAATTAGTCGTTAGCCCGATATGAATAGACGTCTTCTTGAGTAAATCCTTAAAGATAACTCTGATGCTCAGCTAAAGGGAGGTAGACGGAGCTCAGGACAAGAGCCACAGTTCAACTGATGACTGAGGTCTTATCTCAGGAAAAATAAAAGAACAACACAAGTCTGAGACTCAACACAGCTTTCACCCAATCAAAATGAAACAAAATTATATATTTTATGTCCAATCGGCAATCTTCTAGATTGCGGCAGGAAATGACCAGCCTGTTAGGCCTGTTGGGATGTTTGATCTGTTTGTTGTTGTTTTTTTTTGTTTGTTTGTTTTATGGGGGGGGGTAATGGTGTGTCTGAAGAGTAAAAATGATGGAGGTGGTGATAAATCCCATTGTTTAGAACAGATGAACTAGAAACTATTAAAACATGCATTTGCTGGTGTTGTTTGTAGATTGGTCTCAGCATGGGTTTGAGCTCTTTCACCACTGAGTAACATTAAATATGTGCATTTTCTTAGTTCACTTCCATTCAGTCAGATGGAAAACTGAATGGAAAACAGATCAGGTGCGACCTAGGATTGTTTCATTAATTTGAATATACATACAAATTTATATTGAGGCAATTTGTAATTATTTAGAAGTATTATTTCTAATTATAGTTTTTGAACATGTTTTATTAAATGAACTGGCATATATTAAATATGATTCTTTATGCAATAAATTTCAGTATGTAGATGTGCACTTAAGTTATTTTTTACTCTTTTGTTTGACTCCTATTTTTGTTCATTTTAGTGTACATAATTGCTCTCTGACAGCACACTTAAGTGATGGTTTCCAGGATGACATAGTTGTCATCTAAAGTAAAACAACACTCAAAATAAAAAGGCACAGAATGACTTCCTTGTTTTTCATCCTGACCTTGATTTGTTTCCATTCCCTTTTTGTCCTTCAACCTCACTCCTCTACTTTTCATCCACTCACATTCCCCATCAGTTTTAGAAGCATTTTTTTCATTTCCACTTAGCTTTTAGTGCTCTTCTGTGCCCAACTCAGGGGGAATCCACCTCTTTCCAGACACAGCCTTATTTTAGCAACACAAGCTGGTCCTCGGAGAGCGCTGTCAGACCGCATACACTATAGCGTGAGCCTCGGTGTGTGTGTGTGTGTGTGTGTGTGTGTGTGTGTGTGTGTGTGTGTGTGTGTGTGTGTGTGTGTGTGTGTGTGTGTGTGTGTGTGTGTGTGTGTGTGTGTGTGTGTGTATCTTGCAGTGTTTCACGACTGACATGGTCATCAAAAACTTTTTCTGTTTTTTCATGTTTACATATTTTTACATAAAACTCTTTTATTCTTCGTTTCTTTATTTTTTAGAATAGTTTATTTCCTTCTTTCAGTCTTTATTCTAGCTTTCTTTTCTTATTTGTTCTTTCCGTTCTTTTCTTCCTTTTCTTTCTTTTTTTTCTTTTTTCACTTGCCTTATTTTTTTTATCTGTCATTCCTTCTTTGTATACTTGTATACTTATTTTGTTTTGGATTTCTATCCTTATTTCTCATTGGTTTTTTTTTCTTTATTTCAATTTTTCTATTCATATTAATTCAGTCTGTTTTTCTTGTATTTTTATACCAGTACATCTTTTTTTCTTTTTTATTTCATATAATTTTTTTCTTTCTGTCTGTTATTCCTCCTTTTATTCTATCTTTCTGTTTCTGTCTTTCTTTCATTTATTTAATTTCTCCTTCTGTTTTTATTTTTATAGTGTTCATTCTCTCTTTTTGTTGTTGTCCTCTCTGACTGCTTTGCTATGGTCAAATCTAGAGGTGAATTATGAGTGTGGGGGGGGGTCGTTCTGCTTCAGGGGTGAAGAAGAGCAGGAAAAGTCACTGGAGGAAGATCTGAGTAACCAAACATTCTCCTTTTGATATGCAGAGTCCATCAATAAATATGTGTCCTTTAAATGTTTTTGTTTGTGTGTGCGTGCGCACGCGTGCCTGTGTGCATGGACAGACTCTTATTTCCATTTAAATATTCTCCATTTTTCTCACTTGTCCCTCCCCAGGCTAAAAACTAATCAGCCATCCTCTGACTATTCATCCTCCCCCTCTCCCTCTTTCCGTAGTGACTCCTCAGATCACCAGGTAAAGTAGCATTCGGCTAGCTGTGCAACGGCGCAGTGAAAATGAGCAGGAAAGACAGAACGTCTTCAGAAGCGTCACTGCAGGCCAAATGCCTTATTATGTCAGATTTACAAATTCCCCACTCCCGAGTCGCAGGAAAAAGTGACCTACATAACTACAGACCAGAAAAAAAAACACCAATGGCCCAATTCTCCTCTTCTCTCCTCCTCACCCTCTTTCTCTATCTCTGTCGCTGCTTTAGCTTCTCTTTCTCTCTCATTTTGTCGCCCCTTGTTTATCTCCATCCGTTCCCTGACAACAGCTCGCTGAGTTATCAGCCCTCATTCAGATTAGAGGAGCGCCGTGTCTCATTTTTCCCATTTTTTTTTTTTTAATTGTAATTGGATGTGTTTGCCTGTATGAGTGTGTGCCCATCCTATGCGTGTGTGTGAGTCATGTGGTCACCTATGTTATAATAGTATGGTCGACAGTGGGGGCTGGTAAGGTGATCCAACCAACCTGCTACTAGGTAAACACCATCTGTTCACACAAAACATGCCCCCCGTCCCCCGCCCTCCGACATCACAACTACAATAGAGTGATCCAATCGCACCTCTCTTCACACACTTCTAACATGCCAGGCTCGCACCAAGGTGTGTGCGTGTGTGTGTGTGTCTGGGTGTGTAGCACTAATGATAATAAAAATATAATTGGTGTTGTGTGTTTTATAATTGATCGTCTTTTAGATTTTGTATAGTAAAACAGACACAGGAAAACGTTTTTTTTTTCTCCATTTCTCCTTCAGTTGTATTTCTCTCTATCAATCTGCGCTGTCAGTCAGTCTGTCCATCTTCGCTATCCTCCCTCTCAGCCTGTGGTAGAATCCAGTCAAATCAATCAATTCAGGTTTCCTGGGCAGAGCAGTGGTGTGGCAAGAAATTGACCTTTCATTTCAGTGCCTGTGTGTATGTGTCTGTGTGTGTGTGTGTGTGTGTGTGTGTGTGTGTGTGTGTGTATGTGTGTGTGTGTGTGTGTGTGTGTGCATGTGCGTGCTTGACTGTGTGTTTGCACACCATGCAGAGGGAAACAGTTAGAGCTAGTCGCTATCTGCCTCGGAGCTGATGCTACTATCCAGTGTGGCTGTGCCCCCAGCTAGCCACTAAGGATCATAGACACACAAGTGCACACACAAACACACACGGTTTCCACCATCAGCTATAACAGATATGACAAGTACATGGACTGTGGACACAGCATTAGCAAGGCTCTGTGTCTTTTTATAGCTTTTATGCTAAGCAGCATGCCACTGCAGGCTTTCCATTTTTGCCCGACTGGGTATTGAGTATATTGAGTGAGTGAGTTAGCCTGGGTTAAGTGGCTGTGCTTAAGGGCACAACAGCACTACTGCGATCATTGGCTGCTCCCGTACTGCGAGCCCTGCGAAAAAAAGATGAAGGGCTCATGAAAACACACGCGGACACACACACACACACACACACACATATACGCACACAGACAGCTGAAGCCTGAAAAGAGGAACGGACGGTGTGTTGTGAAGAGGTGTTTGATTTTCTGTCATCCTTTTGTTTTTGCAAGATTGTCAATTTGTATTTCTCTCATTTCCTCTCCTTTTCTCCCACACTCTAACTTTATAGATTTCCAACCCCTCACACATCACACATCACACACCACACACGCACACACACACACACACACACACACACACACACACACACACACACACATACACAAAAGGGTGCCAGATGTGAGCCGGCAATTCCCATCTTTCCAGAAGGTAGGGTTTAATGGCGATTTATAATGATTATCAGGAGAACGAGGGAGAATATATCATCACTCCTTAAACGTCTATTGATATAGAGGGAGGGGGGCACATAGATGATGGCAAAGATGAAGAGATAAGTGGGAATATTTCAAAGACGAGAGGTCTTCAAATGGCAGCCTTCAGGCCAAATATTGACCCTGAGAGAATTCCATCCGGATCACAGAACCTTTTGAGGAGAAAGGATGGGTCTGCCATTAGGCCATGTTGTCATCAGAGAGATGAGAGGGTTGTGCTTTACCAGGCAGAGGGTCACATTGAGTTCAGAATATAAATATATTCTCTGTTTTGTTTTATATGTAAATAACATAATGAGCTGGCGGTGCACTGGTGTGGCGCCCGGAGTTTCCCCCTCTTCATGCCCTAAGCCAGCTGGCATAGGCTCCAGCTCCCTACGACCCGCGACAGCGAATGAAGCAGTTGTGAAAATGAATGAATGAACATGAGTGCATTAGTCCAATGGTTATGTTGGTTGACTTATACACCCAGAAAGCAACCAGTCGAATGGCAGGCATATTTTTCATCATGTGTTCAATGAATATTGGATTTTTTAAATTCTAATATCATTGATATTTTTAGTTTAAATTGATAATATTTTTAATAATACATAATGTAATATAATGTAGATTCTTTGGTTATATGGTTATCTGGGTACATTATGGGTTAAGGTCTTAGACTCCAACTGGAAGCAAAGGTTGACTTCCTGGACATCTTCCAGTATTCCAATATTAGTTAAACAACCCTGACAAAGATCTGCAGTGCGTTTGTGTGTGTGTGCATGTGCGTGCGTGCGTGCGTGCGTGCGTGTGTTTCAGGCTGGGTCACATAAACAAAGCCAGAAATCTGAGGATCCAAAGCTGGGGCTATAACCCGAGGGCACTGCTTTGAAAAGAAATCTATTGCTTAAGCGTGTGCACGTGTTGCTCAGTGTGTGTGTGTGTGTGTGTGTCTCTTAATGCTTCACTAGGACTCTCCACTGTTTACTTGCTCCATGCAGCCTCCATAATATCATGGTAATGCACTGAAACCTCCGCTCTGGAACCTGCGTTCTCTCCAGAGATTTTTCTTTGGAGAATATCTTGGCCGACTCAGGCCTTCCACTCCTCCGCCACTGCCTGTCCTCATCCTGCTGTTCTGAGCTAAAACAGCTCATAATTATTGTCTTAGCATCGTTCATGTATAATTTATCAGCCATTTAAAAGCAGAGGTGCATGCAATTAAATCTAGAGGGAGTTTCTGTCTTTTCAAATATTCCCTTCCTCTCTCCCTTTCATACCCCCATATGTGCTGGAGCTTTCACTGACGTCCTTTTACTCTTTGTGTGATTCCTTCAGACTGTGCCATTGTGCATCCCGCTTCTTCCTGTCTCTTTCACTTTTTTTATTCCATTCTGCATCCCCCCCTCCTCCTCCCGCCCCCTCTCCTTAATATCTAAATATGTGTTGGAAATTTGATAAATCATGCAGAGGTGCCCCCCACCCATCCAACCACCCCCATCTCTCTGTATCCATTTTCTTTTCATCCTTCTGTCTTTTACTTCCTTATTTCCTCCCTCCCAGAGAGAGAGAGGAGAGGAAAGGAGAAGAGAGTCACAGAGTAATTGGATTCCCCCTAATAGCGAGGGTAATGTTGACAGTACATAAATCCTGCCACTGAAATAGCGCCTCGTTTATCTTCTGATTTTGCCTCATTGTTTTTCGGCGCCTGTTTCCCACCCTCATCTTCCTCCTCCACCAACTCCTGTTGCCTTCATCTCCCCAAAGGTCTCATCAGGTAGCCTCGATTGTCTAGATGGGCCTCGTATGGGACAAAGCATCTCCATATAAATTGACCGACCCTGTTTGGTTCAAGCAGATTATGAAAGCAATGTGATGGGAGGGGCTTAAATTGCACATGATGAAGAGGAACATGCATGTTGGATCTGATATGTGGTACAGCATTATGCCTATAAGACACAATGAAGGATCCACTTATCTCAGCCGTGTTCAAATGTTGTTTCTCATCTCAACATATTTTTGCTTCTGACTGAAAGGATGGCGATACTTCAGTATGACCTTAAATCTAACATAACGTGTCAATTCTACATTTTTGTATATCTGGGGGGAAAAAATATTTCTACTGCATCATTTTAATTTCATTCAGTGTCCATTTGTGCTTTCACATGAACACCTGAATAAATTTTCCACCACTGGTAGCAAAACAGCCACCAAAATTTTTTTTCAGACCACAAATTCCTCTGTTGCTTGAATGGCATTGAGCATAATAACTAGAAATAAAAGCATCTACACTTAAAGTAGCTGCAGGTAAAAAAAAAAATAAAAAAAAATTCCGAGTGGGTGGTAGAGCATTGATGATGTGGAGGAATAGATAAAAATCTGCACTGCCATTCCTTTCCTTCCGTCTATACTCATCAAACAATCACATCAATAATTGACAAAGAGTTGGAAGTTGACCAGCTACGGACAGCCTTTTATGGCAGCATTACGAACCTGTCATACACGCACATTTACACACACATGCACACACACACACACACACACACACACACACCCTAAATCATCTTCCCTTTGATGCTCTTTGATGATCCTTCTCATTGATGCAGGATGGGGTCAGGTCAGCTAATCAATCACCTACGTGGGTTTTGATTTGTATGGTTCATCTATAGGCTTCCTGTGTACTTACTTCTCTGATCTCCTCTTCTGCAAACATAGCAGCGCTGACAAGCCGAGCCATGAGAGACAGAGAGCTCATTACAAAAAAAAAAAAAAAAAAAAAAAAAAGTGTTCCTCAGCTTGAACGCTGTGCGTTCTGGCCAGCTGCCATTGCTGCTATTGACAATGCTGAGAGTTAAGCAACGGCATCAAGGTCAGGTCATGCTCTTTCATCCTCCCTGGCCTACGTGCAGCGTTCATTCACACCTTTCATCCACACTGGGAGGAACAGAGATAGAGAAAAGAAGATGTAAGATCTGTAAGTGGGTCTGTCGTACTATAGTGAAATGTGTTTTGTTTTTCCACAATTTGCTGCGCAAAAAAGCAATTGCATATGTAGGCCAGAAATGTAGTATTATTTGTTGATTTTTTTTCCCTGGGAGGTCTGCAGCGGCCCAAACCACAGTCATTTAATTGGATTGTCAATCTGGGGAAGCCCACTTCCGCCTCCATTTAACACTCTCATATGATAACACGCCGCAGCCCTCGCAGCGCTGTTACCTTAACCACACATCATAATCATACAATAATCAGATTTTATCTGTCACTGAGCCAAATCTAGATTGGATGCTGAAGAAGTGTTGGCAAGTGGATAAATCCAAGCAGAAGTAAAGAAGATGAAATAAATACGTAGCGGGAGGGAAGGGAAAGGATGCCATTTTGTCTTTGTGTCACTCTCATAATGTCACCGGTCCTCCGCCCCACCCTACACACACATGCACACACACACACACATGCACACACACACACAGAGAACACTGACATCTTTCTGCAGCCAATCAATAGGTCACATTTCTTATTACACCCTGCCACTCACCTACACCAGTTCCTCCTTGCACACACGTGTAAAGCAAAGAGACACACACACACAAACACCCACACATACACACACACACACACACACACACAAACACACAATATTGAATCAGCCTCTTCTTTTTAAGGTGTTTTTTCCACAACTTTTCATCAACTCCTTCTGTACCTCCATCCATCCGTGGATGCCACCACCACGTGACAGTAACATTGTCTTAATTCCTTCTTTATTCAACTTTTCCACTGAAAGTGGAATGGAAGTTGAATACACTAAATGGAATGGAAGGAGTTTGTCCTCCTTCAATCCATGCCCCTCTTTCTCACATCTTCATCCTTCTTCTCACTCTAGCTTCTCTCATTTTCCACTTTGCTGCTCTGCCCCTCATCAGTCAGTCAGCCCGCGGTCTGACAGAGATGCAGGGCTCTGATGGAGGCTGCCAAACTGTCAGCATATATCTATTCACCAATGTACAGACATGCAAACATTTAATATGCAGCAAACAGCTGGAGAAGCAGAAAAAAAGGAACAGAAACAATGCAATCATATTACCAACTTCCATTTAAATTCCCATGCATTCATTTTTCCTAAATATGTCTTGCAGGCCTGTTGTCAGAAAGGAAAATTGTTTGTTGATTCACAGAAGTGGTTCTCTTCACATTGTAATTGGAGAGATAAACGAACTTCAAAATCTATTGTTTGTGTTCAGAGCTCCAGCATATGTAATACTGTAGATGTTATCTATCCAATATCACAGTGCTGGACTGATTTTCTCAAACCAGTGTATATAATGTAAGCATTATTGCCAGTCGCCCCTGTAAACAAACTGTAAGAGGATGGATTGCATAAAAAGTATCACACTTTCTCATGCTGTTTGCATGCAATCAGTTCTATTATTTTTTGATTATTGCACTAGAATGTAAGAACGATGTTGTTTCTGCATCCCTGTGCTGTAACTGGTCGCTGCTTTTTGGGTACCAGCATCTGGTTACTATTTGTCAAGCCAGCGTTTAGCTCCTTGAAGGTTTTGGAACTGGATTTATTTGCTCCACGAGGCAGCTTTGATAACAAATTTTGCCTTCACACGCAGTAATATCAAAAGACATATAATTTGTCTTTACTGAAATGAGTTTGATACAGTCTGTTCTCTTGTAGTGCAGAGTAAACAGACGCAGCAGGCCTTTGGTTTGGCATACTGGCGTCCTGTGGGAGTTGGTCTATGAGCAAAGATGAAAATATGCACAATTTGAATTCTAAGGAAACATGTCCTCCACCCTGCCACTTTTTCCTCTAGCGCTGTGTTTCTTCTGGCATTCTGTTTTCATCCGCTGTTCCCTCGTTAGCCATGTTCTCCGTCTCCAGGGTTTTGAGAGGAACGAGTGGGTGAGCGGTACAGGGACCTTTGCCATGTGCATGTGTAGATTTGCATGAGGGAATAAGTGCATGCTGGAAGTAAAATAATGTGATACGATGGAAAAGGATGCTTAGTAGTTACGATGGCTTCTGTTATATTCACCAGCAGGGTGAAAAGCTTCACTTGGTGCAACTTGATTTTCATTCTTTCCTGGGATCGTTGGAATTTAGTTTTATAGAAATTGGATGCTGCAAAAGAAGAACAAACAGTGCTGGCCCTGCAGGAGTCAATCTGTTCCTCTCTCAACTGTCGGTCGGAAAAAAAAATCCCTGATGAAAATAGGGCTCGGCTTTAGCCTCCTCTCTCTTGCTACCACTTATTGTTGGGGATGTAACAGTTAATCTGGTACCACAAGTACCATCAAGCCCCTTCTGTTTCTCTCAGGGACACTTCCATGCATACAAGCTACATCTCCCATTGTTTGGGACAACACAACAAAATGCCAGTTAAACCCGCTGCCACTCCCTTTGTTTTTAACGTGTAGTAATGTGAGTCAATTCAACGGGAAAAGGAACTTCACTGGGCAGTATGTAACAGAAACAGAAAATAACAGAAAATCATGATCGCTTACCCATTTTAACATTTAATTGTTCAGATTTTTTGTGTAATGCTCAAGACAAATGCATTCCAAAACTCTACATTTTCAGTCAACAGAAAGTTTTAGAAAAGTATTTGTAAAATGGATCATCAGTAAATGAGGCGCTGCCTATTAAATGAAGAATCAAATAATGTGAAGTTAACGATAAACAGAACCACATCATCAGCCTGGTCTAATGATACTCTAATTTAATTTTTTCATGGCAAAGAATCAGAATGATCATTCTGACAGTGTGAGCCACAGGCTATGTTGCAGCTCTGAGCTGTTGATAAAAATAGACAGCCATTTGGCTCTGACATTTCCTGGGAGTTTATTTGTGAGCCCTAATATTCACCATTTGTTGTGTTACGATTGTTGACCAGACAGCGCTGTGTCAGACCTAAAGCGTGGCAAGAGTCCAGTTAGAATTTATTAAGTCGTTTTACCCTCATTATGTTGAAAACCAGACACAGATTACTTCCACTGTAGATAACGTATAGGAAGCTCTTGGGTGAAGTAGGATTTCCTACATTCTTAGTTTCATCTGCTGCAGAGCCTGGCACCGAGGATGCCTCCAGACATGACCCAACGAAGGCTGACTCTTTCTCAGGGCAAGACGTGCCAGATGGGGGGGTTGTGGAGCATTTAGATAGAAGCCGGGGGCCTCCGGGCAAAGAAGAGCCCTGTGACATTGAGGGGCACAAGTGGCCGCAGAGCTGACAAGATGAGAAGTGATATGCCCTCACCATTCCTGTCAGTCACACCACCTCATTAGAGACAGAGAAAAGGGGGAGTGAGAGCATTCAGAGGAAGTCGAAGAAAGAGCGGGATTCTAGCTGTGTCTTTATGTTTTTATGAGACAACAATTTTTAGTAGAACTACAATCATAGAAGGGCTCCACAGCTGTCAAGGAAATAAGTTCAAAGATTGTTAAATTAGCATATCATGATTTTCTCACGCATAGCAATGAAGTGAGGCTGCAGACTCAACTTGCATGGACTGGAGATAACATCAGTGCATGAAATATTAACCCCTGACTAAACACCCAGGCTTAGGTGCTTGTGAAACCCCAGTGTGGGTAATGCTAATACAGGCCTTCACACGGGGGATTATAGGGGCTTGTTGCATGCCAAGATCAGTAGTGTGCATTAAGAAGCTCTCACAAAAATTCATATACCCATAATAGGATCTATAAGATGAAAATCCCAACAGACATTTCAGTAACGCAGACAGAACAATATGGCAGAATTCAAAAAGATGTGGACGCGCATACACATCCTGTCTCTTGTGCACGCAGACACACAACATCCTTTGCCTCTCAGGCTAAATAGTTGATTGATGGTCTAAGCTGTGAAGAAATGCTCTCCTTTATGTCTCTAAAGGTTTGTAATTGCTGCAGTGAAAGGATGCTCACTCGCCTGGAATATTGATCCTAATGGGATTACTATCCTCCACCAGAGAAAAGGTGATGGAGAGAAAGAGAGGGAGGGAGGATGAGAGAGAGAGAGATGATGATGATGAGGCGTCCGGACAGAAAGGTGAGCAGATAGACGTAAGTAGGGCTCTAGTTTGCCTCAGCTGTTATTCATTCATCTTTTTTTTTTTTTTCTCCGCTGTCTTTCAGTAAGTATCTCAGTACAGGAACAATACAGCATCATTCTTAAAAACAGACAGAGAAAACACTGAGAATGAAAATGTAGAGGGGTGTCATTTGAATTAGTTTCTCAAGGGACAGATCATGGAGAGGAGACGCAGCCCTCGAGAGGGTTATTGTTGTCGCCAATGTTGCAGCGGTGGTACAAGTAATGCTCACGTCCCGGCAGCTGCAAACAAAGGGTTCAAGCAGAATGCAAGACAGATAAGGTGAAAGAAGTTTTAAGCAAAAGAGTGAGACTTATATAACTGTAGCGCCGGAGGTGTAATCCCAACAAAAACTGAAAAAGAGAGCAACCATATGTTCGTTATGGCCGCATTGTAATTCTGAGTAGTGCAGCCTCGCTGCCTTGCCTGATTATTTACCGTCACTGTGTTCCGATTTCACCCTACATCCCTCAGATTAACCAGCATGGAGGCCCATCAGCTTATCTGTCATTCTGTCCATCCATACGCCAGCCTGCTCGACTGCAGTAACCCCAAAGGGGAGGCACGTCCAGACTGTGTTGCCCGACTGTCCTCTGCAGCTAATTGAAACGTTACCATCATTCCAAATGATGGAATCTGCATATGTGTGTTCCTCAGCGGATAGCCTATGTGTGTCAGTCCATTCCAGCCTGACCATAATGCCGGTCATCTGCCTGTGTTGTGACTAACTCCAAGCGCATTTCACGCCACTGAGTTTGAGCACTCAGTGAGGCTCACGCTAAAGTCACCTTTATTAAATAATTATCTGAAATCCATTGTATCCATTCTGCATCTCTTGATGTGCTTCTGCGGGAGTCTCTTCAGAGGAGGGGCGCGTGTGTACGCGCGACTTATTGTGTGGCTGGCTTTGAAAGTTTGTTTCTCCCCCAGTGGGGGGGTCTCAGGGAGAAATGACTTTGCGAGAGTTTGTCGGGAAGAAAGAGGTAAGGATTATCCAGACAAAGGCATGGTGGGTGGGTTCTGGCTGTGTGGGTGGAGGGCTGAGGGACAATAATAAACTGTAGTCAAGACAATAATAATAATCAACTGCAGACTGACTAAGACAACAGAGGATATTGCTTTATTCACATGGTGGAGAGCTGCACACATTTACTCTCTACCAGCCTGTGAGGTGATTGCAAAAAGGTCTTTTCAATACCTTCAAAGGTTTGCCATGCAGCCGGCAATTTCTTTTTGACAGACACACTTCTAAAGGTGCATTTTCTTCTGCACACTAAAAGAAAGTAACTGTGTGTGTAGGCATATATTTATGCGTTTGTGTGTCCAACCATGTGGATCAAGACCCCCACAGCGCTGTCTCAGCCTCTGAGAACTACAGGAGACTTGCAGAGGACAAAAGACAGCAGGAAAGGAGAGAAAAAGAAAAAGAGGAAGGGCAGGACCAGTATTAGCATTACTTTGTGCAACTATACTTTTTGACGTGGAGGTCCTTTGCGGGATGATTATCGGAGTTCTGACAAATTTCCTGCTGATTTATAACCGCTGTTTAGTGTGAATGGAATTCAATTTAAGCAAGCATGTTTGGAATTTGAATTACTGCAGGTCAGGGACCTGCAGTAAGGTTTTTAAATAGGCATGTTACTCTTACACACATCAGCATCAATCATATTCTGACAGACATCAGATGAATTTGATTTATTAACTGAGTGTCAGTTCACACTCCTGTTCAGATGTACATGCGCAGCAGAACTCTTCTTTCTGCAGCAGCATGGAGTGCAGATGTTTGCAGCTGAACTCAAAGGCAAAGATGTGCCTGCGTGTCATCAGAGGCATCACCACTGGTGCTCCTGCAGGTGGGTGATCCTCACGGCAACTCGTTTTCTTCAACTGATGCCCCGTTCATGATCATTTGTGACACGGGTAAGCCGCAAGGAGCGCCAAGGGTTTTAAGGGCCACACAGTGTCATTTTGGCATGACCTCACTGGCTCTGACCTCGGAAATGGGGAGATGCTTAAGGCGGGGAGTGATTCCTTTGAGCAGAGCAAAAGTTAAAAAAAAAGACAGAAATTATGATCCGAATGCTGTGAACAGTTTATTATATTTCCTATGTCTTGGATAGCAAGATATTGTGTGGGATGAACAAGCAAAAGCATTGTTAAACACAATGCTTTTGCTTTGTGTTTAACAATGCAAAAGCAATGTGACGCATTTTTACCTCTTTTTTGATTAATATTTCTTGATTTGGTCTCACTATTGGAAGCAATGACCATGCTTCCAGGAAGAAAAGTTTCTAAAAACAGGCTATACACTACAAGACAGTCAGCAAATGGCTGACAAACAAAGGTATTGACTGTCTGATGAACATTTAATGGAAGATTTAGCAGCGAAAGAGCCAGATATTTCTCTCAGGAATTGGTGAAGAACCAAATACAGCAAAAACACAAATGTCTTTTATTTCGTCCATATGTCATCTCGAACTAAATATTAACACTGCTCTCAGAAACATGGAATATGTTGCTATATGTGGCCATGTCTCAGTTGTATCATATGCAGTGTCTTTTTGGGGGTTTTATTGCAAAAAAAATGCAAAAGGAAAAACAGTTTCAGCTCCTTTCAAAGCGGATGCTGATCACTGGAATCGTGTTTCTCAGTATGGAAATGGCAGTGCTAAGATAAATCGCTCTTTTTACCAGAAAAATGTCAGTGTCAATTGAAATAACCTATGTTTACAGTTTCTGAAAAGCAGTCTAATGCTGAAAAACAGCCTCTCATAGGATCAGAAATATCCTCGTATCCGGCTTGTTATGAAAGCTAGAACAGAAATGTTTCTTCCAGTGGTAAGGTGTGAGATTTTCTTAAGGTTAGGAAAGAAGAAGTTAGATCCTGTAGGGCCATAGTCCTGCTTCCTGCATGGCATGTCAGTAAAAGAAGGTGAGGGGATCCAAACCCATCTGTAATGAGGGTCAGTATGGATATATGGTGATATATGATTATCAGGGTCCAGCACGTTGTGCTTTTGCACATGTGTGTATGTTTTCATGGACCAGAACGAGACCCGGACTGATGTGCCCTGTGTGTAATAAAGAAGCAGTATAATGAGATGCCTAACTTCCCCTCTTTGAATGATATTTTACATTAAAAATGTAAATTAAAAAGTCGCCTCGCCACGCCTCAGACCTCGTTCTCCTCATCACCATGTCCGAAACAATTTTCTGCATGGCTCCCTTGCAGTGGTGGAATAGGTGACCGTGTGTATGTGTGTGTGCGTGTGTGTGTGTGTGTGTGTGTGTGTGTGTGTGTGTGTGTGTGTGTGCATTCTCAGCTGGACTTTAACTGACTGTGATTGCATTTCCATCGGATTTCCTCCCTTCTAGAGAGAGAGCAGGCCCCGGGATCAGAGGAGGGGACTCATCTCCCTTTCCCAGACTCCGTCCTCTGTGGTCAAGCAGGCACACATAAATACCGTAAATGGCATATTCTATTACTCGGGGTATTAGCATCACTAATGAGGTGTGAGAAAGGGACACAGATGACCAAAAGGAAGAGGAAAATGAGTTTCGTGAAAGAATTTTAGCCACACAGGAAAAGGAGTGACTGTGAGTTTCATCAGCGAGGAGGGTCGAGTCAGCAGGGCGTTTGTTCGAGGACGTAGATTTGTTGTAAAAGAAGAAAGAAAATGGAGGGGTGAGCGAGATTGAATGACTTGAAAAGTGACGGTTCTCATCTGAAGCCTTCTTTGAGCATGTGTGTGTTGAGATATCCATATGTTTTATCACATACAAGTAAGACGCTTCTTATCATGTTTAGTAATCCAAGAGGATTTTACGATTCATTGAGGGGGTAAGAGTATAGCCTGATTTACTAGCAGACTTTAAGTGATGCTTTCATCCTCCCTACTTGTCTATGGTGTGTGTGATAACACAGCATTGACAATCTTGTTGTTCAAAGTGGTTCCTACACCATAATTCCATATATAGCCCACAAGTAATAAAACATCCTACAATGTGTGTATCTTGTATCCCAGATACCATCTTTTGCTCTAGATAAACCTATTGTTCTTGCCTCTAACCACCATTATCCCGGGAAAACTGTTTCAAAGCGTCACTACAAAAATCAGCAAATCGTTCCTTATCCATCTCCTCCTTCGTGTTCTACCCCCATCCATCCACACTTTTTTTCATTTCATCCCTTATTCATGTTTCCCCCTCTCCATCTGCTGCTCCTCTAACTTGTTTTGTTCTCCCCACGTCATATTTTTTGCAGTCACTGACTACTTTTTATTTCTTCACCCCTTTTCTTCCCTTTCCTGCCCTCTTTTTGTTGTCTGTCATAGCAAGATACAGCGCAGTCATTTGCTGCAGCAGTCTATCGCTAGGAGCTGCATCACTGAGATAGATGCCTATGAAAGACATTTGTTTTCTTTACTGTCACTGTGCAATAATCAGCCTCTCTAACGTAATCAACATATTGCCCTTGTGGTAAATACAGCTGAGCAAGTGGGTCTGTGCACATTTGTGTGGGCATGTGAGTCTGGGTGTAGACGGGAAGGGAAGGATGGTGTCTTTGTGCTTGTGCACATGTACCTGCAGTTCTACAGATGTGTATTTACTTCTTTTCCCATTTCGTGTTCTTGCAAATGCAGTTTCTCATGCATGTGTATACCGTTTGACAGAGAGAGATGATTCTTGATAAAAAAGCAGTTTGTTAGCGAATTAGAGCTAATTAGCCAACTTTCAGTTCCCAATGCTGTAATTGGGCCCATTTCTCTCTGTTTCCTCCAGCTGGCGTCTCTCATCCACTGTGAAGAAAGGAGGGGGGGGAAATGAAATAGATAGAGAGAGAGAAAGGGAGGGGGGAGACAGAGAGAGAGAGTTGGTGCGTTACATATCTGTAGGGGTCTGTGGAGTGCTAGCGAACTTACCCCCTAGGGGTAAAAACCACTTGCGCTGGGGATCAAGACAGTGAGATGTATTAACTGAGAGATAATAACGAATGAAGGGCTGATGGGAATGAAAAAGTGAGATGAGGGCAGGGAGAGGAAGTGGAGGGGGGTGAACATGTGGTGGTGGGGGGGCTCTATAAAATGACAGAAATGTTGAAGGATGAGAGGAAAGGCGGACAAATTATAAGCCATTACAGACTGAGGAAGCGGGGTACACCGTGGGGTGGTGATGTAAAGCAGCTGTGTTCAAGTCCGGCTGGTCCAGAACTTCTCCAGCAGCCATCCTGCTTTCTCCCATTTCTTCCCTTCATCCCTGCATGAGCCTAATAAACCCTGAACTCCTATGAAAGATAGCACTTGAAGAAAATGTTACTGCTGGTTCTGGTTGAGGAATAACGCAACATGTAAAAAATGGTGAGGGTTGGCAGAATAGGAGTAAGAGGCGAGGGAGTGGTGAAGTAAAAAGCAGTGATGAAAGAGGAGAACAGACCCTTTCTCGGTGTTGCAACGTGATGATCAGTGGAGTCTAATGAAGGTGCAGAAGTCCCACAGGAGCCCTAGGCTCTCTTGATGACCACTGGGAATGGCAATTAATGCACAGTGTATTGGAGGAAGATGAACACACACACACGCACACACACATTCACACATAATTTACATAAAATGTAGCCCGGCCCCACTTTTCCATTGTCCAAATTCACGCAGAAGGAAGAGTATATGGTGCATTCAGCCACACGACACTTACCATCAGATTGTATAATGTAAATTACAACTAGAGAGTAGCAGCATGCCCCATTATTCCATACAAGCATAGTCAAAATAGCACAGTGCTCAAGTGATTGCCTCTATTGTTCATGCAACCACCCAGAACTCTCAACAAGTCTTTATTTTTAATGAATTCGCAGCATAAAGCCGAGCCAGTCCCTCTGCTCCTCTGCCCAATGTTTGGTATATAATCTATATGCGTATCAACGCACCTGAATCCCAGCGTATATGCTCATTATCTTACTTCTATTTTTATTCCAGTCAGTATATTGACATAAGTGGAGATATAAAGCAGAGTTGTAGTAGATTACAAACCTCAGGTGGATAGGTCTCCACGCCGAACATTAACTGAGTTGCTTGTGTGTGTGTGTGTGTGTGTGTGTGTGTGTGTGTGTGTGTCTGTGTGTCTGTGTGTCTGTGTGTGTGTGTGTGCTGTTGAACAACTAATTTTGAAGCAGGTCACTGAGAGACTGCAGTTATGTAAAGATGAAAGGATAAAATGCTGAGTTGAAGGGAGTATGTGTGTGTGCATGCGTTTTTGCATGCTTGCGTCTGTTTGTGTGTGTGTGTGTGTGTGTGTGTGTGTGCGTGTGTGTGTGTGTGTGTGTTTGTGTGTGTGTGTGTGTGTGTGTGTGTGTGTGTGTGTGTGTGTGTGTGTGTGTGTGTGTGTGTGTGTGTGCGCGTGTGTGTGTGTGTACTCGTGCCTAGCAAACTTTACAAACCGAACACGGCCAGTCTCTCCTTCTGAGGCAAAAACATCTGCCTCTGTACCACAGAGACTGCAGCCTAATGGCAGGACAAGGCTGAAGCCGACACACTAGATGGAGAAAGAGACGAAGATGTGGGGCTGCATGACAGAAATGATGGGTGCATGAGGGGAATTTTGGATGTGCCAAAATGAGTCATCCTCAATTTAGGTTCAACTTCTTGTCATTTTTGTTGTTTTTTTTTGTCCTGGTGTGTTAAAGCCACGTGACCTTAACATGTCAGCTGAAGCTCTTTCCTCCTCATCTGGTTTCTTCTCATCTGTCCTGCACTACCTGTTGGTGAGTGAAAGTTCTTTGGCTGGTTCAGCGGCTGCAACATACAAAAAAAAAAAATTTAAAAATGAAAGCGTTTTTCCAAATCACCATCTGCCCCTGCCATCCTTCATTTGTCGCAAATGTGCACAAAGCTTGCTACAAACCAAGTGTTTATATTCACTGTGGGGCAATTTTGATCCACAGTTCATTTCTCTGTGAAAGTAAACTGAGTACACTTATTTACTTTTTCCAAGAATGTGTGGTTTAAATTCAAAGATGAAAAAAGCCATCAGTTGAACATCGCTTTAAAAGCCTGCATTCATATCAACATACAGTTTAATATCAGACAGTAGAGGTGCTATCATTTGTAGTTAAGGAGGAGGGGTCTTAGTTACCTCTGGGTTAATGATCCTCATTAATATGCGCTAATATACCGCAGGTCATGCAGTAATTAAAAATCTCATTCGACGCTCTGATCTTAAATGACTGATGTGGCTTCGTCCTACAAAGACTCGCATTTATTATTTGTCTCCGAGGTCTGTGCTCTCTGCCAGGAGGGTAAGACTAATATCCTATTGCCCAACATGTGACTGGGCTGTCTGTCTCTTCCAGCGCATGGTGATGTCTTTTGAATCTGCTTGGTTGGGCACAACTGTTTATGAGTTGAATGGTTTTGCAGGTTGTGCCTTAGAGAGTTGCATCACGTTTGCAAGTGAGTGTTTGTGTAAAACGGGCACACAAACAAGCATACTGAAGCACACACTCAGACGTACACCTAGATGCACAACTGCATGTGAAATCCACCAGCATAGGGACTTCCTTATTCCTCTGAGTCAGCTGATGTCAGCTGATGCAAGCTATGAATGGTAAAGCTATATCATTATTGCATATTCTTGCAGGATCGACAGACAGGTGGGCTTCGTTTATTTTACGTCTGTTAAAGTGTAGCACAACTTTAAGCTGCACCTTTCATTTTGTTTGAGCTAACAATCTGCAAGTAATTTACATCTGATTTACCCAGGCTGCAGCTAATATTGCTATCAGTGATTAGGACTGCCTCCTAAGCTCAGTCGGAAAGTGATGAATTGCTCAAAGGGCGCAGTTCAGCAGTAGGATTTCTCTGAGATCCATAAAATTGAAAAAATGCAATTTCCAAAATGTCAATTCCATTAAATAAGCTCACAATTAAACTGTGACTGTGCAAAATAAATTGGGCGTCTAGTTGATAAACCTGTAATGACCTATTTATGGAGTGGGCTGCAAAAGTTGAAGTCGCTGTTGAAGAGTTTGCAAAATAAAGTCTGTTTAGAAACACTAGTTGCCTTTACGAAGGTCAAACATCAGAATGTGTTTGTCCATATTTTACATCCACAGCTCAGTCTTTGGTTCATTATTGAGACTTTTATTCTTTCTATCCCAAAATGAACTCTACTTCACATTATAATGCACTGCCCTCCCACTTTGATATCATCAAATACTCTATATAATACGGGCTAAATAACTTTTCTTTCCCTCACTACAACCTGTTTTACGTAAAGGTGAGAATTATCCCCATAATAACCCTCACAGATTGACCAAACCTTTGTAAAACAGGTAGAATCAGAGCTATTGTATCTACTGTTATTTGTGCTATTTGTGCAAGCCTCATTTCAAAGGCGCCTCATGCGAGAGGCGCATGAGGTGTACCTCAAATGACAGGCAAACTGCGCCTTCAAGCTGCTGTGTCTCTTTGATAAATAACACAAGCATCTCTATGGTGCAGAATGTGTCAGAACTAAGGCGCAAAAGGCTGAGTAAATTTGGCCCAGAGTGTGGAGACTCCAGCCTGTTCACCTTGTGAAAGAGAGCAATGCTCAACAGTAAGCTAGTTAGAGGAAATACAATGTGGCTTTCTGTCTTTCCCAGCTCCGCATCCTTTTTTCTCTTGTTACTATAAATAAAGGCTCCAGAGCATCAAAGACAGGAAAGGTTTTCCTCAGCAACAGGCCGTAGTACACTTATTACCCATGGCTCTAAACGCATCACCTGACAATAGTGGACTCTCCACGAGCGTGTTTGCTAATCACCATAAGGAGACACCGCTGACTCAGTCTCACAAGCTCACTCACACACACTCACACACACCCATACTTCACATAAAGTAGCATCAGACAAAAAGAAGGCTTCATTGAAATTGAGTTAATTCATGAAATTACAATACGACACACTATCTCTGACTGCACAAGGTCACCAGCTGGCGGTTGTGTGCACCAAACAAATACAGATCGCTTACCATTTCCTCTCTCTCCCAGGGCTTTTGGCATCATCCATTTCTTTTCTCTCTTCAATCATTCTGTTTTCTTTCACCATTGTTTCTTCTTGTTTTTCAATTGTTTTCCTGCCTTTTGTGCATTTCAAGGAATGTGATTGTCATAGCAACCACATCCGCTCATGCAGCGGAGTCCTGTTGAATAGGTGTTTGTGTAGGCACATATATCTATGCACACACACACACACGCTTTCTTACATGTGAACACATTTTCTATTAATTTAAACTGAACACAATAATTGTTGAAAAAATATTATATTAGTAGTCATAGTTGTAGTGGTAGCTGTAGTATTCATAAATAATATAAAATATTATTTATGTATGTAATAGTAGATCAGTCAAGATTTAAATGTCGATCAATAAATGTAAACTACGCTCATTTTCAATTCATGGCAAATGTTCTTTCTTCACAAGTCATTACCATTTTGGTATTAGAATAGATAGGCTTTCTCATTTTAATAGTTTTGTCACTATTAGTTAAAGCTTTAATCTATATTTACCTTTTTTGCACCAATTTACATTGTGCAATTATATCATCGTTAAAACCTCTTGAAAATCCCATAATTCATGTCCAGAACATGATATCTATACCTAGCTTTCAGCATCATACAGTAATATAATGAGGACATACAGTAATATAATGGGGACAGAGATCTTCCATTTTCCTCTTCTCATCTAACAGCTTTCTGCAGCCAGCATGAGAATCACAGCTTCAGTTACGATATAATGGTAAGAAGGTCTTTCCAATGCTGTGAGCTGGTTTCTTTTCATAGGGTCTTGATAGTGTTCTAAATGAAACTCCCGTCATCAAAGTGTTTGTCCTTCTCTCAAGTGAGAAAATATGGAAGCAGCCTTGCTGGTACCATATAATCCACTCCCACGTGTAACACTTGTACTTAATGGAAAGAAATGCTTTTTTCCTGACCCTTAAATTTATTTCTAGATTATTGTGAAGCATACAATTGCTGTTACTATATTTTATCTTTTGATTAGAAAATTTAAAAATAATTGGGTGGTATTTTCTGGAGGATGTAGTATCTATTCTGTCAAAAGAAATCATTTCATTCTGTGCCTTTCCTCTCACTCCATTATTATATTTATACCACTTATATTCTTTTTATTTCACTGGTGATTCATATTTTTATGTCGTCTGCCCTCGGGTTTTAAAGTGGTATTTTCTCTCCTACCACCAAATTGATTCTCAAATAGATTCTGATGAACACACCAGTTGCAAAAAGGTATAGAATATGTTAGAAATATGGGCACATTCACAAACAGACACACACACACACACACACACACACACACACACGCAAACCACACACACTTAAAGGCACAGACAGATCATTCCCCCTTTGCTAATCTATTCTTTTCAGCCGCCACAAGGGATGTTCGCAGGTAAAGAGAGGACCGTTGTCTTTCTCTCCACACCTGAGGTCGAGGTTGTGTGGTGTGTGTATTTTCACACGCTCATGACTATGTGTGTGTGTGTGCGCTTACGAGGGTGTGTGCACTGGCATCCGTGCATGCTTTCACATTTATGTGGGAGGAGAAGGCTATTTATTTTGATAGTTTTCAATGAGGGTCCGATGTGTAGAATCCATAACAATACCATCAATCCACAGCAGCAGCAACAACATGGATGTAATTTATATGGTAATGTAGGCTCCATGGTCGCCCCAAGTCACGAAGTGGACATCTCTGACAGTGGCCAGCGCAAGTGTGCTGCAGCATCCTAATGCTATGTGTAACCGGGAATAGACACACAGGCATGTGCTTCCCATCAAGACGGAGGCATGTTTCAATTAGCAGATGCAGATAGGTGCTGCGTTAGATTTACGCATCTGGGTGAAAAGGTTGAGTGTCAGTTTGCGTCAGTCCTCCTCTCAAAGTCAGCAGCAGCCACTTGAGTGAGGAGAGGAGGAAGGGTTGACCTTCTGAACCAGATATTTGAAACATTCAGGGACGATATGTTGAGGTTCCTGTTGCAATTTTATTTCATCGCGGAGCACTTCGACATTCTTACACTATATGTAACTCAGAGATCAGCATCATGTACAACACCAGGATCTGCGTATTGTACAGCAGTAACGTCTTTATGAATGTTCTAGATAAAGTTCAAATGAGACTAACAGCCCTGGCATTCAATTTGTCATCCCCTTTCCATTCTTTTCAAAGGTCTTAAAATTAGCATGTATTTTGTTCTCTATTATTCTTATTCTTATTCCATGTCATTAGAAGGTCAGAGGATATTATATCAATCAAAACCTACTGCTTCTGAATAGCCTCGCTGTCCTTGGGTGCCTTCCATGGTAGAATAGGTTCTTATGCCTGGCAATGAAACACAGTGAAGATTTTGTCCTTATGTGCTTTTCTTTCTCAAAGGATTCTGGGAAATGTTTTTGCACGTTGGTGAGCCGACAGTAATTTTCCTAGTTTAATAAGCGGATCTTCTGAAGGCTTGTTATTTTACAGTTTGATTTGAGAAGTAGACGGTGAAAATCAGGTACACAAAGTCTAGTCGAGCCGTGTTTGAGAGGAATCAGGACATTCATTTTTTCTAACATCACTGGTGTAAATATTAACTACTTTAAAATAACCTAAAATCATTAAGCAGCTTAGCAAACAGCTAAGTAATTGATAAGAGATGTACTTAGTCTAACAAAAAACGAAGGCTTAGAGGGAAGTAAATGCTTGAAATATCTAAAGGTAAATAAAATTAGTTCATTTGTGACATTTTAACTTATAACTGAAACAAATTTCAACTGAACTCAAACTATCAATGACACTTCTTTTGGAAAAAATTTACCTTATTTATTACTAGTAACATCCAGTTTGAAATAAGATGTGCTTCTTTAGTTTGTGTTGCAAGAAAGCATTTATGCAAACATCTCAGTCACCGTTTGGAAGTAAAATCTTGTCAAATCTGAAAGTGCTTCAAATGACAAGCCTAAGCTGTAATCCTTGAAAGAATTGAAAAATGAAATCAAGCAGCACCACCATGTAGAACAAAATAATGGGAAGCCGTGAGTGTGGATAGCACCTTTTACCCAGCTGGAAGGCTTCTCCAGCCTGAGCTGCAGGCTGCTTGTATTTGTGTGGAGGATCTGCCTGTTTGGGAAGAGGGCCCCCATAGTTTTGGAGAGATGGAGAGATGCAGGCGTGATGAAAGCGAGGAACAGAGCCTGATCGGAGGAGAGCTCTAGGCCAGAGACGCGCCCAGACACTCTGTTACACTTCAAAGAAAGAGCCAGATACGATCGTCTCTTTAGGCTTCGAAAGCCCAACTTTATAAATTAAAACACGTCTGTTGAATCGTCATCTCAGTGCTGCCTTCCCTCTCTGCTCATATTATCACTCATTTTCTGATCACCAAAGGAAGGAAATGAGAAGGAGGTTGTGTTAGAACATCAAGAGGATGAACCGTTCTAGGTGCTGCACCATCTATTTGTCGCTTGCATATATCGATAACAACAGGTGTGCATCTTGCCGCAGTCAAGCTAAATGCCAATATAGAAAAAGGAGCGAGAGGAAAGCAGAGGCGAGGATTAGAGGAAAAGAGAGTGAGGGTGGAAGAGGAAGAGAGTTGAGATGGAGGAGACAGACTGCACTGTATAGATAAATAGAGAAAAGGGCCCATTGTGTCAGCAGCTGTCATTACTAAATAGCCCTCAGATCACTGTCAGACACTATCACACAAACACACATACATGAGCACAGACTTTTTCACACACATGCACACTGACTGACAGCTCCCCCTCAGTCCAACATCTGTGCTGACAGCAGCCATGGTAATGAGTCTCTGCATGTGCCAGCATGGGTGTGTCGATTTCTTTTTCCTCCCTTTACCCCGCGCACCGCTCATTTAATCATTTGACGTCTCCCTCATCTTGTTGTTCCTCCTCTCGTCATTTCCTTACTTTCCGTCATCTGAACAGAAGAGCGTTCTGATTGACTTGGCAGCACCGGATAAATGAGTAGTGACTAAATGAAACCAACATCGAGTGTGAAGTTGGACGGCAGATCTTGGAATTTTGTTTGCTTTTCCAAAGTCACTATCCAGGTGTGATGTATTTCACACTGAGGTGTGGAGGACGGGAGCGATGAAAGAAGAGAGAGATGAAGAAATGATGAATGGCTCTCGTTAGAGGGGTAATTTGTCTCCCCTTGTCTGACTGGGCTCCAGATGTCGCTCCATCCCTCGATCCACTCCACTCTCCTCGGCCTACCACTCCTCACCTCAGCCAGATGGGGGGGGGGGGCGGATGGATGGAGGGGGGGGATGTGAAAGGAGACAAGGACAATGAGAAAACAAGTCAGTGAACAGTCAACAAGCAGAATTATGGTTGATGTATTGTGCCATTGCACAATAAAGAATGTCTTCATTGGGAAACAAGGGATACAAAGCTCATATTGAGGAGTTGAGTAGAGACACCGAAGCATGACAGAAAATGCTCGTACTGCACACAAGAAACTTGGTGACTAATGATTGATAATGTTGCTTTTTACGTTGCAAAGAAACTATCAGGGGACTCAGCTAATGCCTTCAGTATAATGCCACAGTCTCAAGTCTCATGATATGCTTATTTTCTTCATATTAATCAACACTTGTTAAGAACCGTAGCCTGAGAGAGCGAGAGACAGGCACGGAGAGAAGGATTCAGAGATGTATACAGATGGCCGGGGAGGCTGACGAAGGATGGCAACCGACGAATTGTCAAGAGAGCCACGTGAGCTCATTGCTAAGTCTTTGTTCTAATAACACAAAGCAATTTCCACTGACCTTTCTCCAAATGTAGCGGGCAGAAATGACTGAGTTAAAGATGCCCCACAGCATAATTGCTAAGGAGATTAAAGTTCCCTTAATTGCTTTTGGCCAACTAGTGCAATTTTTTTCTTTTTTTTTTGCAATTAAAACCAATTTCAAATATTAATAACCATCTCCCATGCACATGTGCACATGAGCTTGGACAAATTTCATGTGTACACACACAAATGAAAAAAATGCAACAGTAATAAAATGTGCAGCTGCAGACCAATTTTGCTAATATTTTTATTCCATCTCATCAACAATAGTTTCATTTTAGGGCCGCTAAAATATCCGAAATGAGAAATCGTTCTTGCCATCAATTGCAGTGATTAATTCTTTTACATCAATATTTTACATGTGTGTCCATATTCCCTTTTCCCCCTCAGTTTGATTATCTACCTGTCCTCCATCTTTCATTGTTCTGTCCCATTTTGCATCCTCCCATCCTAATTACCCTCCTCTGTTGCTTTATTCCTAGTTTTTTATTGCCAATATGTTTTGTCAGCTCATAGCTCCTCAACTGTCTTGTTTTCTCCATCCTCTGCTCCGTCTACTCACTCTCCACTCCTCTGTGACCCCTCCCCTATCTCCCAGCCCCTCCGTCTATTTCTTGTTGTGTCCCTCCCTGTCACCTTCCTTTTCCCTCCTGTTGGCCACAGTGTTTGCTTTGCCATTGTTTATCCATTTTTCTCTGTTTGTACTGATGAGATTGACCGGATACACATGCACACACATACACACACACACACACACACACACACACATACACACACACACATACACACACACACACACACACACACACATATACACAGACTCAGGCACAATCACATACCTAAACAGAAGACAAGGCTGACTTCCCTCTGGGGTGCAGTTAACGTCAGGCTGTGGATCGATCCTAGATCTGGTTTCCATGACGCAAGACTCTGAGCTACAACAGAGAACAGAGGCAACATGCTGCATGCATTTCTATCAAATACCCTCTAACACTATTCGCTATAAACTGCATAGGATTTGAGCTTAAACATGACTTTTCCAGGATTTAAGCCCACATTGATAGCAACAGCTTTTTCCAACCAGTTCATTTAATCATTAATATTCCCAAAAAGGCCTAAAAATAATGTTGGTCTGTACACATTTTGATTTCTATCAAGACTCTTCTTATTTGGAAGGCAGATCTTGTCAAGTTACAATCTCACCACATGTGTATTGTTAGGTGATGTCATTAAGAAAACCACAAAAATTAAGAGTCTTTAACTTCAAGGCCTCGTAGCCTTTCTTCTCTTTTCCTCCTCCATTGCTGTCCGTTTTTGATCCATATAACAAACAGAGGTTCAATGGAAGATAAGTGGCTGACTGAAAGGATAGCAGTTTTTCTTCATTCCCTTACATTTTAACTTTGAAGGTGAAGGACTTGGCATCATAAAAAAAAAAAAAAAAAAGATTTATTTATAAAAGTATTGCTAGTGCCCGTAGGTATCAGTCCAAATATAGAATCTGGAGAAAATAAATGATTACCACTGTGTTAAATTGACCTTTTTGTCATCTATCTAATTAAGATTTGTAATAACCTGAGTATTGGGGTGGATCGGCTGGACTCTGCGACCTCATTCTTACCATGTTGTTGATTGATTGAGCTGCAAATATGGCAGACATAATTATTCTATATTTTGAGCCGTCTCTAAATAGAATTTATTAGATTTGTCTTTGTCCTTGATTCCAAGTCTTTGGAGAGTGGAGAGAATTCTCTCCTTCCCTGTCTTCACTCTCTGGTGTATGGGACAGCCTGATTGTGTCCATACGTCCCATGGCTCCAACTATTTAAAGACTTGGCAGTTAACTTTCTTTTGCTGTGCCCATGTCGAGGACAGTCGTACAATCTATGCAGGTCCCAAAAATATTTCCCATTTGAGGATTATTTGACAACTGAAGTAATGCTCCTCTGGACTATTATGACATCTGGCTTATGATGCTCAATGTGAGCAAAGCAAAGATTCACATTACTGTCTAGCTGACGTGAAAGATTCTCATCTGTTCCCATTAATATTACGCTATCATTTACAGTTCACTATGATATGTAAGATTGCACCTTACATAGACTTGCATTAATTTATTCAGTGGTGGAGTCACAAGAATAAGTCTAATACTGTTTGTGTTCTTGTTTGCTTGTGTGGACAAAATGAAAATAATGTCTATAGATTTTTCTCTGTTCCTTGCATCAAAAGTTTAGACGTTCAAAATATGAGACATCCAAATGGTGAGACGGAGAGATGTATTTCAGGAGCTCCAGGGGGATTAACCATTTATTGACAAAATTCAAAAAACATCTGAACAATTCCACATATTCTGACTGGACTCCTCTTGTCTCACCTTTACTGTATGCAGTAGCAGCTTTATGTCCTATTAATGATGTATAAATACTCAGATCACTTGTGATAGGTGGTAACAGACAACAGCTGGTGATGTTTATATGTATGTGACTGGTGTAACCATTTAAGGTGATGATATAGCAATCTAAAAAATAAAATACAAAATCTGGATATGATGTTTGGTCATCTGCAATATTAAACTGGAACATATCCCTTATGCATATTAGTTGCATGTTTGAACCTTTTTCTAGAGGAAATGTAGTCCATGTCACCTGATCATATTGGCATATTGATCTGTAGATATATATTGACATATTCATATCACATATAATGAATGAAGGATGAATGCCCTATACTTATGCATATGTAGTAGTGCAGTGTAGAGAACAATCTGTTGTGTAGCTGAAAGATGTTTTTGTGCGCGGAACGCTTGAAATTTCAATGTCTGATCTCCCAACGATTGAGATATTCCACCGTACCTTGTTGTAGCAAACGCATCCTTCTGGCCAGAATCCAGTCTGAGTTGAACCAGATGCAGCCTGGTTGGTGCTACAACGAAGCAAGGATAGAAAAAAAAAACAATTTCACAACCCCTTTTTGTCTAGATTTAACTCCAATCTTGAACGTAGCTCAGGGATTAGTTTTAAATTTGCATAATGCATCTCTTGTCCAATCCCACTGATGGTTATAATCAGCTTTGTCATAATTACCATACAGATTAGAACTTTGTTGTGGAAAAATATATGTTGTTGCACTAACTCTATCCATCCAGGCTATCAATGGAATAGTCAGTCCGATTGCATGGCAACAGCAGTGGTTAACTGTTTAATCATTAAACTGGTCACTTGGGTAGCGTCACACAGAGTTACCTGTCTGGTGTATTATCATACGGGCACTGGGTGAACTGCCTGTCTAGTTCTCGTAGTCATATCCTATTCAATCATTGTCATTACCTCCAGAGTAAAGTATTATTTCTTTCATTTTGTAATCCTGAGTTTCAATTTTAATGTCAGATATTATTGTGATAATTAGGGTAACTATTGGATCAAGAATCAGTGTAAATTCTGAGCAAGGGGTTGAAGAGGTTTTTAAAGTAGAAATCGGTAAAGTGTGAATTTCATCTGACAACTGGTATTACTGTTTTGAACCTTTTTTTACCCGCAGTTGTTGAAATAACGGTAAAATCCTTAAACTATTGTCTTGCGTAACATTTGAGCTGGTATTTCTGATTTTACTTTTCCTTTGTGAATATTGACCTCTGCTATGTATGATGCCATTGTTGTGTATAACGTTTTAAATTAGCGGATCACACAATGTAGGGAGAACCATTTTACTCACGGATGTTAAAAATTATTTTTTTAGTTTGTCTACTAATGCTTGATTTCATAACCTCAAAAATATGTAACGCCCATTTCATTGTTTCTAAATGTTTTGCCTTCATCAACTTTTACAGAATATTATACTATATTTGCCCATGTGGCTTATATCTTAGACTCACTACCATCTAATAATTTAACATTAGACTGGATTGCATTAAATTTTATTGGGAGCACAAGTGCAGTTGTATTTGTACTGTACACTTCCAGTAATTAATTAATCAGTATCAGAGTATTTTATTGATTCCTGATGGGGAAATTACTTTTTGTACAGTTAGACTGTTCCAGAAAGTATGAGAGAAAAGAAAAACGGAACAAGAGAATTTACCAAAAAAAAAGAGAAAAAAGAAGTTGGAATAAATAAGACAGTAAATAAAAGAATATAAAAGTATATGCTGGTACATACGGATGCAGGTGTCTGTTTTCATTCTGTCCCCTCCTCCTCCTCCTCTTTGTCAGAGTGAGTAGTTGTACAGTTTGATGACCACAGGCAGAAGGATTTCCTAAGGCACTGAGTGGTGTATTTATAGGTCATCTACTACTGAATGAACTCCTGTCTCCCATCGGTGGGTGGCACTCATTGTCCAATATGACCCTTATCTTGGACAATGTCCTCTTGTCCAGCACCACCCCAACCTTGTCACCAGCCCAGTGGATCAGTCTGTCCAGTCTATTTGTGTCCACCACCCTCAGACCATTGCCCCAGCACACCACAGTGTAGAGGAAAGCACTGGAGACCACGAACTGGTAGAACACCCTCAGCATGTTGGTGCAGATGTTAAACCACAGCCTCTTCAGGAAAGAGATAGCTTTGGCTCTTCTTGTAGAGGGTCCGTATGCTTCTCCCAATTCATTCTACTGTCAGTGTAGATCCCAAAATACTTGTTGTTCTCGACAAAGTCAATCCTTACCCCCTGAATGGAGACAGGGGTTACCTGTCCCTTCATCCTCCTCAAGTCCACCATCAGTTCCTTTATCTTTGTCATATTAGGGGCATTTTTTTCTCACTTCTCATTGCAAAGTTGCCCACTACTGCCCTGTACTCTGTCTCATCACACTTACTGATGCATCAAACCAACTTTTGGAGACGACAGGTCTCCGTGCAGTAGTTGAAGTCTGTGGTGTAGAGGGTAAAGAGAAAAGAATAGAGAACAGTCCCTTGTGGCACCTCAGTGTTGCTGACCACAGTGTCAGACACAGTGTTGCAGGCGCACAAATTGTTGTCTGGAGCTCAGGTAGTCAACAATCCAGGGCGCTTGAGGCTGGTCGACCTGCATTAATCTATTTCCCATGTCTTCTGTAGATTGAATAGAATTAATATATTTTTATTGATACTGAGGAAAATAAATTGGTTATTACTTATTTTATGATTACAGATATTCATTTTGTGAACCCATTCAGGAATTTTATCATTCACTTAAATGTATACTGAACCTGAGCTGGTATGATGACCTCCTATTTCCACAGGTCATCACACAGGTCAGATTTGGATGTCCCATCAGCAGAGCCTTGGTCATCCTTGGTTATCCTTGGTCTTTATGGAGTACTCTCAATGCAGCACTGACATGCATTGTCTGATTTGCTTTTTTATTATTTTTTGGAATTAAATGTGTGTTTCTGGTAGGTTGTATGTAATAGCTCATTATCACACGCAGCCGAGCATCTGCTCAGTTTAACTTTGAGCTGGCACAAATCTTAAAGTCAGCTTTGAGAGTCCCATTAAGCTTCTCAATTGCTCTTTGAGACTGGGGATGATAAACGCCCCCAAGTCTCTTGTTGATTCTTAACTGTTGTAGGAGTTGTTGTTGATGTCGATTAAAACAAAGAAATGACTAAAAAATAAATAAATAAATATTTACAAAGCTGATCCATTACCAAAACCTTTTACTTCTGGTATGCCAAATCATCGAATTACTTGTCTGGTTATACATTTGACATGTTAAATCTCTCAAATCTTTTGATGGTGTAGCTTTCATGCCTGTACAGTCAACTATCACAAACATATCATTTACCATGTACAGTAATTCCTCGTTACTCACTGTTAATGCGTTCCAGAACCACCCGTGAGAAATGAAATTCCGTGATATAGCCACAAAGTATTTTATTATTATTTACGCTAATTTAAACATTTATGAACCCTCCCCATACTTATATTAAACCACTTTCTATCTGCATTACCTTTTCCCACACTCTTATACACTGTTTAAGGCACTTTTGTATCAAAGAAAAGTCGAAGGATTACTTCGAGCCGGAACGCAGCATACACACACGGATGCCGTCAGCCAATAGCATGCTCGTCCGGTATGACGTGACTACCTACTAAAAGGCCGCAATGTAGTGAAGCCGTGCATCTTCAAGCAGGAATTTTTATTTATTTATTTTTTTTAATAAGCGAGGGAATACTGTACTGGCTTTAACAAAACTACATAGTTGAAAACAAGATGTGCATTTGGCCCTTCTAATATGAGACTGTTCCCTATTGGTGTTTTTATTAATACCTCATGCTGCTTTGAGCACAACTTTCACATTTATTCACCACCTCATCAATAACTGTCCAATACCTCTGATATTTTATGAACCTCATAACTCCTCCCTTCCACAGTGTCACACTGTGCAAATCACAGATCAGCAACACTACTTCTGCAAACAATAGGGAAATGGTGTTTTATATTTTTGTGTGACTGACACTTGATAAGTCCAGGAGATTGGATTTTGGTGATTTAGCTCATCCTGGTAATTGTGAATTTGGTTTTAGTTTAACCTCGGTTGAATTGCTTGGTTCCATCAGTCTTATATTGATTACTCATAATTTTGTTTTTGTTTTTTTACGTTTTGTAATGATTTATTTGTAACTTCTTTTTTTTCCCATGTGACAGTTGAACATGCATTGAATTCAATCCCACTGTCATCAACTCATTGCCCCTGTGGACACCAAAGTCCACGTTCACACAGCTTTAATGTCATCCAAAACCACAATATATTTCCATCAGTCTACTCCACACATGTTTTTCATTTCCATTTGCCTCCTCCCTCTTGAATGTCGAGAAGTGTAGTGACCCACCCCTCAAGTGTTTACTATGGTTTGTACTGTTCCTGTGTTCCCATAATCAAAATTGGATATTGACCAGGATTGTTGTACTGCTGTTGATCGTATGTCAGGTATGAAACTCAGATCAAATTCTTTTACTTTGTGTTCTGTACCTTGCCCTAGTCATGCTGTGGTTTCTCTGAATATCCCCTTCCTTTACCTCATTTGTGATCTTGCTCAGCTACAGCTGTCTATCCTTCATGTTGGCTCCTGCTCACCTGTTTCTGACCCGTCAGCTTTCACTTGTTTTGGTTTAGATCTCGCCCATGGCTCACCTATTTTCTCTCACTACATGCCTGATTTCTGTCAACAAGAAAAATTCAGTACAATTATTTTTCTTTCTTCCAATGCTATATTACTTTGGACCAGGTTGGTTTTGGTTGTAACTGAAATCCCTGGGTGTATGAGAATACTAATGTGGAAAAAAAAACATGAGAAAAAAAATGTGAGAATATGTTAGGGGGGGTTGTGTGTGAGGCCTGCCAAGAATCTCTGGAAGCTGGCCAGCTTTGATAAGGAAAAATAAAATAAAAATGGGTCTGTATGTAGACATTTGTAAATGTTTTAATACTATGTGTAAAGTGTTGCTAATTAACTGACTTTTTGTGTTAGTAATGTGTGTGTACTTTGATTCCTCACAAGGGGCATAAAGTTTTATCTGTGTTTTGCTGTGTATGGTTATTGTGCTAGAGGTGAATTTTGCATAACATTAATATTTGGTGGTCCATATATGAGAGAAGGTTGGATGAAGTGCTGGTTGGTCAAATGATTCTGACATTCCTTGGATTTGGGAAACAGTTTTCGGCTCTCTTTGAGCAAATCTTTGTGGCAGTTTTTTTAAATAATTATTTAGCAGTGTTGTTGCATCATTAGGTCAATGTGTCATCTCATTACCTCATCATCATTAGCATCATTATAGATTAACTTCTGTAGCATTACATTAGTCTCACCTGCCCATTAGTTTGTTAGCATTGGCTTGTTTGGGTAGGTTAGCAGGAGCTTACTGGGTTAGCCAGGTACTACAAGTAGTTAGAATTAGCATTGAATAATTACTGTGTTAACATAAACACAGTAATTAACATATTACCTGTATATTTATTTATTCATTCATCCTCTGAACTGCTTTTCCGCTGTCGTGGGTCGCGGAGAGCTGGAGCATATCCCAACTGACTAAGGGCATGAGGCGGGGAAACTCCGGGCGGAACGCCAGTGCACTGTGGATCCATATTATATTGTGGACTAAAACACACACACACGCACACACACACACACACACACACAGACCTGCTCCCCCCCTCTGGCTGCTCTCCCCACAAACACACACACACCAGAGTCGATTCATTGTTTAACATGATCATGAGTTGGAAAGCTGGGAATAAAAGCCACTTTGATTGTTGTTGTAAATTAGAAATTTTGTTAAATAAGTCATAAAAATGAGTGTTGGAACGTAAAAAAGTTTTAAGGAATATTTCTATATGTTATGCTTCGAAAGGAAAAATAGCCTTGATGTAGTTCAAGAAGGTTGGAATTAAAGTCAAACAGGTATCACTTCTTTGTTACACAGTTCATGGAATCGTTTAATATGTCACTCATTCAGATTTTATATCTGTGGACCTTTTGCATGAATTTACAGTATCTCTAAATGGAGATTATCTAGTGTCTGCAAACATTTATATACAGTATGTATTCAAGCATGTTATGAAGTGGGGCCTGTTTCTAGAGTCAAGTTTGCTTTGTGGGTTTTCTTATATTCTAATCCAGGTTTTTAAGTCTAAACAAAAAGGAAGTCAGTGCATGTAGTCATGCAGAAAGCATAGAAAGCATCAATCTATCAATCTATCTATCTATCTATCTATTAAAAATCTCATCAACAGCTGATCTGAATATCTGGACAGACTAAACCAGCGATTTGCATGACTTCAGAAATCACAGAATAGGTTTTAATTTTTGTTAATTTAATATTGTGTGTGAATAGACTTTTTAAACAATTCATTGCATTCTGGATTTTTCAGTATCCATGTGAACCTGCCTCAGACCAGGCCCCCATATCTCTGTCAATCATTGCCATCTGTTTTGTCTAACGGCCCCATCCTCTCCTTTTCCCCTCTTTCTCTCTCCCTCCATCATTCAGGTCGCCCACTCCCTCCAACCTCTTCCTCCTCACTGCTCCCTCCGTCCCTCCCGTCCTCCTCGTCCGCCCCCCACCACCCCTCCCCTGGCCCGTCTCCACCAATCAGGGAATGCCAGGTCCCCCTGTTGGAGAAAAACTCCACCCACTCTCACCTGGAGCCCCATCCGGATGACTCATACATGCTCCGTGCCCAGCCCTCCTCCACTGGTAAGAGAGCTGTCCATTCATTCACCCTTTTTTCCTTTCATTCATTTTGTTCACTCTGTCATACATCATGTGTCCATTTCCTGATGTAATTTAGTCATTGCTGAGTAAAATGCCAGTAATCCTTTAATTTAATGTCTTATCTCGTTCCTACAGCCATTTATTTTTACTGTTTTGTATTCTTCTGATCACAGTACAGTGCGCCCTCATTCTTTGCGGTTAATGCGTTCCAGGAACCACACGCAATTCCGCAATAGAACAACAAACTATTTACCTTATTATTTACAGTAATTTATACATTTATGACCCTCCCCATATTGACATTAAACCACCTTTTATCTGTATTACCTTTTCCCACACTCTTATCCACTGCTTAAAGCACTTTTGTGTTTCACATAAGTCCGAGACTCACGGAACGTAGCGCACTTCCGGATGCAGTCAGCCAATAGACTGAGCGTACGGTATCACGTGAGTGCCTAGCAAAAATCCGCGATGAGGTGAAGTCACAAACGTTGATGCGCAAATGCGTGAGGTTCGTTTGCAGTATGGATGAGTGAGTACACCACTACCTGTATCTGTATCTGTATCTGTTCAGCCATCTAAATTATCTGTATCCGTATCTGTACTCAGAATGGGCAGGGCTTAATCTGGAAGTGAGTGTGATTTAACTGGAAATGGGTGGGGCTTAAATCAGTACATTATGTTAAGTCTGAAATTGATTGATTCTGATTGATCAGAAGTTACCATATTTATTGTTTATTCTAAAAGTATTTACAGAACAGCCTCAAAATTGAGATTCAAATCAATGTTTTTGGTCACAAAAGTAAGAGAACTATTTACAGAACAAGTTCTTTGTGAACTCAGACCATGAAGTGCATTAATGAATACAACGCATGCAATAGGAAATTATGAACTACGAAGTATGCATTGTCATACTCAACACAACTTTCTAATTTTTTTTTCTTTTTTCTTTTACATTTTTTTAAAATTGTTATAATGAAACTGTTTTGTTTTTCAGTTGTATTGGATTTAACCACCTAATGCTCTTGCCATTTTTTTTTTCACACAAAGTTAAACAAAGTTTATTAAGGTGTGTGTGCGTGTGTTTGTGTGTATGTCTGTTTGTGCATGTGTGTGTGACTGAGTGACTGTGAGAGGAAGAGAGATAGAGAGGGCACGTGTGTGCGTGCGTGCGTGTGTGTGTGTGTGTGTGCGCACGCTATGTAACTGTTAAAATATCTATACATTACAGAAATTATTCATTTGAACTGAAGTGAGAAAGTGTCAAACTAAGAGCAAGCAGGTTTAAAAAAAAAAACACTGGAGTGGAGGCAATGACTGATGCGACACAAACTGTTTTCAGCTCAGTCTGGTCAAATGCTCTGCGTACTTGCAACAAAACAAAACAAGAAACGAGTTCACCAAGTAACCTTAAGTAGACCGAAATAGAGGCAAGCTGAAGAAAACCTAAGGAGTGCAACATGAGCTACAGTGAAGCCACGCACAGAGATATCAGTCATGTCTGTGTGTGCGCGAGAGTGGGGCAAAGTGTCCCTGTAGTGTCTCTGTAGGGAGGGGCAGGCACTGTGTGTGACTGACCAATCACAGAGCATGAAGACAGCCAGTTCTGAGGATTTTCCTACAGCTATGCCAGCTAGGATAGGATCTAGCTCCCCGAGACCCGTGAAAGTGGATGAAGCAGTTAGGAAAATGAATGAATGAATGAACGAGCACGAGCATTGGCGAGTTTTACTCTTATCATGCTCGTACACGGATACTTGTCTGAAACGAGTACAGTCAACCCTCGGTTTTCGAACATAATCCGTTCCAAAAGGCTGTTCGAAAAGCGAGTTGTTCGAAATCCGAAACTATTTTTCCCACTATAATTAATGTAAATAATTTTAATCCGTTCCAAGTCTAAAAAACAACTTTTGCTAAGTTTTTTTTTTTTTTACTATTTTACACCATAAACTGCACTGTATACTGTTTATCATAAATAAAAAGGGGTAGAAATAGACACTGTGTTTTATTTTAATAAAAGATATCCTATCAAACTTTGAACACGAATGTGCTACGGAGGAAGCATCCTGGGCAGTTCGATCCGCTCCCAAGTGAGTCGCGTTCAGTTACGCTCAGCTTGTTTCGGTTTACACCATAAACTGCACTGTATGCTGTTTACCATAAATAAAAAAAAGTTAGAAATAGACACTGTTTTATTTTAATAAAAGATATCCTGTCGAACTTTGAACACGAATGCGCTACGGAGGAAGAATCCTGGGCATTCGAGTTCGCTCGACTCCCGAGTGAGTCGCGTTAAGTTACGTTCGGCTTCTTTCGGTTTGGTCGAGAGCCGAATTTTGGTCGAGAACAGAAGCGTTCGAAAACCGAGGGTTGACTGTACCTGGCTCAACCCTGGTTTGCAAGTCTGGGAATCAAACCAAGAAGTTTTAAAGTACCTCTCCAGTCAAAAACCTTTTTTTTTCTCTCATTCCCATATATTTGAATGCTTGAACTTCTCTCAGAATTAGATAGAAAAGCCTACATACAGTGGTACTAAAAGGTTGTTTCATATTTCACGTTTATACTCAAAAATAACTAAAAAAATCAATGTTTTACTGGAAAATATGTTAACTTATAATTAACACAATAACTTAAGATACATTACTTATATATTCTATATTCATTCATATTTCAAATGTGTGGCACCAACTGAACCTGAATGAATGAAATACCTCAACTCGGTCTCAAATTTTTTTCTGCAGTTCATTTTCCGTTACAGTGCAGTATCTCTTTAGGTGAAAGGGACGTCTTGTGACACAAATGTGAAGTAGTCTTCAACACAACATACCCGTCTTACATTCTCATGTTCACCTGCGCAGCTTGCTTTAAACGGCAAGAGGTGGTGCTAAAAATAAATAAATACATCCTAATCAGGTCCATTTTACCTAATTGCAAACCAAGTTGAGCAGAGCTGGTACTGCTCAGTGGAAATTGAGCTAAACTTGATCACTGGAACCCAGGCTCCCATGAGGAAACCCCAGTGTTTGCTTCCAGAAACGACATATGAGAGATAATTACAGTGGCGTATGAACGAGAATAGGGGAAATGACCCTGCTGCTGTGTCTGATGCAGGGAGTTAGAATAGGCTGGATGTACAGATAAGGATAGACAGGGATTGTAATTATGGTTAATCATGGATATTATAGTTTTATTAGAAGGGATTCATTTAAAATCCATCTGCATGTTTTTAACAGTCAAAATCAGATACTACTTCTTACAAAGTTATAAAAAAAAAATTTTTTCAAGAATCTCTCTCTGTTATCCATCTTCTTATGTCGCTCCCATAAGCAAAAAAATTATAATTCTAAGCTGGCAATGGTAATATCTGATAGATATCACATATTTAAAAGTAATCCCTCCACCTTTGTCAACGGTTGCCAGAAAACAATGACGCAAGTGAAAGCAACCCTCACAGACTACAGAGTTCAGATTGGTTTCCAGTGAGTAGGTGTGATTGTGCGTATTTTCCATATGACATTAATAATCCCCCAGAAAGTGAATTTTAAGCGTTGGCAGGAGAAGCATGATAGCAAAGACATACTAGATAGCAAAGACATGCTACTTATCTTTGTGGAGGAGAGAGGTTTTCTTAAGACAAGACATAGAACAAAGGCACAAATATTTAAAATCAAATCATACAAAGGTTGAGTGGAAGTCCAATAGTATCATCGATGACACAAACAGAAGAATCTGCAGATACTCAGCAAATATGAAGAGATCTCAGGAATGGACATCAATGGAGCATTATATCATCAGCACATCCCTATTCTTTTACAACCTTCAGACCTAATGTGTGTCTACGTAGAGATGTGTGTATGGTTCATTGTATCCTTGAACCAATGGAATGTTCTTGGCTGGAGTGGAAGTAGGAAGTAAGATCAAAAATACACACAAGAGACAAACTGACCTTATGTAGATACAAACACACCCTGCAGTACAAATTCCTTAGTATATAATCCTGCACAATGTTGTACATAAGATGAATCAAATTACATTTACAGAATAACAAATCATTTCACTACATCTGAGGTCTAAGCTTTCTATGTTATCATTGTACAGTCTCTTGCTGGCTGTTACAGGCCCAGTGTGCTTATGTCAGCACCTTGCAACAATTCTTCAGCCTCACACACACACACACACTCACACGCACACACACACACAAACACACAAAAGAGAAGATTGTTCATCGGCATATACATTTATTCTTAACAATCAACTTCTGTGAGCCAACTCTCTCTGCACGCTCTGTCCCTTCCTGCCTCTTTTTCCCACTCTTCTCCCTTTTCCCCATTCCTCCATGCAGCTGTACTTGTAATCAGTAGATATATTTAGCAGGGGCCTGATGGGAGGAGAGGGGGTGGGCAGAGAAGTCCTAATGTGATTTTTGGTGGAATACAATCTATTGTTAATGGCGTTAGGCTCTCCTTTGATCCAGTATAAATCTTCATTAGGGAAGGCCTGGGTCCCAGGTTCAAGAGCAACATGATTAGGAGGCTTTTAAAATGACGTTACATCAGCCTTCTAATTGGTTTACTGTTTGCTGGGGCAACATCAATCATTAGCCCAGTAACCGCACAGCAAATAAATTCACTCTGCCACTGACACCCTAATGGCAGACGCTGGTAAAGAGGGAGAGTGGGGCTCACAGGCACACTCGCTCTCATTCTTGTTCACATACACCCACAGTTTCTGTTCTGGGGCTTCTTACAGTCTCTGCTGAGCATGAAAACGCAGAGACGGAGACCAAAAAAAAAAAACAAAGATGTTGGGGGAAAAGCCCAACAATGAGAAGCAGGAAAGAGGCACAAAGAGGCAAATGGGAGCAGAGATAGAAAAGGCAAAACTTTGACTTTTGAAGTTGTTTAATGAGACATCTTGCATGAAAAAATCAAAAAGAAGAAGGATGAGGGAAAAAAAAACACATCCAAAGTGCAGCAGTAAAAATAGATGGAGAATGCGACTCAAAGGGACGACGAGACGTACGGAGTCAAAGAGAAAAAGGGGTATTGTGAATGAAATGGGGTAATCTTGTGAGAGCTTGGAGGGTGAAAGAGAGATAGCTGGATGTCAGGAGAACGCTGAGATAAAATTTGCAAATTGCCACGTTTTCCAGCCAGGACTGCTGATCTAATGGGTGCAGAGAGAGTGCTTGGCTTTGGCCGACCATTAAAATCGACCTAAATGAGTTTAGAGTGGCAGGCTGGCACTGCATAAACACTCACAGGCTTGTAGTACACACAGGACTGGCCACACGATATAAAACACCTATAGCCAATGACTGTTTATGCAAGTGTTGTGAGATTGCATGTCTGCCTGAACGTGTGTTTCATGTGGTCCTGTAGAGAATGGATGCTGGGCAGGAAATGAACCCTACCTAGCCAGGCAGAAACTGACCACCTCATGATAATCCTGCAGGAAGCCGCATGCTGCTTCCATGTGTGTGTTCCTGTAAAGTAGTCCACCATTACCTAAGCTAACAGGTGGACAGACATGACTTGTGTTCTTACTGAAGCATGACAGGTGAATAGGAACGGAACGCTGTTGCTGAGGATTTACTGGGAATTGGGTCTACCAAGTGTTTATATGGGAATACTGTCTGGCTCGGAGCACCTGTCTGGGAATGCTCTGTGGAACGCCGGGAGAGCTGAGACGGACAAACGGAGCGTAGCAGATCACTCCTGGAAAGAGCTAGCGTTAGCGCTGTCTCTGGCCATTCATTATGCATGGGGAATGCTCCGCTATTTTTAGCCTGAGCCTCCTCTAAAGTGGCTAGCTATCTGCTGCCAGGGAAGGCACCTCAAGTCACTGCTGAGGCTTTAAATGTTTAATGGCCATGTTGAAACAAATCTACAGAAACAAAGGCACATAAAGATGCATGGCCTTCCATTGCACTAATGTTGTCCCTCCTAATGGTGCTTGTGTAGTGGTGAACCCTGGCATGATTTTCTGCCTGCGTGTACATTTACATGCATCTGTGTCTGCATGTGAGTGAAGTGCACACGTGTATTTCTGCTCATCCAGGCTGTTTTGGATGAATTTGATGACTCTTCTCTAGCGGATTATTGCCTCCTAATTAGACAGAGATGGCTAGCCAAGGCAGAGGCAGCGTGTGTATGTGTTATTGTGTGTTATTTCCAGTTTGTCCTAGTGTGTGTTTGTATGTACACCGGTCTAAAATAAAGCTCAAACAAAGCTCCTCTTTTCAGCATGTGTGTGCTCACATGTGTGTCTTACCTTCACCACCATTGAGCACAGGCTCACGGCTCTGACAAGAATGATAAATGAGGACCATGTGACATTCTGTGACAGAGGACATGTGAACTGAGGGAACATGGGAATATACCTATAGCATAGCAATTAGCTCAGAGAGGAGGTGCAGAAAAATAGAGCATTTTGTTTTAAATACGGACAGAAAAGGTGAAGGTACGGAGTGTGAAGTATCGATGGACTGACGAGGGGAGTTAGGAGGACAGACAGACAGCAGAAAATGAGGGGTCGGAGCATAGCCATTCAATGATCCCTTTTTAACTGCTGAATGAGCATTTTTGTATTGAACACACACAGACACACACACACACACGCTCACACACACAGACACACACACACTTTGATGCACCCTTGTCCCTGCAACTTTTTCTCCGTTAACCACAGAGCAAGTCAATAAAATTATGCCCAACCATCCATACAAACTGGTACAGCTGGCTTCTGCTGAGACACACACACACACACACACACACACACACACACACACACACACACACACACACACACACACATAAAACACACACACATATATGTACACATTATCGTTAGCCCCCGTCTCTCAGTGACTTCTGAGTGCTTAACAGAGCTAGCAGGCAGGCTTATTTCTCTCTGCTAAATGAGGCTCATTTGAATTGGCGTGCACAGCAAACTTCCAGGATTTTGAGCCAAACGCACCAGTTTACGGCTACAGTTCCCCCTCTTTAGTCGCAGGGGACCTTGGACAGAACAAAGTGTGTCAGGCTTCAACAGTGGTCAAAAAGGCTCTGAGCTTCTCAGCAAAAGTAGCTGTGACAACAGAACAGAGGGATTGTGAGAAAATCTTTTCATGATCGCTGTTTATTCACACTGGCGAGTGAATGAGAGAGGAAAGAAAGGAGGAAAAGATAAAATGAAAAACAATATGATTTGCTTGGCTGCTCCCTAATTGCTCTATTTCATCACAGCATGTCTTGTCTTTTATCAGACTGGGCTCCTGGTAAAATAGTTGCTCCCATTAGCCTACCTGGTGGTTGTGCTTTAGAAATTTAGGCTTTGTCTAACTGCCTCCTGTCATAATTTGTTGAAAACGTTCACCTCTGGTCAGTCAATACTGCACACACCTCTGTTTCAGAGGTTTTTCAGACATGTATTTTCTTCTGATTTCTATGCATGCCTGAAAACTGCCTTTTACTTCAATCTGGCTGTGTTTGCTTTTTCTCTGGTGAGCTCTAAGGATTCTCTTCATGGATTTGAAGGCTACATGAGGAGGTATTTCTTTGAGATTACTCTACTGCGTTGGAGGAGAGATAAAAGAAAGCAATTTGTTTCTGATCATAAATATTTTTCAGCATGTCTTGAGAGCTATTCTTTAAGAATAGTAAAGGTTTTGTGACCCTTAATCGATTTGTTTACAGTTAATGTTTGTAGAGTAAACATTAGTAATGAGTCAGTATACATTTTCCTCCAAATATTGATTTTATAATTAAAGAAAGCTCAAATAATTTTCTAAATGTGGCATTTCAGCTGAATGTACACGCCATGACTATCTTGATGGTCGAGATCAAAGAATTTCCAGCATTTCCATTTTCCTGACATTGTCTAGTGATGTAAAATGTTTATTGCAAAATGTACTTTTGAGTCTGTGATATGGCAGGATACAAATCTGTGTAACAATTTGCTGGATTGTTAAAAAAAATATGCTCTACCTGTGGCATTTTTTGCACACAAATACAGTATGTGCAAAGAAACACACCCTTGCAGATACTTCTGCACTCAGACCTCAGCAATTTGCAGAAAAATAAGACCATAGAAAAACATGTATTCCTCTTTCCATATTCCATATATGGCACATTATATATTATTCATCTGAATTTGAATGAAAGAAACAGTTCAATATTTATGGGAGGAAAGTGAACAAAGGTAAAATGCGTGCATTTCTGTACACAGAATTTAAACAGCGTGGCGGTGAGTGAGTGCAAGGAATACCTACTTTAATTGCACTTTGCTCTACCTGCTTGTCTCTACATGTGTGTGTGTGTGTGTGTGTGTGTGTGTGTGTGTGTGTGTGTGTGTGTGTGTGTGTGTGTGTGTGTGTGTGTGTGTGTGTGTGTGTGTGTGTGTGTGTGTGTGTGTGTGCAAAAATTTTCTTTCTGGTATATGTCACTGTCAGATAGTGGAGTTTAGTTTATGCAGATAGGGTGTAGTCGGACCTGTTTTACATTTATAGGAACATTACAGAGAACTCCCGTCAAACGTGTTTAAAATATACCTGTAACAATTAGGGTTTATCTCTAAGTGCTTTACATTTAACCAGTGGATGCACACAAAACTCAAATAAGGCCGAATGAAAGAGAAATAAAAATAAGTCTGTTTAGAGGTTAAATATTTTTTTATTTATTTACTGTGCATTTGTGATGTATGACTGGTTTTTCTTGCAGGTGTGCAGCTGCATGTATGTGTGTGTGTGTGTATGTGTGTGTGTGTGTGTGTGTGTGTGTGTGTGTGTGTGTGTGTGTGTGTGTGTGTGTGTGTGTGTGTGTGTGTGTGTGTGTGTGCATGTATGTGTCTGCTCCCAGGAGCGTCTTTGCATGTACAAACAGATGTTTTGAATCTTTCCTGCGTGGCAGAGGACAAGCCCCTCCATATTTCTCTCATCTCCATCCCTTCTTCTCTCCTTTCGTGAGCATCTGTTCTTTGGTGCCATGTGGGTGACACCTGCGTCCCAGTAGCGGTGCAGCGGAATCAGGTCACATTACAAACGGCTCACCATTTCAGCTAGAGTTCCAGGGGATCGCTGTGCCCCCTATCTGTTTCGAAACACCGATCGAGAAGGAAGGAAGGGAGAGAGAGAAAGAAAGACAAAGAGGGAAAGTCATCATACATCTTGTGCTATAAATATGCCGTATGCCTAGAATCAGGTTGTCTAGCCATCTGCATTCATGCTCAAACTTGACTTGTGTTTGTATGTAAGGTTCCTGACAAATATCTAAAATCAAAGCAGAGAAGCAGACAAGAGATTGAGATGAATTCAGATGGCGCCATCTTCCTCTTCTGCACTGTTTCTTTTTGTAACTACTTCAAGAGAAAATGGCAAGTGGAGGGCAAGTGTGAATGCGCAGCTCGATAAAACAGCTGCTTTTGTTGGCTTCACCCCACACATACGTGTCCCTTCACACACTTCTGCCGTTTTTTGATCAGTACAAGGAAGACAAAATGAAACAAACAAAATCATGGTGATGCATTCCATGCTCAGAAATGGCAAATAATAATGAAAGTGCAGTTTTGAGTATGGATGAAAGAAACAAAGAAAATCAAACTGCGTTGTGTAAAGTCCGATTTCAAAGCCCAATGTAACATCAATGAGTGTGTGCTTTTTTAATCATTCCAACACTTCTATTCAGACAGCATTTAAACAAATGTGTGGACAGTCGTGTGTGTTTTTTAAACATGCAGACTTGATGTCTTTCTCATCAGCTGTGCATCAAGTACATGCACCTGTCAACAATATTAGATAAGAGTAATTTAACTGTGTCAAGCTCCTCTATTCTGTATAGCTTTAGGTTTATTGATTTTTCTGTGAAATCAAACACACACTCCAGTAGGGCTCGAATCCCCCACTGTTCCACAGAAAAAGAGAGAGAAAAAGTTGATGTGTGAACGGGTTTTCTTGTCTGAGTCATCCGGGTTTGCTTTTCAGCTATCTCACTCAACAGTCCATTAGCTCAGTGTTGGAAGAGCCTGCATTGGTTTCTAGCTGATATGTTCCCTCAAAGTCGGAGAGCGAGAGATGTGGGCACACACTGTGCAGAGTGCTCTGATACAGCTCACAAACACACACACACACACACACTCACATGCACACACACGCAAACACACACACACACTTTTATTGGGTTGTAAAAAAGATATCAGAGAATAAGAGAAGAATTGGCTAAAAATAAGATGTGTAAGAAAAATGTGAAAACAATCAATTTTTAGCAATTTGACTGGAATTTCCCTCTTGAATATGTTATCGACCATTTTTGGGAATTATGACACCTTCTCCGACAAAATGATTGCTGACACACGGTAGCACATAATGAAATGTTAATGGAGTTATTTTCTAGCTGGAAAGGTTTTACTCCTTTGGCCTGCTGACAAATAAACATCAGACATCAAATAATACTCGTGTCTCACAGTACAATGTGCGGATTTTGGAATGAAATCCTTCACTTCCTGTTGTCTTTTTGAGACCAACAATCCTGTGTGTTCTTGTCTGCTTCCAGGGGCTGCCAACCACCACAGTCAGTCCACACTACGGCCTCCGCTACCCCCTCCACACAACCACCACACTTTATCTCACCAGTCTGCCAACAGCCTGAACAGAAACACCATGAGGGGCGGACGGAACCCCATTCATGCCCCTGCTCCGGGCACTGGAGATGGGCCTACCACCCCGGAGTCAGTCCAGCTGCAAGACAGCTGGGTCCTCAACAGTAATGTCCCACTGGAGACCAGGTCAGAAGAAATGTGTTTGCTCTAATGTTTTATTTTGGCTTTCAGTTAATGTTTACCTGCTATTGATATCTAAAGCCACTTACAGTAAGCACAGCAGTGGAATAGGCCTTACGTAATCAATAGTAATGAATGAAAGGTCAGAGACTTATTGCTTCTACTGTAAGCACAGAGTGATGGTACCGCAAACTCCACAAAAGAAAAGAAGAGCTTAGCCCAGAGGAGAGTTTAGCCCAGGTTCATAGCTGCTTACTCGCTCAGGCTCACAGAGAACTGCATTTGTCAGCTAAAGGGAGGCGTCCCTTTTGGTCGTCCCACAGCAAACTCCTACCATGTCAGTGCAAAGTGTCAAAAAACATCAATTTAAACCTAGTTACATAAAAATCAAGTACATTATTCACAAGTCATTACATCATTACAAAATCTATGAATAAGATTTGCTGAAAAGCGTTAATTCCAAGACTAAAATGAGAGGGCATGACACCAATGTCACTGAAAGGTTAGTAAGACTAAATGAACATATAAACTTATTGACATGAAAAGACAGAACTAACTACATTAACTTTTATCTTTATTTTGTCCACAGAAAAGAGGAAAAAATCTAGTATAGACCAGCTTTGACATTACAGTCTAAATGTTCTGTTCATTGGTTGGTGTGAGCAGCAGTTTTGTGTCCTGTTGCTGAGGTGGAATCTGAGGTCAGGTGCTCTACCGGTGTCTTGCCTGTTTTGCCAGGGAGGTGGAACATTATTGTGTGTACTATGACCCGAAAGATTGTGACCTATGCCTGGACAATGCAAAGTTAAAGAGAACCCTGGTGGGGGCCTGCAGAAGTCGTGGAGAACTGGTCATCAGACTTCAGTATAGGGCAAAAGGCAAATCAAAATATCCCTTGGTAAGTTTTCCTCAAGATAACTGGTGAGACTCTCAGTTTTATCCAATAAAGTCAAAAGTCAGCGATCGTTCAGTCCAAACGCTGCCAACCTATTCATTGCAAATCGAAGCAATTTCCATGCATGGTTGTATTTCTGAAACAATCATCCTCAGACCAGACACTTTGTGCAAAGCTGCAAATGATTTAACCTGTTTTTCTTCTGATAATGATTAGATACATTTCATGTAAAGGCAATGAAATGTGTAAAAATAACCCAAGGTATTGTTTTTATTTCCCAGGAAGGTCGAAAAGTAGTCACATTAAATATCCGGATTTTATACAGTCTAAAACTGAACAAAAATTACAATATGAATTAATAAAGAATGGTGATGAGTAGTTATACAGTTAAAATATGTGAGACCAGTTAGCAAATTTATTTTCTACAGCAACTGTCTATTTCCAACAATCCTCCTACAAAAAGAAAATTCAAGATTTAAGACTGTTAAGCAACAGTGAGCACTTCGACTGATTTCTTTCCAGGAGACCAACAGACTTTTTGCATATGTCAGTTGTTGTACGAAAAATCAAAACGTAAGAATAACAAATAAATGTGCCATTTGATGAAAGCTACGCTTTCTAGTTCACTGAACAAATGCATTATGAGTGTCACTGAGAGGCTCCCCTCCATCATTCGAAGCCAGCCGCCTAACTGAGAGGAAAATTGCTTCTGACCTCTGATTTAAGTGTGTTCTACTCAAATGCATTCTCTACCTCATCTTCAAGTGCAGCGTATACAAAAAGTTTCCACATGTCAAAGCTATTATGCACGTAACCTAAAGTGAGGGAGCAGGAAATACAAACCATTTCACACAGTCTACACTTGTGCGTTTGCCAGTACACAAAGAACACTTAACAGGCAAACAGAGCATTCATGCAGGGTATTACTATTCATGAGGCATGCAGGGAGAGGTTCGCTGCCTACATGCTTGCTAGCATGCTCACTTTGCTCTCTGAGCATTTACTCTGCAGGCTGTAGTTGTGTTTCTCCTGCTGGGCAATGGGGCTTCCAGCTCTTTCGGTCCTGCATAGGTTCCCTAGAGTGCCGGCCCTGTGCAGTATTTATGAGTCCCGGCCATGTTTAATTCAGCCCCTCTGATCTCAGATCTATGCCTCACCTCTGCTGATGCACTGCAGTGGTTTGCACAGAGGTTAAAATGGGCCGAAATAGTCCGGGTCAGCATTCTGACACCTTCGATAAATAAATGAAGGGATTTGATGGTCAGTTTCTCATTTAATGAAATCAAGTCAGCTCATTTATTGTGTTTTTCAACATTCTGTCCCTCAAATTGTCACCCCAAGGCCCCACCTGTAACTTTTATGTGACTAATTGCACCAGCTAGCACATGCAGAGCTAACATGAGGATGAGTGGTGTGTGGCAGTTACATATATGAACTCATGTCAGCTTGCCTGTTGTCAGCTTTCAAAGAGGATCCATGAAATCCTATTATTAACGGGCTTTTGAAACTGCAGCAAGGAGTGAAATCACTTGCTGTTATCAGCCCTGACTGTGAAAGAGGATTGTCTAAAATTAACAATATAATAAAGGCACTAAACACACATCCTCAAGTCAATAGGGTCTCGGCAAGGATCTGTTGGATAAGTGGAATACAGAAAACTATACAGTTCTTTTTATCAAGAAAAAGGAGATGTGTTAGGCGCACATTTATTTTTAAATGTATGTTTCTGTATATAATATTATAATTATTTTAATATCTTATAATACTCTTTTGTTCTACTTCAAAGGTTGTTCTTGATTCGTTTCTTAAATTTTTATTGAAAATATTTGTCATTCTAATAGCATGAAAATATGACAATCAATATTTGATATATTTCACATATGTTCTGCTGATTTTATATACATTTTAAAAAATTTTAAGCACAGGGAACAATATCGATGATCATCTGAGCACCACATTGTTAAATCACTTGGTCAGGAGTGTTGTCAGTATTTTTATTATATTTTATTACAAATTTTATTTATGCAATAAATTATTTTAATAACGCTCTGGCTGCCCCACTAGCTTTTCAGGGGTCCACCACCTGCCAAATCCTCCTTTAACCCATGAGTTTGCACAATGGCTAAGAAGTGTGGCGCTAAACCAAGAAATCTGAGCTTTGAATAAAATCTATTTGTAGTAAAACTTGTTTATCTAGATCTGTGTTCCCATGGTGATGCTTATGTCTCAACATAGTCTGAGGACATCTTTGGTGAAGTTTGAGCTACAAAAATAAAGTTATGAATCCTCTTGTCACAGAAGATGTTATGCATGCCATCTTTACAGATTTTAACAAAACAATGTACACAGAAAGACAGACAGGCAGACAGACACACAGACACACACACAGACGCACACACACACACACACGCTGTTGAGCCCTATGCATTGCCAGTATTTAGTCATGTTCAGGTGGTGGGGTTGGGCATGGCTCAGAGCCTGTCACAGTGAATGGAGCCCAGAGCAGAATTTCCACCTCCATCCTCCAGCCCATATTGGGCCCTCCTGTCTGTGCTGGGCGACGGAGGAGGTTGGGTGGGCTGGCTGGAGCTGCTGGAGCTTGTGGCTGGGTTAGAGCCAGCCAAGCATAGCGAGAGAGTCGCACTATCCCTGCGATGGCAGGGCCCATCCTCCATCTCATTATAACCAGCAGTTAGAAGATGATGAGCACACGTGCACAAACCAGACAGAAGCCACGTGATTGTGTGCATTTGTGTGCATATTGGCATCCAAGCATGTGTGCTGTCTTTACAGTGGCCGCTCCCCACTGTAATCGTATGTAAACATCATCATCTGCTGTCCACTGGTTATAGCAAATGTGCATGCGTGTGTGTGTGTGTGTGTGTGTGTGTGTGTGTGTGTGTGTGTGTGTGTGTGTGTGTGTGTGTGTGTGTGTGTGTGTGTGTGTGTGTGTTTTGCTTGACCTGATAGTGTGACAGCACTGAGAGGATGAAGATTGATCACCTAAGAACACCCCAGGGCCTGAATGACTGGCAGAGGAAGAGAGAGACAGAAGCAGGCGAGGGAAGGGGTGATATAGCAGAGAAATATAAGTTGGCAGAGCGAGAGTGGGAGGAAATGGAAAGGGATAGTTTACGGTAGAGAAGGGAGAGATAAAGAGGGAGAGAGGGAGTGGAATGGAGAGAGGTGGTGATTGAAGAAGATTGTTTTGGGGAGTGTGTTTGAGAGAAGATAGAAAGGCAGAGCAGGGAGATTGGTACCCGTCGAACATGGATACATTTACCATTGTGAGATAAATGACTGTAGATGGCTGATGCCACTCCGTGTGTGTGTGTGTGTGTGTGTGTGTGTGTGTGTGTGTGCGTGCATGTGTGCATGTGAGTGTGTAGCCTATGTTGCCCACAGCACATACTTTCACACACACAAACACACACACAGACTCGAGAACAATTTCAGACCTCATCAACTGTTGGGACCAAATATTGGTCAGTGGATGAGGTCACATTTAGGGTTGGATTAAATTCTAGAAAATGTGTGTGTGTGTGTGTGTGTGTGTGTGTGTGTGTGTGTGTGTGTGTGTGTGTGTGTGTGTGTGTGTGTGTGTGTGTGTGTGTGTGTGTGTGTGTGTGTTACAGTATGCACACATCTGCATATTCTTTAGCATTACATAAAAAAAAATCTGATTTCCTATCGACCACTTGAATAGCTGGTGTCGGGTTCAATCTGTGTGTGATCTTCAAACATTCCTCTGCACCCCCACCCCCTACCCCCCGTTCTCTCTTCTATGGACCACAGTTCTAGGAAGGAAATAAGATCACTGAGTGGGTCTCAGCATCTCAATTTGTCTGGAAGACACAGCAGAGGGTGGGTTAGTGTGTATGTGTGTGTGGGGAGGGGGGGGGGGGTATAATAGGTTACTTTCAAATGCATTACTGTGGAAACAGAATCAGTGATGCTACCTGTGAGAACCACAGGAGGTGGAGGGAGAAAGTAGAGATGACTGCAGAAAAACCAACACTCAGATTTAGCACCGAAACTCCTGTGATATGCATGTGGTAAATCCATAATACCATGTAGGGTTTATTAATGATATACCTGAAATTCAAACAAAAATATTGTAAACACAACATCTGGTATTATGTTTAGGTCACTAGAAATGAGAAAGTAGGATTAAACCCATTTATCAGTTGTGTGACGTCACCAAAAAAGAAAAAATTACGGGTAAAGACAGGCCTGTGGTCTTTATTTATATCAAATATAGAAATATCATCAAAAAAGGATCAAAAGTAACACCTGTAAGGAACTTCAACACCAAAAAATAAGACAAATTTGTAATAAAAATGCACTCTTTAACCTCACTTTCTACATTATTTCTTTGCACTTGAAAGCAATTACCGTAGTCCCAAAATAGTCCGACACCCACTATATGACTTCTTCACCATGGAAACTGCCCCTTAGACTTTACTATTACAATACTATCATTGTTAGTGTGATTAAGTAAATTAGTCAAATAAAAGAATGATTCACTAATAGTGGTTTTCTTCAGGATGTAGCTCAGCAGCCTTTGATTAATTTTGACAGCAGACTGAAGCAACACAGCTTCAGCTACAGGTGGATCTTGCTCATTTGTGTGTATCAGTTTCAACAGTATTATCTGCAATATAAATCTTTCCTGAGCCCTATAAATTATAACATTCTGGATCAGCACATCTGTTATATTACCTGTCTGAGTCTGATGGAGTAACTCCTACAGGGATGTCATCGTGTGAAAATTTTCCAAGCAATATAGGTCATCATTGTCAATAGATTTGACAAATAAGTTGAAAATCAATCTCCCTTTTCAGACAACGGTAAGGACGTCATTCAAACAGTGAGCTGGTCATTTTTCAACATTAGAATGTAGAAATGTTACAAGACACAAGTGAAAACCTAAACATGGCACTTCTGCTCTGACTGTTTTTCGAGACAGGAGTTGTGTGTGCCAACGACGAGCACCACTACACACAGCTCAGTCCCCAGGTAGTGAACAATGGTTCCCTTCAATAGTAGTTGTAGAATTTCAGTAACAGATCACATCTAGCAATCTGAAAGAATAACCAAAAGCATAACAGTGAGCTTGTCATGGAAAATACTTTTCTCCTCATCTGTCAGTCCGGCTGAGCTTAAGTAGTGTCTCTGTGTAACTCTGAGGGTTTCATATGCAAACAAACTCAAAATGATCGAACACACACGGGGCTGGGCTGTGATATGAACTTTGAACTGAAGCAGATTCTGCCGAATAGAACATTCAGTCCACCTGGTGATTATCAAAATAATTTCAGCCGACACGCTGCACTGATTAATTACTGGGAGGCAAGTGTTCATTCAGTTCCGATCCATCTCATCTACTTAATGATTTTAACAGCAGACTTACTTGTTCAATATGTGGCCTTTGCCTCACAATATACCGCCACAGCTCATTTTCCCTAAAGCTTAATAAGCTTGATATTACATTTAATAAAAATTTAATTGATTCCTGTGATGTCAGCAGAGGTAGTTTTCATTTGTGGGGGTTGGGGGGTGGGGGCAGAGCACAAAAAAAAAAAAACAATGCAGGGAATCCTGGAACAAATATACTGAAAGTATCAAGTAAATTCCATGCAAAATATATTATTTTTTTGGCTTAACATCCCAAACTCCAGCCTGTCAATCAGGTGAAGTGCGCCTTTAGCGTAAAGAATACCATGATCTCTTGAAATCTGGATGCTTAATCTGATGCTTTTGTATTTGCCTTTTTATCTCTCAGCTCCAGAAGTGTCCCATGTCCTACTTCACACAGCGAATGAAATTAATGCCCATTATACCGCATCCATCTGCCTGTTATTGTTTTGTGCATTTATAGCAGAGAACAATTCTCATGACGCCATACTTGAGCATCCTCCACTCCCTGAGTCCTTTGTTTCATTCTCAGATTGCACCGTTTTTCAGTCAACCCCATACTGAGCCGACCTCCGTTAATTGTTCCCTACCTCTGATGATGATTCTCAGAGTGCTATCCTAAGCAACCACATGTTTGTGAGAGCTTAGGAAATGAAGAGTGTGTGTTTATGCGCTTGTAAATGTGCGTCTGTTCGTTCGCTCAAGGGGAATGCAAGCTTTGACTTCTTGCTAATTACCCAGCATGCTCTCTGTTCTGTGGTTAATTGTCCAGGTCCTCTTTTCTCTCAATGGGAAACAGGGTTGGAATGGAGTGAAAAAAAAAAAAAAATCCTCCCCCTCTCTTTCTGCCTGTCTGTCGTCTCTCCATCCTTCGCCCTTCTCTCATGTTACCTTTTGCTCCAACACAATGCAAATGAAATGTTTCATAGTCTTTAAGGGGCGATCTAACGGCAGGACGCCCACGTCGTTCTTTATTTTTTGTGGGTTGTCGGAGACCTGTGTCTGAGTGTGGGCAAAGATGTCTCAGTGGCTGAGTTACTGTGTGTGTGTATGTGTGTGTGTGTGTGTGTGTGTGTGTGTGTGTGTGTGTGTGTGTGTGTGTGTGTGTGTGTGTGTGTGTGTGTTGTACGTGTGAGACAGGATACATGACAGCAAGATAGCAATGGTTAGACTTGGGGAGGGGGTGCCTCTGCTACCGGCTTCTCAGGAGATGAACAGGGTCTCTGTCAGCTTTCTCTAATTATGTGTGACTTTTCCATGCTGGACCATTGTCAAAAGTCCACAATAGTCACACATAAATGCACACAAACATACACAGACACACATACACACACACACTCAGAAAACAAACACACACCACAGCCTAATGATAGAGTTGTGATTGCCGGCTGCCACCCATGCTAGAACCCCTCCATAGTCCTTTGCAACATAAATCAATGTCAATTACCTCTCCAGAGCACATTAGACACTTACCATTTCTGCTCATAATTAGTATGGTCCATAGACATATTCCCATTCCACAGCGAGCTTTTGCACACAAACAACAAAGCCAGGGAATCAAATGAATCCAGTGCCCACGTACAAATACATACTCACACATTAAATCGCAGATGTTGTGTCGAATGAAATACGTGTAATTCACCAGCTCACACGCTCCTTGAATTCACTCACACATTAGGGGGATTGTAATTAATTACCGCTGGCCTTGCCATCACAGAGAGCGTCATTGGCTGTGAAAATGAGTTGAAGCAAAGACACATGCCAGTTGACCTTGAAGTGTGTGTGTGTGTGTGTGTGTGTGTGTGTGTGTGTGTGTGTGTGTGTGTGTGTGTGTGTGCGCGCGCGCGTGCGTGCGTGCGTGTGTGCACACATGCATACAATGTGCATTCTTGCATTTGGGAGCTGGTAGATTTATGCATGCACATTAAAATTGATGGCTGTGACACTGAGAGGCTGGTATTTTTAGACAATAACCTCTTGTTTCTCTCTGTGCCACATCCCCACACTCTTTCAGCGTCTGCCTGTCTAGAAGTTAGTTGTTGTTTTTATCTGTTCTTCTTTTTCCCCAATTTTTCTTGGTGTCATGCAGAGTACCTGACAGGTGAAGGGGAAGTAAAAGAACAGAAAAGGTGGTGGAGGAGAGAAGAGACTCCTGCAGGGTATTAAAGCTAACAATCAGTGGCATGAGATGATGAGAGTATAAGAGAAACAAAACACAGACTGGCTGAATAATTGATAGAGAGTGGAACAGAACTCCCAAACCGAATATTCATGCCATGAGCACATCACCTGTTTTTACCAACTGTTTCTAGACAAGCAGACATGTGTAAAGATGTGCTGTTATGAAACAGCGCTTATTAGATATATCAGAAAGAACAAAAGATCACACAGAAAAGTGCAGTTAAGCGTTATTTGAATAGCAATCATCACATTCAGCAGCAGCTGTGACTTACTGCTGTTACTTTGAATCACGAAGGTGGTAACTTCTGACTCTTTTTGTTTTACACTGCAAGAAAAATTTGCGCTTGGGAATTACTTTTTTAATACTTCAGCCAGGGAGCATATGTATATGCTCTGGTTTGTTTATTTTTAAGGAGGATTGGGGATTTAAAAAATACTGGCCTAATTTTCATGAAATTCAATAGAAGGATGTTGAGCCAAGGATACACACATATTATATACAAACAGTATTTTTCTCTTCTGAAGAATGAGTAGGATTTGGACTCTCCATCTCAAAAAAACTCAAGCAAGCAGCAAGAAAAAGGGGAACAACATGTTTGCAACAACAGCAATGAATCAGAGAAACAAAATTTTATTTTCAGATTATTTCACTGCAGTGACGTTGTACAGTAAAAATAAGCACACCAACACCTCCACAAAACCCTGCCAAGAGGTGCCTTATTGCTGGAATTTGTGCGAATTTTGATCTCTCTCTCACACACACACACACACACACACACACACATACAGATGCAGCTCTTTATATATCCTTTATATATTCACAGAAATAGGAAGGAATGACACAGAGGCAGCAGTGTGCTACTTCTTATAGTTTATTGTTTAGTTTTTAGTCCAATCTCACAAAATTATTGGCTGGGGCCACAAACTCACAATATGTTCCCAATAATAATAATAATAATAATAATAATTTAATTTAATTTAATTTAATTTAATTCATAGAAAGGAATAAAGGTTGGGTAGTATTACACATATGGTTTGGTCGAGTACGTAAACAAAAGTCACAACTTGTCATGAATGGAGATGTGTACTTTCTATACACCTCTACTAAATGAGAAAAAAAAACAAACAACTTTCTATTTCTTGCTATTTTAAAACATCTTAACATACATGTCATTTAAACTGGGCAGAAACATAATATAACTCACTACAACTTTCTTGATTTGTCTTATCATTATTCCCTCAGGTTTGATCTAACTAAATCCCCAGTGCAAAACTAAGATGTGGCATTCCCGCTCTAAACATCATTTTCTCTCCCCCTCGTCTTAATGGGATGACATTTAAGCCAATATTAGCTAAGAGCTAGCAGCAAATAATTAACTTTAAATCAATGAGCCTTTCAAAATGCCAGTACGGTATCTTTTTGTATCTAAGATTGGAAGCCTAAATTACTTGTAAAATCATTAAGCGATCGGAGATGCCTAACATTAGCATTCTCTATGTTGTTGGAGTCTGAGTAGCCTAAGTAGGTATCTTAACAATGGCTCTATGCTTACTCCAGATTGTCTTGTTTATTACTCTGACACAACATTTAGGACTTAATTTTAAAACTTTGTATTTGAGTGAGAACCTTATGGCCAGGATTTCTGCTGATTTGTGTTGTGCATGCATCGTTTCCTTGTCTAATTAGTTATTACTATTGGTATAATAATCTGCTTACATTCCAGTATGATCAACTGACCTTTTTACAACTTACTGTGAAAAATGTCATCCACAAAAAAAGAAACTTAAGTGTACACATCAAAATATTTTCTGTATCAAACTTGAGAGAAGACCCCAATCCTCAAGCAGCATTTTACTAAAGTCTAGACTAGATAAAATAACATTCATCCGTCCATCAATAAAACACCCTCTCCTTAAAAATTATTTCACCACCAAGGTCAGAAACTCTCAGAAAGACAAGCATGCAGTTGTACACACAATCACAAACACACAAACCAGAAGGTTCCAGAAATACAAGAAGACAAAACTCTCTTCTCCCCAGTCATCTTTGAGCCAGCGGTGTGACCTTGCCTCTGATCTGTCACACTTACCCGAGGGCTTTCTTCTGTCATACCACCTGTTGTCGGAGTGGGGGCAGCTTCTCACTGTGTGTTGGAAGGGATGCTCAAAAAAGTTGTGGTTTTTTGTTTTTGTTTTTTTTTGGGGGGGGGGTTACTTTTTCCTTATAAAGTTTCTTCAAAAACAGTCTTTTATATTTTTACTGTGACTTTGATGTTGCTTCAAACACATTCTCAAAAGTTTGGTCATCTGGAGGAAGAAGGAAGGGAGAGTAGCAAAGGACATATGACGGGTGAGCAGGTGCAGCGACAGAAAAGGATAAAGGGAATTATGAGCAAGGTGATGATTAAAATCCTTTTATTATCCCCTCTGAAAAAAAAAGTGTCAGTGGGAACAGGAAAGGAGAACAGTGGCAATCCTCTGCAGCCACAGAAAACAGAAATAAGGCATTGCCAGTAGGATAAAAAGAGGAAAGCGAGGGAAGAAAAAAAAGGTGGAAAGCAGGTGGAGGTTAAAAAGAGACCTTGGCCTGGAACAGGCTAAATCAGACACACAATCAGTTCCAACCCATATGTCAGGAAGGGTTCATCTGACAAAGAAATTGGACAGAAACTGGCGCATATGTGACCCTGTGGGTGGTGGATTGGTGTGTCTCCTCCAGTACCTTCCTTCCCAGCTACCAAAACTTTATTCCCGTTACCTGTTATTCCAGCACCAGAACTGATGTCCTCTTTTCATGCACATAACAATGACCTTTTCTTTCCCGTGTTTCTCAGGCACTTCTTGTTCAAGACATCATCAGGGACCACCCCTCTCTTCAGTAGCTCCTCCCCCGGGTATCCTCTGACCTCGGGAACGGTGTATTCGCCACCTCCTCGCCTGCTACCCAGAAACACCTTCTCCCGCTCAGCCTTCAAACTAAAGAAGCCGTCCAAGTACTGCAGCTGGAAATGTGCCGCAGTGACAGCCATCGCAGCTGCTGCCCTGCTGGCCATCCTACTGTCCTACTTTATCGGTGAGCACAGACCTAGTATTATTCATAATGATGGCATTACAATTTCTTTTAATGGGGAGTTAAAAATTCAAATGGACGATAAAATGTCAGAGCCATCTTTGTAGGAACACATGCTTACCCACACTCAAGTGTCTCCTTAATTTCAAGTTGGCTAGCCTGCTTGTTGGCAGTTATTCGCATGAAGCAGATTCCCGAGGTGCGAGCTTTGTCACCGTTGCCTCATGTGGCACCATCAAAATAAGACCCAGCAGGAGTCCTGGCCTCCACTCAGCATAAGAAAACAGCCTTTCAGACGTACATGATGATACATCAACAGCTTCCACAGCTTCCTGTTTGAGTCTGTCAATGTACAAATCCTAATAGACCCACCAGGAAAGTGGCTGTTCTTTCAAGATGCTCATGCTGCGCATTCAGTTCATCTAAAGGCAGAAATTCAGTGGAGACCACTGGCTGAATAGCTGAGGCTGAGATCCTGATGGCTGTGTGGCCACAGGTAGAGCCGTGTGAGGGAAAGAGAAAATGTTACTTACAGAGTGTGGGTGTGGAATTTATTCCTGCTTGACCTCATTCACTGGACAAAAGACTTCTGTGTGTGTGAGGAGGCAGATGTGTCACTGAGCCCTTGACTGGCCTCTTACCCAAGAGACCAGAGTCAACAGATGGTGGGATATTAGGAAATAGTGGCATCAGCAGAAGGAGCAATCTTCTTTCCTCCACCTCTCCATGGATTATTAATGTATCATTATCAGATATATGTGTGTGTCTATATGAGATGGACAGATAGATAGACAGACAGACAGACGATATAGATATAGATTGTCCTGTCTGTTGTAAAGATTGGTAACACCAGAGTGTAAGTCCATTCATCCGCTTATCATTGTTAGGACACAGAAGAGGTGACACTGGGTGAGAGGCGAGGTAAACCGTGGACAGGTGACCATCATCACAGGACTGACACTTTGACAAACCATACCATTCAGGAGCATATCTAATATAAAATCACTCCTTCAGAGTGTGGAGGGAACCAGGAGGGCATCCACGCAAACACAGGGAAAACGTGGAATCTTCACATGGAAACATTCAGGCGACCTTCTTGTTGTAATGCGGCAGCAGAAACCACCACACAACTTGTTAGTTGCAATAAAAAGAACTATATCTCTTGTATATTTAAAGCTAACAAGAAACTAAGATAGATAATCTTGCTGTCTTTATATGGTGGGAATACACTCTGTAATACTACAACTATTGAATGGAATTATATGAGCGAGTGCAAGGATCCGATAATAAATTCCCTTTTAAGCTTCTCTTTCTTTACGTTCACTGTATTGTAAACATCAGTTCTTTACCACCAAACCTAATTGTGTATCTGACTGTAATTCGGTAAGCTGAACAAGGCTGGAATGAAGCTATATTGTTATTATTACTTTTGCTAACGGTCGGGCCCCCCCTTCAGCTTTAGCTGTGAATTTTGCTCTGTGCTGAACAGAGCTGTAGCAGCGCCGCCAGCCTGAAACTCCTGTGTTTACCCAGCTTTTTGTAGCGTTAATCACACAGTCAGGTTCAGTTGTGGGGGTTCACTGCTCATCGTGGTTGCGGTGTCTCGTTGATATAATATGGAGGTGTATGTGAGAGCTCCTGACCACTGGGGGTAATGCGCAGAACACCCAGAGCTATGCAGCGTGAAGAGGACCCCACTGAGGCATCCGCCCAGGAGCCTGTTCATAAATTACACCAGGACACAAGTGCATGAACAGCACTTTTGACTGTGTGTGTGTGTGGGTGTGTGTGTGTGTGTGCGTGTGTGTGTGTGTGTGTCTGTGTGTGTGTGTGTGTGTGTGTGTGTGTGTGTGTGTGTGCGTGCGTGCGTGCGTGCATGCGTGCGTGCATGCGTGTTTGTGTGAGTGTGTGTGTATAAGTACTCCTTCCCTGAGAACAATGTACAAGATCTGTCTGATTGCGAGAATGCAAGGGTGTGTCCGCCTATAAATAATGTTTCTTTTTATTATTCCTCAGGATCATGAAAGAAGAAACTATTCAGACAAACACGCATGCACACACACACACACACGCATGCACACTAAGCTTTCAAAACTCAGCATGCTCCAGGAACACGACAGACAGCGTCCCTTTGAATTCACTGTGTCCAGCTGTTAGAACGGAGCCATTCAGATGAGATGAGATGAGATGAGAAGAGATGAGATGAGCACATACTCATAAATGTACTGCGTGGAGAACACTCACATGTTTGTGTCTGTGTCTCTTTAGGAAAACTTGTGCTTATATGGATGAGAGAATGTTTATATGCATGTGAGGGTAGACAGGTGCATTTTGAGTCAAACAATTTCCCCAACTCCAGTGGAGTATGGCCTCCTCTTTACATGTGAAGGAATGACTGAACGGTTGGAGGGAGGAGGATAAACAAGAGTGCTTGCTCTTCATTTCCCGGCATCTTGTTTGCTTGCTCCACATGGAGCATCAGAGCCAAAGGAGATGTGGTTGCTAGGATACAGGTGAACGGTTGGCATACAGGAGAGAAGACAGGTCCGTCATTGTGAACGGCAACCTGGAGAGAGTGAGATAGAGGAAGGCAAAGGGAACGGAAAAAGAAAGGGGTGGAAAAGAGTTTGAGCCGAGAGGGCAGAGGGGAAGAAGGGAGATGTGTCACTGTCAGCATGTAGCCAGAACATTAAGGGGAGAGGGGAAGGAGGGTAGGGGACTGGAGAGAAGCAGGAGAGGAGGGCTGAGGCTGATATGTCACTGTCGGCCCGGTATGGGATCAAAGCCTGAGATTGATTGGGGGGGGGGTCTGTTGTTTGCACTCTCCAAGAAAAGAAGGGAGGTTGATGGGGAGGAGGAGCAGGAGTGACAGGACAGCCAGGTGTGGAGAGGAGAAATTGAAGGGAGGCAAACGAAGGGGAGATGAAGGAGAGCGTGGCCTCCTGAGGTTCTGTCACCTGCTATATCTGTGGGACTAATGTCTCCTAATTGATCACAGTAAGCAGAGAACAGAGGGAGTGTTACAGGGAGAGGAGAGGACAAAGGACAGTGGAGGACAAGAACAGGGGGATGGTGACAGGAGATGTTAGACAGGATGAAACGAGAAGAAGAACGTAAACCTCAGAGGACAGAAGGCAAAACCGACAGGGAGAGAGATGAGATGTGTTAGCAAGGAGGGATGGGGCTGGTTTGATGCTCGGGCGAGATATCGGGGACACTTCAGGCCAGTGGTGTCCAGGTAGACTGTTGAACATACACACACACACACACACACACACACTCATGCGCACACAGGTGTGTCCTTGACTGCTAGGAGTAAACTTGCTTGTGTCACCTTTCCAGGGGTGTTGTGTGTGTGTGTGTGTGTGTGTGTGTGTGTGTGTGTGTGTGTGTGTGTGTGTGTGTGTGGTGTGGTGTGTGTGTGTGTGTGTGTGTGTGTGTGTGTGTGTGTGTGTGTGTGTGTGTGTGTGTGTGTGTGTGTGTGTGTGTGTGTGACGGTTGAATTTGTCGTGCGCAGCAGCATACTCCGTACAATATTGTCACCACTGATGAATGAGAATGTGCGCACACTCACAGACACACACACACACACACACACACAACCAAGGTATTTTTACTCATAATCTCAGCTCCCCCTTTCTGTTGATTAAACAAACTCACACATACACACACACACACACACACATACACACACACTCACTGTCATCGAGTGTGACCTTCATGCCTCTGAGCCAACCACTTTCCATCCATCATCGCTGTCTTACTGTTCCAGACTGATCACAATCGCTTACTGGCCATTCTCCTCGGCTCTAAGTGTCTCACTTCACTGCATTCATAACGCTGCTCCCTGCTTAATAACATGTTAATGATATTTACTGTCCACAGACATATAGCTCATCTGAAACACCGTGTTATTCCAATCAAGGTTGTTTGTGTTTTCTTCAAGTTGTAGCATATTTTTAGTCTAAATCTGAAAGTGATGCACTGGTGACGTAAATCCTATGGGAGCTGGAGAGTGAAAGACAGGAAGATGAAATAACATGCAAGAAAGGGTGGAATTCAAAATGAAAAAAGAAAATAAAAAAGAGAAGTCCGCCCCAACAATTAAGTAATAATTTAATTAATAACATTTTTGTTGACACGAACATACTTAGTTAATGAAATTTTGTTTTATTCATGCTTGATGAATTCCAGTGTGAGTCAGAAACATTAGAGGAATGAATTATGTCAGATATTTAAAAGGAAAGTACAGACAATAGCTTTATTTAACTCGATATTATTACAGCATAAATTTTACTATTTTTTGTTAATTCTTTAATTGTTTCATCTGAAATAATTCCTGACACTTGCAGTGTTGTAGCTTCAAATTTTATTGAAAAAAATATTTTGTAGGAGAAATATTTCAGTGCTTCCCTTTAATTTTAATTATTTGTCGAACCGTTGCCTTAACCGGGCAGTTTCTCATTTCATTCATGTGTAGAAGACGTTCAATAAAGAGTCATTTCCCCTCTTTGGGTTGTTTCATTTTATTAATATTTTGAGATCCGGAGAGGAGAAAATGATATTAGGAATCAGAAAAGTCACATGATGTTGTAGGTAATTACTTTGTTCTCCTCTTTCCCATCATATTAATAGAGGCCTGTCTCATTGGATTTTTGCAACACTTTGAGGGCCCAGAGTTTGGGGACCGCTGCTACAGCATATGCATCTGGTGATAGACAAATGATAAGATAATTTAAATGAGTTTCATATTAAATCCAAATATTTTTAGCATTACTTTTGTTTATTTCTCTGCTGTTTAAAAGCCACAGATAAATTAGAAGTTCTCCTACAAATGAGCCTTTGAATATGTCAATTTGAATTGTGCCAGACCTGCAGGTCTCACCATGTGGCTGTTTTCCAAACCCGGCTCCTTGACCCCAAAATCCCCTCTCACTTTGCATGAACTTCCCTTCTGCTGGTCCGGTGTGGAACAGCTAGAGGTCAGGATGTGTCGCTCACGCCAGCGTTTGTCTGTACGAACGTGTGCAAGTGTGTGTCCGTATTCATTTGTGGTACGTGTGAATGTGTGCTGAGGTGAAGGAACGATGGGACATATGGTGAATTCAGGAACCTGGGCATGAGGATCAGACGTGGGGCGTGTGTCTGCAGCAGCAGGGCCTGTCGTACTGATAAAGGTTAGGATCTTACCACACACTGCCATTCCAAGGAAAGGGCAGGTCATGGCCAGGACCAGGCACAACGTCGGTACCATCTGCACCAGAGGGATAAACAGGTCATCTGCATCGTCTGGATGATGCAGAGCAGGACGTCCACTTGTTTAGACACTAGTCGTGGTAACATCAGCGTTCATCCTGGACTTTCTGCTCGTATACCTGAAGATTCTGTACGTGTCCTGTAGGAAATATTTACTCTGAATATGCTGTCTCTTTGATGTTGTTTCTAATTGCTCATTTTGCCTGCTTTAAAGTGCACAGGCTTATTTCATTCCTTTATTTCCTCATTCATTTATTCATTAGCGTCGGTCTTATCTGGGCCTCCATCATTTGTACAATTACTGATAGGCCCACGAAGCTCGACGATTTCATGTTCAACACAGGAGATGGATGAAGGGAAAGTGAAAGAAATCACTGTCCTCTCTTCTCCCTCTCATTTTCCTCCAGTCTCTCCTTGTCTCGGCCCTGAGAAGGCACTTTTTCTTCATCTTTCCTCCTCACTCATTCTCTCTCATTCTCTGATCTGTGATAAGATAGCATAGTCCCTCATATCCTGTTTCTAATGCAGATCGATGAGTGGGAAAGGACCGAGGTAGGAAGGGATGAGACAAGGCAGATTGAGGTGGAGAAGAGAGGGCAGACGGAGGGATGGAGGGGATGCGGTGGTGGGTTAGTGTTTGCTAGGTGGGGAGGGCAGCTTGGTGGGGATGGGGGGGAGGGGGGTCAGGACGAAGATATCTGAAAAGGAAATGAGGATTCAGAAAGGAGGACATCACTCAGATTCACATCTCTTTTCATTTAGCCCATCATGCACATACATGCACATGTGCGCGCACACACAACTCCATCTGTGTTTTGCCATCTCAATATTTCAGTGGCAATAACAGAAGCATTTCATCGAGTGATTGAGTGAGTTGCCGCTGACTCTCCCCTAGACACTATTTTGCAGGTAGGAGCTGCAAGCAACTCACATAACCTTTTGTGTTGCAGTCAATTACAGTTCAGTTGCATCAGCTGGGTGAGGAGGTCCCGTCGGGGGTTGCAGTGTGTGTGCGCGCCGGTGTACACACTGTTGTTAAAACCATGTAATTTTAAGCATACATACGTATACACGCGCACACACATACACACACACACACACACACACACACACACAAACTAAGAAGCAGATAAATTGTCTCTCTCAGTTCATATGACCCCCAAGGGCAGCAGCCAACCACCGCCCCCGTCGCTCTGTCTGAGACTCTAAATGATCTCAGCAAGCAGCGCCTTCAGAACGTAGCTGAGAAAGAAGGCTGCTTTATTTATAGACTACATAAGTGGATATTGTGTGGTAAATTCAAAGAAATATCCCAAATGGCCTGAATATTGAGAACCAGAGGCGGCGTGCTGCTCTTTCCTCCTTCCCTGTCTCTGATATTAGCGCTTCGCCCATGTGCTGTAAAACACAAAGAAAGGTGAGAGTGATTCATAAAGGAAGGGAGACGTTGTGTGTCATCCCAAATGACTGCCTCTTTGTTTCTCCATTACTTTTGGACACCAAAATATCTACCGGTTCGCTACATGAGGGCCTTTAAGATGGGGATGGAGGGGTCGAAAGGTAGGAAGACAGGGAGAAGGCTTCCTAAACCAATTAGCTACCAGGCTGAGGACAGGGGACTGGCTACAATTACCACCCTAATTGAGGTCAGAGTTGTTAATTTAGTGGTAAATTACAACAGTTAATATGCATTTATCAGGATGGCCAGGGGAGACGACAAAGAAGTGCTTGTGTGTGTGTGTGTGTGTGTGTGTGTGTGTGTGTGTGTGTATGTGTATGTGTGTGTGTGTGTGTGTGTGTGTGTGTGTGTGTGTGTGTGTGTGATTTCAGTGCCATTGCAAGGGATTACATGTAAAAACATGCAAGAGGCCATTTTCTGCCTCTGTGGTGCAATTAGAAGAAGTGCAATTGGTTCAGAGGGAGATGCTGCTGTTTAAATAGGCAATGATATGGTTGAGGTAGGACAGAAATGGGTGTGAGACATATGAACACTGCACAAGAAAGAAAACAGGAGAGGGAGGGTTTGAACTTTTGGGACATGTTCCAGAGACCAGAGTGATGATGGTACAATATTTTCCCGTGTGGGGACACTCTGCGCATTCAGCCACAAAGTCACCTTTTTTTTTCCATCTCTGTCGATTCTTCCTCTCACGCAGAAACAATTCACGCTCTTTAAGGCAGAGACCTATAAATATTTCGGAACATACACAAAGCTATATACTCTTGCATTCCTGTCTGATTGCTTGTGTTGTGGACCACTTACTGTCAGAAAAAGAATCACGACCATCTTTTCTCAGCCATCCAGTCAGTAGATACAGGGCCACTCATCCCTTAAATCTTTCCCCCCCTCGCTTGACATCTTCGTCGCACTTCCTCATTTCATCCGTGGAGCCTCTTTATTCATCTCTTCCTCTCTTCTCTGCAACCTCATCTGCAGCCTGTTTTTCTTGCTCTTTTCATCCTCAGGGGATTTTATATGTTCCTTAATATTCTCTCAGTTCTCTCTCTCTCTCTCTCTTTTCCAGTATTCTTTCAGTTCCTCTCTTTACTCCCCTTCTCCGACGAGGTTTGCACAATTTCTTCAGCAGCTCCTGACCTTTGGCCTCCGCCATGAGTCCGGCCACCACCTCGTCTTTTTCATCTCCCTCGTCCCCAGCCATCCATCAGTCCATCCTTTTTTCATTTCTTTTTTTTTTTTTTTTTTTTTGTCACAAGATCACGTGTGCTGCCACCATTTCAAACGCTTCTTTTCGTTCACAGATGATACAGGCAAGCACTTTGGCTCTTTAAATTATGCATCAAGATTACATAAAACCTGGTGAAGTAACTGATCTATTTTTAATCTAGCTCATTTGCTTGTTAAAGCTGCTTCTCTGTGATCTTTCCATACATGTGAACATGTGTGTTGTGCGTGTGTGTATCTGTAAGACAAACTCAAGTGCGACGACAGATATTAAAAAGTAAGTCAAACCGTCTCTCTTGTTCACACTGTGATTGTCTGACAACTCATTTCAGATTTATTGGCGTGGAGTTTAATAAAACCTTCCATTGCTGCTTGAAAATAGCAATTATGGTAATTGCGATCCGAAAAGAAAATATTTCAATTTATGGCGACACAAAGCTCAATGCATGAATTTTAGCAGTTTTGTTGTGGCTAAAATGACACCCTAACAAATTTAGAAGTGTTGTTAAAATGGATGATGCTTGTGAAGAGAATGATAACAAGTGTCTCTCTTTGTCTCAGTCTTTCTTTCTTTTTTGCGTTTCCACCTCTTTGTGTGTTGCTGCAAAATGACCTGTTGACAAAGCCTTGGATTTTGCGCTCCTGTTGCTGAGGAGGAAGAGTGCCATCTATCGGTCAGGGTTTCATTATCTCTCTCAAAAAAAGAAAAAAAGAAAAAAGAAAGGAACTCATTTGGGAAAACCACACATGAACACCAACACACACACACACACACACACACACATTCAATGAAGAGAAATGCAGAATAAGTTAACTGTAGGGTTGTCTGATTCATTCACTGAGATGACCTAGATTGAGAGCACCGTCACAATAGACTCACTATTGCTTACTCTCTCTTGCTGATTCAATAGGTAATCTTTCCATCAGCTGCACCCCGTGATACCATCTCTGCTCGTGCGTGTGCCCGCATCTGTACGAGGATGCGAGATGCGTGTCTGCGTTTTCTACAAGGGGGGACAGGCAGAGATAAGAAGGAAAGAAGGAAGAAAAGGAGAGAATTAGGAAGAAAAGAAGGAGAGGAATGAAGGTCAAGGTGATGAGAGGGGAGATGGCAAGAGGTGGATGTAAAAGAAAAGAGATGGTGGGAGGAAGGACGCTGTCGTTTCTCTGCATTCTCTCGTTCTCTCCCCCTTCTCCTCTGGCACGCTCATTCACTACAACACTGACACCCCCACCCCGATGAAAAATAAAAAAGAGCTGACAGTGGAGGCCGGCAGCAGCCGAAGTGTCAGCGCTTTCCTTTGACCAGGAGCGAGGGGAGAAGAAAAAGGGAAAGAGAGGAAACATAAAAAGGAATAAACAAAGAAAGAGAGGGAAGGGGAGAGAGCTGGGACATTGAGGGTGAGAATCAGTTTGCCCCGACAGCACTTCCCAAAACCCCGTCCCATTCTCTTCCAACTTCTACACTCATGCCTCAGTGTGAAACCCATGAGCGAGAGGAGATGGTTTTTAACCAGAGGGAAACTGATTCCCAGGTTTCAGATGCAGATTCATGTGAGAATAGCGCCGCTGTGTTCAATAATGCTCTTTGCACAAATCATGCATCCGCCGCCACAAGCCTCATCAAGGCTCAAATCACACTATTAGTGTACCACACTGCAGGTGGATGTGCCTGAGTAAAGTAGGCCTGTCAATTCTATTCCCAAGCGTATCTCCAGTTTTTTTTTCCAACTGAGGAAAAAGGATTACATTTAAACACCCCACCAAAAAAATATACTGAAAGCTTTTACAGTAAGGGAAAGGACCGTTCTCTTACTGAGGTTTTTTCTGACCTATTTCATGTCCCCTACCTTCTAACTGGGGGTGGAAAGACATGGCAACAGGCTAAAGAGGGAAGTGACATCTGGGTGGAGTGAAAAAGCAACCTTGTACCATCATCACAAAATAACACAGCAAAGGAGATGGTAGATGGTAGAGGTGAAGGGAAAGGAGTGATCCTTTCAGAGACCTATCTGTCACTGGCTTTTCACCAGGTGGTGCAAAGGTTTCTAAATAAGAGACAGCGATGGTGCCGCTGTTCAAAGAGCATTTGCGAGGTTGTGGTGAAACAAAAAGTGGTTTTTAATAGTCGGTTTTATAAAATCTGCCTCTTTAGATTTACCTGCCACTTTGATCCGCACCTAAAAAAAAAAAAGAGTAAACGCAGTTGTGTTTATGTTAAAGATGGTGCTGTTTGCTGCATTAATGACAGATCAGACGTGACAAGCAGTTCTGTGGTAAAATCCTCATCCTCTCCGTCTCCCTCCATTCTCTCCGTGTGCAGCGATCAACTTGCTGGGATTGACGTGGCAGCTGAAGCCGTCCGAGGGCCCCGTGTTAAACAACGGACTGGGAGCCGGCTTGCCTGTCAACAGTGATGTGGCCACGCTGCCCTCTGGAGGCAGAGGTAAGAACCACATGAAACGGAGAGTCGCCTCAGAAGGATGTGGCTGACAGTATTCACGTTGTGTACTTAGTGTTATTTAAATCAGTAATACCTATGAGGGACGAAGGCAAAATACAAATAAATCCATTCGAGCCACTTTGTTTTGAATATTTTTCACTCGGTACCCAGAAAATGCTCACTAAAATTTGAAATTAATTTACCACTGAGAAGCAGTCCCTAGGAGATGGGGGATTTAATCCTGAAATAAAGGTACATTTAAATATTTATTTCCTTCAGTCGGAACAAAATTGCTCGGGGTTGAGTGCCAAAGAAGTCACTAAGTAAAGGCGGACAATGATTTGTTCCAAACTACAACGTTCCTCGAGGCTTTTTAATTGCTTCTGCTGTACGTGACATTTTGATACAACCCCAAACATCCAAACCTTCTCGCACCAGGAAGGATATATTTCATATTTTCCATGTGGCTCTCCATCTATTCCTCTTTCGGTTGCTCCATCATGCTCTGTAACAAACGCAGCGTGTACTCAGCGCGTGTCGGCTCCAGCTTTGTGTCTATCCTGTATTAATGAGAGGACTGTTGTGTTCCCCAGCCGTCTAGGCCAGATGCTGCTGCTGTTCTTCTCATTGTTGCTTTTATGTATTACTATTCTGCACACACATATACACAAACAGTCTTTTTCTGTCTGGGCACAAACATTCAGCTGTTAGATGGCTGACCTGATTGCAGGATGCTGTGTGTTTGCTGTGTGAGCGCCTGTCATCGAGTGTGTTTGGGAAGCTTCACCCAGCAGTTCTATCAGCTCGCTCGTTTCCGCCCAAATAAAAAAGTCCACAGTCCTGCAGGCTTCACTACAAAGGTGTCATTTTGCGTCCTACTGTCAAATGTAACAACACTCATTTTAACATAATTGGGGGCACACAGTTTGCAGAGCTAATGGTGCTCATCCTCCACAATTCAATGGCTGTGAATTTTTTACAGCAAATTATTTTCCCTAAAGTATGATGATTAGCTATTGACTTTGGCAGTCGAAGCCTTCAATCACAGATTATGCAGTTTCTTTCCCCCTTGCTCCAGGTCCGTGGGCCGGCAGGAACAGCAGCATAGACACAGGAAGCATCGACGTCGGGAGGCGGGTGAGCCAAGAAGTCCCCCCGGGTGTGTTTTGGAGGTCCCTGCTCCACCTCAGCCTGCCACAGTTCCTCAAGTTCAACATTTCCCTCAGCAAGGACGCCCTGTTTGGGGTGTATATCCGCAAAGGCCTTCCCCCCTCACACGCACAGGTAAATGATAGCACCAAATACAAGTTAAGTGTAGGTCCTACATCTTCTGCACCTTGAGGGGTAATGGACTAATCACAGAATTATCCTTCTCTTCATTAGCGACCTTTTATCTTCATATTGATCAGCTAAAATGGATGAAAAAATACTTTTCCATGTCATGGGAAATCTTAAAATTCATATGTGATTCATTATAATAGTTTAAAAAAACTCATTTAGTCTAAGATTTGCACTCTAATTAAATTTTACAGTAATGTAACTTTTACTGCCTCGTATTAATTAAAAACTATTCAATTAACAGCAGATGTAATTTGTAGAATAGTATAATTGCATTCAGATAATACTTTCACTGCCTGACCCGACTTAACCGTTTAAAGTCTATATGTGTCCACTGAGCATGCAGGAACCAGAGAAAAGAACTAGAAGACTGAAAAACTTTCTGATAAAATTCCAAGAACTCAAAAAGAATGGCAGCCCTCAAGGATCGCTCTATTCCATTCTTCATGCTTCCCTTCCAGCCAACCTTAATTCCCCTATCTTGTAGTCTTCAAGAAGTCTGGGTCATTTTTCAAAGTCTAAAAAGTGCCACAACAGCACTTTATCGTCACATTTATTCAACCCGAAACTTTTTCTGCCTTTGTTCCTCCTGCAGTATGACTATATGGAGCGCCTGGATGGGAAGGAAAAGTGGAGCGTGGTGGAGTCGCCACGGGAGAGGAGGAGCATCCAGACTGTGGTGCTCAATGAGGCTGTGTTTGTCCAGTACCTGGACGCCGGGGCCTGGCATCTAGCCTTCTACAATGACGGTCGGGAGAGAGAGACGGTTTCCTTCAGCACAAATGTCATGGGTAAGACAGGGCTAGCGTTTGTAAGAGATAAACAGATTAAGCACCAGTTTATTGGGCTGAAAGAAAGTTTGGAGACCTGTTTTTTTTTTGCAACCAGTGACACTGACTGAGAGGAACTCTCCACCAATTCAGTCCAATACTCCTACTGTGTGACATTTGCAGCCACACCATGAACCGATTATAAAGATTTTTTTTTCTTTAAATAAAGCAGCAGAAGCACGGATATTGTCCTTTTTTTATTCCATACATTTTTCTCCATTGTGAAGCAGCTGCCTACATTAACCGCAGTGCAACATGTAGCCTCCAGCCACTAGCCTCAAGCAAAGATGAGAGGCGAGGTTCAGCCAAAGTCTTCTTTCGAACTTCACACCCCAAGGTTTTTCTTTAAATTCATTTTAAAACATGTACATTTCAATCCCAACAGACGCTGAAGTGACATCACTTGAGGCAGTTTATCAGATTTTGTGCGGTTCCCTCTGGGGTCACAAAAGGCTTTATACAACTCTGTCCACAAATGCAGCTATCGTTCCACATATCACATATTGATGTGGAAAATCTTCCCCTTTTTAAAGGGATTTGTTGCCACTGCAGTCATATTCCCAGAGTTTTTGCAGCCATTCGTGAGACACAGCTTGTTATATAAGAGATTGTAGAATCACATCTATGGTGTTTGCGCATCTGTGAAGAGGATAAAATCAACAAGCGACAACAACTCAATTGTCTCAAATGTGATCTGGAACACGACAAAGATGAAACCAAAACAAGACCACCGCGACACTGCTAATTGGATGTTTTTGGACATGGAAAGGTGCATTTGCAATTGCAATGAGGGGATGACTGAAAAAGAATCAAGCTGAATGAAAGAATCTTTCACCATCAGTGCTGGTGGAGTGGAGTCAAGGATTGGAAGAAAGGGGGGATGAAGAGGGGTGGCGCTGGTGGGGGAAATGGCTGAGGAGGGGAAAAAAGAAGAGAGACATTGTGGAAGGGGTAAAATGCTCCCGTAGAATAAACCGTGCTTCTTCCTTTTCTGGTAATTGGGTTATGATGCACAAAGAGAACCGATGTCATGTGTGCTTGGAGCAAAGAAAAGTCACACTAAAATGTTTAGCTGCATCAAGGAACCACACATTGGTGAAGTGTTAATGACCTTGGTGGGGCCGAGTTGAGAGTAAAACAGTCAAAGAAAGGAGAGAAGTGACAAAATAGGAGGAAGAAGAGGTGTTTAATAGCAGCAGAGGATTCTTGAGAATGCTGGTGTTGAAGCCTGGGAATGCTTATTTTCTGACACTGTTTGCTGAAATGATGGATGGATAATGGATAGACTTTCAAGGAATGGCTGATTCAAAATGCGTTCTCTGTACGATGAAAAATGCACCAAGAAGAAATACTCTGGATCATGGAGGGGGGGTATTTGTTTTTTGATCTGTCTGTGACTGTGAGAATTGGAGCGCCTTGACTCCATGTGTAGCATCTTAAAGAATGAACGATTTAATCGAACGCTTTGATGGTTGCTATCAAACTTTCTCACTCCTTCCCTCTCTCCATCTCACTTTGTTGTCTTCACAGATTCAGTGCAAGAGTGCCCGCGCAATTGCCATGGTAACGGAGAGTGTAATTCTGGTGTGTGCCATTGCTTCCCAGGATTCCATGGCATGGACTGCTCCAAAGGTAGTGGGCTGCTCACAAAATGTGTTTCTTCCATTTTAAAATGCTGCCGTTTCCAACATCTAATTAGACAAGCAGGCACATTTCATCTCCACCCAACCAGTGGAGGAATCGGAGGAGCTAAGATGGCGTGTGGCCTGAGGTGGAGACGAGACAAGATGACTGATGAAGAATGTCAACCCCCCCTGAGCTAATGTCTCCCTGGCTCTGTGCTCACCTGGGATAGACAGCTTTGATGAATAGTTTAGTTACCTCTGCCAGTAATTACACTTCATGCCATTGCCATTCTCCAGCCCCTTAACCACTCTATTCACCCTCCTGCGCAGAGACGTGTCGGTGGGGTTGGGGCGGGGTGTAGATGTCTGTTGGTGGGCGGCAAAATCTTTTCAGCGCTTCATGAATCTCTAAGAAGCTTGCTGTTTTCTTCTTGTCATTCATTGGGGGTTTAATTCCACCTCTTCCTCCCTCTCTCTGATTCATCAGCGGCGTGCCCTGTGCTGTGCAGCGGCAACGGCCAGTACGACAAGGGCTCCTGTGTGTGTTACAGCGGATGGAAGGGACCCGAGTGTGATGTCCCCGTCACGCAGTGCATCGACCCTCTTTGCAGCGGCCACGGCAGCTGCACCGACGGCAACTGTATCTGCTCCATCGGCTACAAAGGGCAGAGCTGCGCAGAGGGTGAGAGAGGACTGGGTTAATAATGTGGTGATCCTCAATGATGTGGGAATGCTTCTTTTGTGTTGTCTGTCTTATTTTCCCCTGCTTGCACGGCAGCTAACACATCTTTTAGATCCTTCTACCTCCAGTTAGACGGCTCATCACAGCATAATCTCACTCTAACTGAGGATCCGTTCCCTCCGTATATACAGATGAAGTATGATACCGTATCCAAACACATCAGAGATTTTATTAAGGGGTGAAATTGCTTCTATTGATCCTTGTTAAGAAGGATCAGCCCGCCACATTCACTGTCGTTACAATGATAGAGAGCAGGAGGGAGAAAGAGGGGGAATAAGAGATAGGAAGTGGGAGTCAGGGCAGCAGTGAGAGGTGAATATGGATGAAGAAAGAAAGGATTAGGAAAGAAGCAGAAAACAGGGCTCAGTGTGTCAGGTGTGAGGATGAAAAGGGGAGAAACAAAGATAAAGGAAAGAAAGGAGAAAGCCAACAACAACCGCTAAGTCAAGAGGTCGGAGAGAAAGGTCAACATTTTCTCCTCCTCTTCTTTTTTTTTTCCATCTCCCTCTCATCCAATTTTTTTAGCTTCTCTTCTGGTCCCAAATCTGATATTCATCACTGCAGAGTTCTTCAAACAATTTACCTGGAGTGCCTGTGACATGAAAATCGATAGCTGTGATCCACCATTTCTGCCGGGCAAACAGAAACAGAGGGCTGGGGTTACGTGTGAGCGAACAGTTTTTTCTAAATGTGTGTAAAGGGAAGGGTGGGGGTCACTCCTGCCTAAGGAGGGGGAGGCGGGAGGGTAAGAGAGGTGTCAGACAAAGAGGCCGAGGAAAGAGACGGAGTGAAATTGGGAGCCATCGGGAAATAGCAGTGAGATGAGGCCAGCGGAGGAGTGGGTGGGCTCTTTGCCGGGAGGAGGTAATTTGTCAAATTGGTTTTCACTCAGTGCTTGGACTCAGAGCTGCCTGTCAACCTGGCAGACTGACAGTGTCAAATTCTCCCCTATGTATTAGCACATACGCACATACACACTAATGCATGAAGAAACGCTGACACCGAATAATGTGTCCGGCTCTCTGCTCTTTCAGAGTGGAACGCGGTGGCTGCTCTGCCCTAATTATAGACCACGAGATTTCTTATTGTGTGCTTTAATTGTCTTAGTAATAAGCTTAGTATTGTTTTCTTTTATTTCATTATCTTTTTGTGTATCCAAAAAAGAAAATCCAAGTATATCGTTCGGTAAGGCTCGTAATATTTAATGACATTTTCTTGCTTGTGTTTGTTCAATAGTTCTTCTCTTATTTCACGTTGGTGTTCCTCTGTCTTAATGCAGTGGATTGCCTGGATCCCACGTGTTCCAACAATGGCATCTGTGTGAACGGGGAGTGCCACTGTAAGCCGGGCTGGGGGGGTCTCCACTGTGAGCTGCCCAGGGCCCAGTGCCCAGATCAGTGTCACGGCCATGGGGCCTTCATACCAGACACCGGGCTGTGTAGCTGTGACCCCAATTGGATGGGGCCCGACTGTTCTATGGGTAAATATGGCTGCAGAACCAATGAAATACATCGCACAGAGCTTTACTTTGTTTTCCACCATAGTCTGTGTTCTCTGAGGATCCACTGCTAATTAGTTTTATATATAGTGTGGTAGAGTATGCAGAAGTTATGAGAGCCTTTTTTTTTTTCTCCAAATCCCAAATGTACAAGGCAAGGAACTTTTTGAAAAACATTACAATGATTAACAACATGTAACCACAAATAAAAGAATATAATATTCAACCAAAGCAGCAGCAGCATCCCAAACCTAACAAAGAGCACTCTCAAAGAAGCCGAAAAAGATCTACAAATGCCAGCAAACACACAAGACACTGACACCTCGCCCACAGCCTCAAATTTAGGCCCACACACACACACACACACACACACCCAGCAACTAATTAAAAGCATAGAGAAGAGTCACAATTTTATTTTTAAACTACAGAGGATGTGTTTTGAGTGAAAAAGTAAAAGCCTCCTCACGACATGTTGATCTCATAGATCCAAATAGAAAACCTTCAACTGCAGTTGGCAAGGAAGACTACTGTAGATGATGATTAGCATTTTAAAATGTATTCTCTGCATTCCTTGGAGGGGATTCTTGTCCAGGAGAGATAATAAAATGACAACTCTATACTATGAGGTGTGTTTGCATAGTGGATAATGATACATCCGGATAAAAGATGAAATAATGTCTGCATGGGAAAAAAAAGAACAAGGGAGGGTGAGGCTTGTAATTCCCAACTGTGTCCCTGGATGGAGTTTAAAAAACAGGAAGATATTGCTTTTGAAAGTAGCTGACTTCATGCTTCAATGATTTTCTTTTTTAATGAAATTTTTAACCTCTGATTCTTTATCTCAATAAAATAAAGCTGTTAAGCTACGACTGTAAGAGACACAGCAACCCTGCATCATGCCAGTCTGGAAATGCATTCTGCCTCAGAATCACAAACAGAGCTCAAGCATGTGTTATGAGAATAGCAATGCTTAACTTTAATAAAGACAACATTGCTCCACGCTGCAGGATGCCTCAGCAAGTGTGCATCAAAACATCTGTACATAGTACATTCAATTGGCTCCGTGGGCTCCGACTACATGGGTGGAATTGAACATCTCACCACATGCAATGATGCTGCCTTCAACATCTGAGCCTCACAAACAGCGCCTATAATGGAGGCTTGGGAAATAAACAATATTCACAATAGCATAATCACAGATTGTAGTTGGAGGTGTGTGATGGAGAATTGTTTTTACTGTGATGCAAGTTTGATTATGTTTTGATTGTTCATGTAGATTTGGGTGCTTGACAGAATAATTTGACACTGATATTAACTGAAGTCAAATGTACCACTGATTTCTTTGAACATTTTTTATCATCACTTTTTAAATTGTATTTTAATGATTGCATATCCATACGTAGCTGGTTTAATCAGGACGTTTTAATGCGAATGAAACAACAAATATGATTGGTGAAATGCAGACATCTAACAAGTCTATACATTGACTTTTCAATTCTGTACCGTGTTTGCAACCAAATTCTTCCTTACCTCCTCCAGAGGTGTGCTCCGTTGACTGTGGCACCCATGGGGTTTGCATGGGTGGAGCTTGCCGCTGTGAAGAGGGGTGGACCGGCGCAGGCTGTGACCAGCGCGTCTGCAACCCGCTCTGCATCAAACATGGCACCTGCAAAGATGGAAAATGCCAGTGTCACCAGGGATGGAACGGAGAGCACTGCACCATCGGTAAGAGCCTTTGTGTATTTGTGTGAACACGTGTGTGTTTGATGTGTGCCTGTGTGTCAACATGTGGGTATGCACAGAAACACCGGCACCCACTCTGCTGCTCCTTTCCACTCTGTTAGAGGAATTTGGAGGCAAAAGAGAGACCTTGGGGAATTCGAACAAGGGAAACTGACGTAGGTGGTGGGTGAACTGAGAGGATAGAAGCAAACTAGAAAGGATTATAAAAGAGCACGGTTTTTAGGTTGCCTCTAAACTTCAGACCCAGGAGTGTTGGTTTCTATGGCCTTTGAAACGCTAAAGTTATGTGATCAAAGGTAAAACTCTTAACCTCACTAAGATCAAAAACATCTCTCTCACATTTCTGTGTGCGTGCATGTAGGCAATCGTGCTGGTGCGTACGAGTGTTGCTTTTTTATGTCAGTCAAGTCAATCACTGTCTCATACTGACATCACTGTCACTTTGGATGAATGAGTGCCAGATTTATTTGATTCACCCACCGTGCTTTGAGTCACAAAGTCTCATTTCCCTGTCACCACAAGCCATGCGATTTCAGCCTGATGAACTCACAAACAAACACCCAAGCACATACAGAGAAAGACAAATGTATACTTATGTGCATGCACGACAACACATATATAGGGGAATAACAGTTTATGATCTCCCTGTTCCCCCCCCCCCCCATCAGAAAGTAGGGCAGCTTTCACTGCAGCATGAGCCCGAGATGAAAGACTTGTCAAGCTTCAGCTTGGCGCTAAGGAAGCTTCACTAGCACCAGACATTCTCAGTGTTAGCTTATACCAGCTTGCCTGTTGTTAATATCAGCTCTGCATGATGTTGCTTGCATTCATTAAAAAAATACTCTCCCTATTTCTTACCTTTTGCACGTTTTCTCCCACTGCAGACCATGGGAGTATGATTGACAAAGCAGGTACCGTATCTAACTCTGGTGTTTTGTTTCCTAGCCTGTGGTCGTAGAAGCTAGCTGCTTCATATGTGGGTTTTGGCCCGGCTTGGCTCTGTAGACTCTGTGGTGCTCTCTGTCCATAGATTAGGGTGCCAGCCTCAATGATAACTCCCTACATGTAGCCCACTCCCACTTACAGCAGTGTGCTACAGCGGGGGCAAGCTGTCATTGAGCCTAGATGTGTTGTGGGGTACCCTAGAGCCTAGTGTGGTATCAGCAGTGTCAAGGGGCTGTGTTGTGAATGTGTGGATGTGCATGCGCGTGACTGTTCCTCTCCATTTTTTTCCAATGTGGAACACAAACACATAACTCTGCTCAGGTATTCCAGTCATGTATTGCATAAACACAGCTGCTTCACACGAGGAGAAAATAATGAAAGCCGTAAAGAACTTTCGAGGTAATTGGTGAATTTCATAGGCCACTGATCCGAGGCCTTAATGTGGTGTCAAAAAACACAGAGCTGTTGAGTGTGTGTGTGTGTGTGTGTGTGTGTGTGTGTGTGTGTGTGTGTGTGTGTGTGTGTGTGTGTGTGTGTGTGTGTGTGGTGGTGGTTTGGGTATTTGTGGCAATAGTCGCGGCCATGGTAGAGTGGCTACTACATTTATTTTGTGTGTATGTGTGCGTTTTATTGTGGGTGTGTGACTCAGCAAGCAATTAATTGCAGATATTCTATCTTTTCATCAAACACATCTACCCCCACCCCACTCTCAAAAAAACCCAAAAACAATTTAGTCTGATGATATGAAGATAAACAGTCATAGTTAAGGTTAAGACATCGATGCAAGTGGAGGAGGGCGTAGGTCTGAGGGTGAGCCTTCTCCAGCGCACAGCGAGAACACTTAATAGATACAGCTGAACCTCAGTCGGAGCGGCACTGATTGCCTGACAGTGCAGGTCCCCGGAGCGCGGTTGAGAGTGTCCTATCACCCTCTACACTTAATGGAGTAGCTTCCATTGTTTTATGAAGAGCCAGCTCAGAGGAAAAAATCTAAATCGCTGGGTTAAATAGGGAGCAGGACAGAGCAGGGGAAAGTAAAGAATAGATGGAGCCAAAAGGATAGAGGCAGGTCAAAGAACACCTGGGCTAAAGTAATTAAAGTAATTTCTGAGGTCAGTTGTTAGGAACAGGAGTAGAAAAGAGGAGGGGTATCAGAGACAGTACAGAATTATCAGGTTTATCTTTAGGCAGTAATCTTAGATTTATTTCTGTGACCTTTACTTTATGACCTTTAGAGGAGACAGATTTGAAGTGAATAGAGAACGGTGAAATGATTGTAGGACCAAGACTCCACTCATTTTTTTATACACTTTGTTCTCATCTTTTTCTTTCACTTTCTTTATCTTTGTCTCGAACACTCTTCCTCACATCCTCCTTTTACACAAGATGTAAGCTGTATGCAGTCATATACACCCAGACGCACACACACCTCACCAGAATGTGTGTGCTGACCCAAAACCCAAGGCAATATCTTCTCCATTTAAAAGGTGTTTCATCAGAGTCCAACTACATTAGCGGGGAGGGAAGACTTAATAGTTTCTGAAATCCCACCTTATTCAGGTTAGTATGAGTGGTATTGACTGGACCCTGGCATTAAAGAGAGAGGAGCCTCATGCCGGCTTGCCAATGCAAGCCGATCAATGCCACTATGGATCGTCCTGTCCGGGTGCTTCATAAGTATTTGGCTGCCTTAAATGGCAACTCCATTTAACAGGCAATCACTGCTAACTGCCTTTGTTCCCAGAGCTCAATACTTGGGGACAATCTATTCCAGCCTGACTGTTAATACAGCGTCATGAGCAGTTCACTGATGCAGAAAATGGTAATAATTAAAGATAAAACCTTTTATTTGATTCCTCTTGTTGAGCTGAAAAACATGGTTTTGGTTGATCCTGTCTAGTCCCCCCACCGTCTTCATGGGAGTTCAGCAAAGATGGTGCTTTGTCCTTTGTTGACTTTCCCTCAACGCTCAGTGTTTGAGACATACTGTATGATAAAATGACAATCAGGGTGAAATGCCTGTTAATTTAGCCGCTGCCACGTTTTAGATTGCACTATTTATATTCATAATGCATGGCTTTATTGATGCAGCGATTTGTTAGAGGGCAAAATCCTACAGCACAACTTGGTGAAAATATGTTCATTAATCTACTGAGCAGGACTCAATGAGAAGCTTTTCGTATTCATCATCTCTGACTGGGTTATTTTGTCCTTCCTCACTCTTCGTCGGCACACTACTACTGAGTGGGAAATGTCAGGTCATATCTCTAGGGTGGGTGTGCGCGAGTGTGTAAGTGCCTTGTGTGCATGTACTATTGTTTTATCAGTCAACCTCGTCTGTGCTTCTATCTCCCGTGGATAGACTTAAGAGTGTCACATCGTGCTAGCTCATTTATTGAAGAGGAAATCACTGTGACAAGTTTGTTAGAGGCCCAGTGTGCTACTCGAGAAAACATTGTCATTGTGTGTCACCACATGCGTTTCCACTTCCCCTGATAGATTATAATGTGGCAAAAATGTCTTGTGTTAAAGCGAAGGTATGAGGCATAATAACAAACAGGCCAGGAGTTTAAAGACCTTCACGAAAAAGACTACAGAATTCTCTCGGAATGTTAATGTTAATATTAGTATGTGAAGTATTTCTTGAGAAATAGATTCATATGTAAATAGAATTAGGCTTGTCGTACCTACTGAAATCAACTGTGCTATCTGTCCGAGCTAGAGCCAGTCACAAATTAGCTTAGCTTAGCTTAATTTAGCCTAAAGACAGGGAAGTGCTTCATGTGGCTTCACCTTGAAACCAGATGAATATGGAGCAATTTTTATTTCTCCTGAAAGTCATTTCTGGAACTCAGGCAGATTCATCATCAGACCAGTCATAACTGTTTATATTATACTGTGTAATATGGGTCAGGTCAATGTATTTAACCATTTTGATTTAAATATAGGAGCTTATGAAGTGGTTTTAGCAGCAGTTATAGATTGATGTCAAATTTAAGTTTGACTTTCGGCTGACAGAGGCCACCGCATTCGGTTGGCATTTTAATGCGAATGCAAGCAAAATAGCAATAGTAGATATTTAACACCCTTAACTTATGAGTCAATGACAGCTCATGAATTTGCATTGAATCTGTATTTTGAGCTGTAAATCTTCTGCTATCACAACGTCTTCCTCAAAGCTATATCATGTTGTTGTTACTCTGGTTGGTTGTAAATCTACATAAATGTGTCTGGAGACATTTTGGTCTGTTCTGGTCCAGGAATCAGAATTTTGCCAAAGGCTCCCAGCTAATGCGTAGGCCTATCTGAGAATTGGTGTGGTAATTCCAAAGTATATACAGAGAAAGTTTTGGTATCACAGGGGACAATGAGCAAGACCTTTTTGACTTTGCTAAGTAATGTCCTGGAGTCTCTTGGCACTGGCAGGAAGACTCTACAAAGTCACTACTCAAAGCCAAGAAATAGTCCTGCACATACAATAGCATCACCGCAAATAACTAATACATGTTTCCACATATGCTTTTTGTGGTAGTTTACCAACAGCTGGTCATACTGACTACACAAATAGAATGAACACACTCATCTGTGTAAAATGTCTGACTATCCACGAATGTCAAACCGTTCTGTTCAGTTCTCTCTAGCAGCACTGCCAACCAAAAGTTGTCAGACATGACTAGTGACATTCTGTTACTATGCTCCATAATTACAAATTTCTTGATCCAAACTTCCTAAATGTCTGCTTTTTCTTGCCCTAAATTCACTCTTGAGTTCAGGGTGGCCTTGCTGTGCTCATTACTAAACTTTCTTGGCTCCAGGGCCTCAGATTCTGGTAGGGTTTTTTGCATAAGCTAAAGTAAGGGTTTATTAGCTCATAGACACACACGCGCACACACACACATACACACACACACACACACTCCATTGAACATAATCTCATTCTCTCATGAGAAAGCGTTACTCTCAGGCCATCAGAATCCCATTACCTTCGCTGAATCATAAGTAGGAGAGAGAGAGAGAGAGTGATGATCGTGTGGAGCTCTATCAAGTAAGTGCACTATCCACCTCTGATCACACACACACACACACACACAGAGGCAGACATCCCAGTGTTGCAGACATACACAGATAGGAAATGTGAATGAGAATTTACCTGCTGAATTAGCTTGATTTTTCAGTGCTTAGGGTTTGAAGCAGACGATTATTAGACTGAGTGAGATTTATTGGTCTTTGGTGAACGTATAAGCGTAGGAATAAGAACGTGTATTCATCTGTGTCTCATCAAAGAAAACAAACAAGCATCATCCCTGCCCTTTTTCCTTTCCTTCCCACCTCCTTCCCCTTCTCTCTCCTCCTGCCCTGACAGATGGATGTCCTAACTTATGCAACGGGAACGGCCAGTGCACCATGGGGCAGCAGAGTTGGCATTGTGAATGCCAGACAGGCTGGAGGGGCCCCGGCTGCAGTGTTGCAATGGAGACTTCCTGTGCTGACAACAAGGACAATGAAGGAGGTGAGTTGGGAGGAGTGGGAGGAACATTTTTTATCTTTAAAGTGGAGCCCCTGCTAAGAGTGCCTCTTTCAAAAAATAAATAAGAAAATCTTCTGAAGGGAACAAAAGATAAGAATAAAAATAATGAATTAAAACCAAAAATAGAAGTCTCCTGAGAAGAGCCCTCACTATGAATGAGAAAATTTAACTTTTCTGTTTGAGACAATCCAAGATTATTTAAATATTAAATCAAAAGTAGAGGAGGTTGTTTTTTTTTTTGACATTTCTTACCAGTCTTATCATTGTCTTACTGTTATCTTTTTTTTTACCCCTCAGATGGACTAACAGACTGCATGGACCCAGACTGCTGCATCCAGAGTCCCTGTCAGAACAGCCCACTGTGTCGGGGCTCCAGAGACCCTCTGCAGGTCATCCAGCAGAGGCCGGTGTCCCAGCCCCGTGTTCTCTCCTTCTACGACCGTGTCAAGATGCTCGTAGGACGGGATAGCACCCACATCCTGCCCGGGGAAAACCCGTTCAACTCAAGGTATAATAGGAAAGTCGACAAGCGTAAGCTGCAGTCACAGGATTAGAGAAATACTAGAAAACTGCCCACTGTTACGAGTTCAACAGGAAGTGGATGATTTTTTTTATTCAATTATATATTTTTAGATTTCATCACAACTGCAGGCTGCATTCATAGTGCTCCTATTCACATCCTCAGTTGTTCTACCAAAAATTTTTTTTTATTGATTTCATTTATAAAATTGCAAAGGGCTGTTTTTTGTTTAATTTTTTTTCAATGAGACAGTCTCTTTTTCAAAAGAAAATAGCTAAATTAGTTAAGCTTACTTGTATTAGTGTTCAGTCTCATTTTTAAAAAGCTTTTAAATACGGGCAAGTAGGATAAAATGGTGTAATACCAGTGTAAATTTTTGGGAGTAGTGCAACTACAATTCAAGCAAGGCACCAAAAGTGCATGGAAAAGCAAAGAAGTAAAATGCTAACTGAAAAAAAAACTGCATTTTTATTTTGTCAATGGCCTTACAGCGCTGAGGATGTCCTTATCTTCACTTTTGTCGCTTTGCATTTACTCGTACATTATCACAACCATCTCTAGCCATCGCCATATAGTATTTGGTGTTTTTGACACTTTTTTCAGTTCACTGCCCCCTTGTGGATGTATTGAGTACAGTGCAAACTACACATGAAAATACTGTATATGGTCACTGACGGAAACGCTGATTGAAATTAACATTTTGTATTTATTTTGTAGTTTAATTAAATATAAATTAGACTCAAATCCTAATTTGCCCTGCGGGATAGTTCAACCAATATGTCGTGAATTGTGATAAATGGTCGTTGCCGTCAGGAAGAGAGGACCCAAGAAGTGAACTTGGAGAGTCTCTCTCAGCATAAATCAACGTGTGTGGTTACAGATTGCATGTATTTATGCTGGTGATGATGGATCTTTCAGAAGCAGAGCAGTCTGAAAAATAGGTTACCATTGCTCAGTCTGATCTTTTCTTGGCAATGGAGCAGACTCTGCTCTGTGATGTCGCCATAGTCTAATTTGTATTCACGCTGCTTCCTATTAACTGTGTTTGGGAATACAGTTATTACCATATTGGGATTCCTCTAATCTGTCCTTCTATTATTTTTTCTTAATTAATTTACATTATTAATACAGACTTTGCTCTGAATTCATGTCCCTTACACTGTTAGGTGAAGCAGGCAAGATGTAGCTCTTTTACAAAAATGTGTCCGCAGCGTGGACAATATTGTGTGGAAGGGAATGTCTTTAGTAGAAATAATTGACTTGAAATCACTAAAAAAATTTACAGTCACACCTAACACATCTAAAGTGGGAGATAACTGAGTTTATTTGTCATCTACCGAACCGCTTCCACCAAAAACCTGACTTATGATTATATATAATGATTAGAATTATTATTTTCATTGTTTTATTTTGCTTTTCTTCTGTGGAAGATCACCATGTCTGTCCGAGATGTTAACAAATCCTACAGTCAAGTCAGATCAAGCCAATATGTAGATTTATCAGAACTCTGAAACTGTCCAGGATGCTGATTCTTATATGAGAATCCAACATCAGATGTTTCCATGAGGAAGACAGTGTGAAGACAATGTTACTGAATATCATTCAAAGCACTGTATAGCCTCAATCATACACATATGCATACACAAACACACACACACACACACACACACACACACACACACACACACACATCCATCAACATTGGCATGCTTTGTTTACATGAATGATGCGAACCAATGTAGATGGAGGGGTTTGATGATTGTTTCTAATTATTGAAGGAGACCAGAGCACTGAATGAAAGAGTAAATGGGATGATTGAATGATAGAGAGATCAATCAATCAAAGTAGAAGGATTGATGGTTTAGAAGATTCGACTGATTGATTACTGATGCCCATTTCTCTTCCTCATTCTGTCTCTTCTGTCTTCTTCCAGTTTGGCATCTCTGATCCGGGGTCAGGTGTTGACTACAGATGGAACCCCGCTGGTGGGGGTGAATGTCTCTTTTGTCAACTACCCCCACTACGGATACACGCTGACACGGCAGGATGGAATGTATGTATAACAGCTACCCAACACTACTTACTGAAACTGTAAACTACCTCAACACATAAAGCTGTATTATTAGATTAGATTAGATTAGATTAGATTAGATTAGATTAGATTAGATTAGATTAGATTAGATTAGATTAGATTAGATTAGATTAGATTAGATTAGATAATGATCTCAGGAGGAAAATAGGATGTTGCAGCCTCTGGTAATTAGGCACAGCAAAGGAAGGGGACTTCAAGAGCAGAATAAATGTATTTAACCGAACACACAGCTGAGAATTGAAACACTGATATCTCTGAGTTAGAAATATGTGAACGAAGAGGATAGCTGATGTGAAATGAAGAAAAAAAAAAGAAATTGCAACAAAATATGAAACACTGAATGGAATGTGTTGTTCCAATGAGATGCTTGAGGACAAATGTGGTATTAAAACTTGAACTTGAATGACTGATCATGTTTCATCCAGTAGCATTAGCAGTGGACCAGTAGAAGAGATTTCCACTGAAAATAAAATATGTCACAATGTGTAAAAGTAAATAAGGGCCATCAAGAACACCTTTAAGTCAAACAAAATTGTAGATCTTTAAGAACCGTAATCATTGGCCTTAACATCCACTTTCCATACCTGTCTGATTAACTCACCTGACCTATCTCTCTGTTTTCTCTGCAGGCATTCCACTTTCTGGGATAGTTTTGGCTATTTTAATTTGACTTTTATGTCCAATTTTGCCCCTACAATTTTTATTTGATTTGAGTCTGGCTAACATCCCTAACATCTTTCTTGAAAATGTGAAGACAGATCTCCACTCGTTTAATGTGTAGTTTCTGCACTTTACTCCTACTAACAGTGTTTTCTTTACAGCATTTTCTCTCAGTTAAGCCAAGTTGGAGCTGAAACATATCTAATCTAATAATAGTTAATTGACCTTGTATTTCAGGAACACTCTCCAGTTCTGATGTGATCAAGAATGTTCTGATGTTCTTGTCTGATCTTGTTTAGGTCAAGGAGCTCCTGTTTTTGTTGTTGTTGTTGTTGTTGTTGTTGTTGTTGTTGTTGCTGTTGTTTGTGCTGTGTCAAATATGTGTATACGACCTCTAAACTGCAGCTCTTTAACCATAACTTTGTTTTATAGGGTGAAGGAGAAGATCTCATAAAATTATAATCTTTATATTTCAGAATTTTAGCTGTTGTCTTCACAGCCTGTATAAAAATATGATGAAAAGCTTTTTGTGACATAATTAACATTTATTCCAGGATTTTTTTGTTTTGTTTTCTTTTGAATGGAGAAAATATTAGCTAACAAACAAACACTGATAGTGTATAAGTCCAAATAACCATCCAACACAGCACTCCACACATGTACCTTATTCCCATCCTCTTCTTGCAAACCTCTCCAGGTTTGACCTGATAGCTAACGGTGGTGCATCACTGACTCTACGGTTCGAGCGCGCCCCCTTCCTGAGCCAGGAGCGCACCGTGTGGCTGCCCTGGAGCCAGTTTTGTGCTATGGACACTCTGGTGCTTAAGACAGAAGAGAACACGATCCCAGGTTGTGACCTGAGCGGCTTCGTCAGGCCTGACCCTCTTGTGATTGCATCCCCTCTCTCCTCCTTCTTCAGCTCCAAGCCAGGGGAGAAACCCATCATCCCGGAGACACAGGTGCAGTACCACTGACCTCTGGCAGCCGGCTAATCTCCCTTCTGGTTCCCTCGCTCTCTCCCCACTCTCCTGTCTCTTGTAGCTCACTTCCTCCTTTCGCTGCCATAGCTTTACCCCCTATATTTCCCTCCTTATTTTTTTCCATTGTTTTTTTCCCTTTTCTGTCCTTCAGCCGTCAGTGGAAGCGTGACCCCCATTACTCCCTCTCCCACTAATCCCCTCTAATCCCTCTCCCTTGTCATCTATTCTCTTTGTCTTCCAGGTGCTGCATGAGCAGATTGAGGTGCCCGGCACAAATCTGAAACTGTGCTACCTAAGCTCCAGGACACAGGGTTACCGCTCCCTTCTCAAGGTGACCATGACTCCAGCTGTGGTGTCTATGGGCCTGTTGAAAGTTCACCTGATGGTAGCAGTTGAAGGCCACCTCTTCCAGAAGTGGTTCCACGCTTCACCCAATTTGGCCTACACCTACATATGGGACAAAACAGATGCATATGGCCAGAGGGTCTACGGGCTTTCTGAAGCTGTTGGTGAGTGGAAAGAAAGGGCGGAAGGGAAATTGTGTGTGGGGATTTGGGGTTTTTATCAGTGGTTTGGAAGCTTTACCAATGAGGCTGCAGTGAATATGACAGAGGGAGAGAGTGCTAATTGGGGAGCCTGAAGGAGAGATAATACAGCAGAAATCCATCCTCCAACCACTACACAGTATAACCACAGCTAAGTGCCTTTTTCATACGTCTATTTTTCATTGGAGCCACGTGTGCTTCAGTCAGCCAGCCGTAACTGTGGTGAAGGGTTATTAGCCATCAGGGTGTGTTAGCAGTTAGCTATTGGAGCAGCAAGCATGAGTCCAGGGGGGCCTGAGCGCTATTACATTCTGCTGTCACAGTCGCTCACAGATGCTGTCAGCCAAACACTGTTGTCAGGCCACAGATGCAGTGGACATCTGGGGCTTCGGTGTGGACTCAAATCATGAGGGACAGACTGTTTGGGAAATTAAATCCACTCGAAGACCCCATAGGTCCCCAACGTAACTGTAATTTTACAGTCTTTTTTTTTCATATATGGCCTACAGCTAGGTTATATTTTTCGATAAGCCTGCAATTATTGAACATTACTGTTTGTGTTGGAGCTAAAAAAGGTGCTGGCAGCAACACTCACACTGTGACGCAGGGAGCTCTTGTATTAAAACACTTTTCCTTTTAACAAGTAGAAATGTAACAATGCATGCAAACAATGTCAACATCTGGCGCTTTTTTTGTGCTTGTTTTCCGTCCTTTTCTCCATCCACTAGCTAAATCACATGACTTTGTTAGCACGAGGGACAGATAGGAGCATATTGCTTCCACCAGTAGCACTTTCACCTACATGTTCTGTAGGTTGTAGATCCACCTGGCAGTGTGTCCAATTAAAAGAGTTTTTAACTACGTAGCATGGAAGTGTGTTTGTTAGGTGTGAGGTTTGTGAAATTGTGGCACAAGTGCTAACTAGCTTCTTTGTGTATCACACATGTTGTGACTTAAATGAAGTTTGGAGGTTATGTTCCAACAATGTTTTGGGTACAGCAAGTATTGCATCTCATTGTATTCTCAATTTTTTTTTCTCGTATACCTCTTCTATATTTAGTGTCAGTGGGTTATGAGTATGAGTCCTGTGCCAGCCTCATCCTCTGGGAGAAGAGGACGGCCATTCTACAAGGTTACGAACTGGATCCCACCAATCTGGGCGGCTGGTCTCTTGACAAGCATCACATACTGAATACACGCAGCGGTATGTTCACGACCTTTATATTCTCACAAATGGGCTCAAACATTACACTGAGCCAGTTCCCAATGATTATGTCACTGTTTATCCAACTAAATCTGCTATTGTCTCGGGGAAAAAACGAACCACACCATTCTTCACATGTTTAACTTGAATATACCAGTTGTCTCTGTTTGCCTGTCAACAAGGTTTTTTTTTCAGGGAATAACATGTGATGTCTCGCTTAGATTTACTCCCTCGTGCTCTCACACCACATCTACCAAGTGTAATTGTGCGCCAACCATTCTACAGCAGCTGCTAGAACAGGAAAGGGATTGGGGCATTGGGGCGGAGGTATATTTTCATAAAAGTGATTTGATTTCTGTGGCAGCAGTGTTTGTCTTGTTCCACCTTCACCACACGCTCCGTGGCCATAAAGCATGGAAAGCGGCTGATGCCATGGTGTTCACTGCTGCAGTAATTAAGATAAAAATGGAATGGACCCAACCAGGGTCTGGATATAGTTTTAGAAGTGGAAATTGTGTCTACTCTTCTTTTGAACTATAACTTTTTTTTAACTTTGGCAGTCTAAATTTCTAAAAACCAATGCATTCACACCTCCAGAGAATATTCCTCAACCAAGCATGATTACAAACCCTATTAACCCAGTAAACCAAGAAATTAATTCATTAAGATATCAAGTCATACTAGCAGCTAAATTTTAACATCAGCATGTGACATGTTAATGAGAGATGGAATAGAAACAGAAATACATATTTAGTGTGATTCACAACTACTAAATTGGTGAAATGACTCACTGACTGATATCCCCAGAGCCGTGAAGTTAACATGACTAAAATAGTTGTATAATCTAGCAGTCTGTTTAAACTGAAAATACTTCCAAAAGTCGTCTTACTAAAGTAATGACCCAGAGATTCTGCACCCTCTCCTGTACAGGCATCCTTCACAAGGGAAGTGGTGAGAACATCTTTGTCACAGAGCAGCCCCCAGTAATCACCAGCGTCATGGGAAATGGCCGGAGGCGCAGTATATCCTGCCCCAGCTGTAATGGCCTGGCAGATGGCAACAAACTGCTGGCACCGGTTGCCTTAGCGATGGGTGTTGATGGTAGCCTCTATGTCGGCGATCTCAACTTTGTCCGCAGGGTGTACCCATCAATGAACACAACTGGCATCCTGGAATTAAGGTGAAGCACAAAACCAGAAGTCATGTTTGAAAAAGAAAAGAAAAGAAAAGAAAGTAATGAATAGGAAAGCAGATTGGGATTTAGAGGATTTCCGATGTAGGAAAAAACACTAAAACATGAAGGACTAGTTAGATTTAAGTCAGATGTATGAAGATGAATAAGGAAAAACACTACATGTTTTCACTGCACAAACATGCATCCTCCCTTGAAATAGAAAAAAATAAGGTGAGGCGCTGGGGACGACGACATTGAAGTAGAATATAAACTGTACTAAATACCATTTCTCCCTGGTATTTTTACACGTGGTTAGATTTTGCTGTTCACACTACAGCCAGCTTTGTGCCACTCTCTGTAGGTTGCTCTCGGCAGACTGTGTAAATTAACATTTGTTTTGTTGTGCTTTTATCTCATTTTCTTCCTCGAAGGAACAAGGATTTCAGACATAGGTAAGATGATGACAGAACAACTGTTTTTTTTTTAGTACACATTCCACTAAGAAAAGTACTTGAAATCATTTTCAGACAAGATTGAAAAACAAGCTGCTCACTGACGTGATAATCGTGTCTTATTTTTTCCTGTCTCCGCAGTAATAATCCAACCCATAAGTACTTTTTGGCAGTAGATCCAGTCACCGGGGCTTTGTTCATCTCAGACACCAACTCTCGCAGAATTTACCGTGTTCGCTCATTAACGGGAGGCCGTCTGCAGTCAGACAATTCAGAGGTGGTGGCAGGGACGGGGGAGCAGTGCCTGCCCTTTGATGAACGCTGTGGTGATGGCGGCAAAGCCACTGAAGCCACACTCATGAGCCCCAAAGGTGAGCGACGAGTCGGTTGGCCCTTAGCCACATGTCCTCCCTTTGCTCTTTCCTTATCTCCTGTCCTTTGAATTAGCTGTATAACTAAACATCACAACCAAATCTTGCTATTTCACTTCACATTTCACCAAATATGTGCTTCAGTATTGGCATCATCCACAGACATAAAGAAAAACAAATCAAAAACAAATCTTTCCATTTACAAGTGGGAACAAATAAAGTTCCGCCAGTCCTGCCTTATAAAAGCTGTGTAAATGGAATTAGAAACCAAACAAAAAAAAACTTTAATAACTGAATAACAATTTTAGTAACTATAGTCAGCAAAAATTATTATCTCTCTGTGATTCCTGCCACCAAAATGTACAATTTCTGTAAATTAAGTGGCTTTGCAATAATTCCGTTCGGATTAAATAAATCCATATATTTTCTCGTCTGCACCCGCTTATCTGCATAGTGGATCATGGGTCTGCCTGAAGATATCCCAACTGCTGGCTAAGGGCAAAAGGTGGTGTTCACCCCAGATAAGATGCCAGGTCATCATGGGGCCACATAAAAGACACACAAACACACACGGTTATACTCACCTTAACGGACAATCCTGTGTGACCAATTCACCTAAGCTGCATGTTCTTGGAGATTGTAGAAAGATGGAGAACCAGGAGAGAACCCACACAGACACGAGGAGAACGTACAAACTCCACAGATGAGGCTGAACATAGAACTTTCTTGCTGCAAGGCAACAGCGCTACCCACTGCACCACCACACCACCCCGATTAAATAAATACATAATACTTTTAATTTCTTCCTTTAAAATTTTGACAAGCACTTCAATTTATGTGATTAATTTGCGATCACAGAAATCATTCCTCACTAGTTGGTAACAAAAGACTAGCAGGGCCAATAACCTTGTATTTATTGATGGTTAGAATCATGGTCGCAGTATGAAAACTGCATTGATGGTAACGCTTGAGATTTTTCTGTTCAGAAGATGAATTATAATAATTGTTGAAAGCTGCTCTCAAAATATTAGGTTTCTGGATTTTTCTTCGTGGGCAGAGTGTATGATCTTTTTCACATTGTGCTCATCATTTTCCTCAATTAAAGCAAAGCAGCGACAGAAGGAGGTTATAAACCAGGCTAATAGTAACCTTGATAATGGAATTATTTTCGTGGATCACTAGATCTTAGAATATTGTGACACCAAACTGTCAAGGATGTCATACTGTCACATTTCCTGTCAGTGTCACAAGTGTGTTAGTATGTATTAAGTATGTGTGTGTGTGCGTTTGAGCATTTGTGAGAGGAGAAGGAAGAAGACAACAATCCTTGATTCCGTCTTTCCATTTGCAGACAAAATCAAGTAGCACACATCAGCCCGTCTGTCTCTTCTCCATCGTTGTTCTCTTTCTCTCCGTCTCTCTCTTTCTCTTTGTCTCTCCTTGTTGCTCTATGCCCCTTTGCTATATCCCCCATTTGTTGCTGTGATTCTCTTGACATCTAGAAGTTATGTTGTGGCACTTTTGCCTTGAACTAACACATGTATGAAAGCTTGCCTCCTGTAAGACTGACAAGAGTGACAGAGAAACACATTTAAATGCTGAAAAGGAAAATGATTGAGGAATATAAAATTCCGAGTGAAAAAAAAAAAAAACATCAAGGAGAGACTAAGGAAGGAAGTAGTTGCAACAGATCACTTTCCCCTCTAAAGAGTCTGCTAGCAGTTTCCAATTGCCCTCTGGGAGGAGAATGAGCACAGCTCCACATCCCGATGACTCATCCAAAAACCAACACTTCTCTAACAGTTCAAAGCCCGGCCCATCAATTTGTTCCCTCTCATTCGATGAAGCATTGAGCAATTCAGCTGTCAGGGCTGCTATCCATTTTCAGACTGATGAAAAGAGTGAAGTTTAATTGACTAAAAATGTCTATGGTTTGCCTGAAGCATTTGAGTTATGAGTCGTCACTCACGGTGCGCATCTACACTTTGACAGGTATCGCCGTGGATAAAAATGGGCTGATGTACTTTGTGGATGCCACCATGATCCGTAAGGTGGACCAGAATGGCATCATCTCTACCCTGCTTGGAGCCAACGATCTGACTGCCATACGACCACTGAGCTGTGATTCCAGCATGGACGTCAGCCAGGTATGGCAGTTAGAAGGAAGTGCAGATGAGACAAGAGGTGTCGGCCTGATACACGTCAATCTAAAAGCCCTGTGAGTGCTGCGATGATAATGGTGTGGACACACGCCAGCTAGGAGGTCAGCGAGAGACTGATTTAGGAAGGGATTAAAGAGTCCACTGATAAATGAATGGATCGTGAAGGAGTCAGGACAACAGTCACTTAAAAAAATGAAGAAGAGACAGTATTAACCTTGGCATCCTGTCAAAACACTTTCTTTGTCGTGGATTGTTTCTCACTTAAAATTTTTCTTTCTGTCTACAAGGTACGCCTGGAGTGGCCCACAGATTTAGCAGTGAACCCAATGGACAACTCCCTCTATGTCCTGGAAAATAACGTCATCCTACGCATCACTGAGAACCACCAGGTCTGTAAAACAAGGTTGTAGCATCACTGTAAATCCTCTGAAGGTGGATACTCACACCTGGGATTGGTCAGGATTTTTTCTCAGTTAGGATTCCTCAAGCCAAATAGTAGTAAAGTTCTGCAGTGGTGGTAACATCACTGATAAATATTGTACTTACTGGAATCCCATTTTCTTATGTTTCATTGGAACTTCACTCGATCATCTCTGTTGTAAGATTATAGATATGATCATAGATCTCTGTTTCTGCTTCCAGGTGAGCATCATAGCAGGTCGACCGATGCATTGTCAAGTACCAGGTATCGACTACAGCCTCAGTAAGCTGGCTATACATGCAGCCTTGGAGAGCGCCACAGCCATCGCCCTGTCACACACTGGCATCCTCTACATCGCCGAGACAGATGAGAAAAAGATCAACAGAGTTCGACAGGTAGGAGATGTACGAGTACCCTACACACTGCTTTGTTTCGTTTAATTATTTCTTTGGAAAGCAGGGCTGGTAGCGCAGCTGCCCAGGCTGTGTGGATGTTTTGTAAGTCTGAGAGTCCTTCAGTTAAGGATCTTTTTTCCACTGCTCTTGATTCCATAACTAAATTTGCTTTTGGTATTTAGTTGTTGTTTTTTTCTGTGATTGGTGACACTATCCCAATCATATCGTTAACTGGCTCTGATCTTTCATTTTCTGATTTTCTGAATTTTTCAAAGGTGAGCACTAATGGAGAAATCTCCCTCCTGGCTGGTACTCCCTCTGAGTGTGACTGCAAGAATGACGTCAACTGCAACTGCTTCTACGGAGATGACGGCTATGCCCCTGATGCTGGATTGAACTCCCCCACGTCTTTGGCTGTGTCCCCTGACGGGACGCTCTTCATTGCAGACCTCAACAACATACGCATCAGAGCTGTGCGAGCCAACCGCCCTGGACCTGCCGTCTCAAGTGTGGGGTATGGAGGATTTGCACAGTATGAGGTTGCATCACCAAGGGAACAGGAGCTGTACATCTTCAACGGGGAGGGGCTTCACATCCAGACAATTAGCCTAGTGACTGGGGAACCACTATACAACTTCACCTATGGTTCTGATGGAGAGCTGGCTGTGCTGGTGGACAACTGCAACAATACAGTGAAAGTGAGGAGGGATGGCCTGGGCCAGGGGGGAGGAGCCAGTCTGCTCCGATTGGTGCTACTTCCAGAAAATCAGGTGGTGACCCTGGGATTGGACCCCAATGGAGGGTTGCGCAGTGTGTCAGCCGTGGGGCAGGAAGTGGCCCTGATGGGCTACAGTGGCAATACAGGCCTCCTGGCTGCAAAAGCTGATGAGACAGGGTGGACCACTTTTTACCAGTAAGTGTGTGTGAAAGTGTCGAATGTGTGTTTAAATCTACTTTTCTGTATGAATGATTTAAAAATAATAATGCATATCATATGTTTTATGTTCATGTTTGATCACACTTCCAATAATTCCTCCTGGCATATCAGACAGAGTACTGCTGCCCCTCAGTGGTAGCTTCTGTAACTGCAGCCAAATTGTTAAATTCTTATGCGATTACATTTTAGGTTCCACTTTGACACAGATTGTTTGTGTGTGCCTGTTTATGTCTTTCAACATATTTGATTTATGGTTGTCCTATTTCACAATCACTGTCACTGTAATTTAACTTCCTCCAGGTATGACAGCGAGGGTCGCTTGACCAACGTGACATACCCCACAGGAATGGTGACAAGCCTCCACCGTGAGATTGAACGCTCCATCAATATTGACATTGAAAGTTCCAGCAGAGACGACGATGTCACCGTCATCACCAACCTGTCCTCTGTGGAGGCCTCGTACACTGTGGTGCAAGGTAGGGACACACTCAGCGTGTTCAGGACACGCAGTGAAAAATGAGATGGTCATGAATTTTTAATGGTGGTGAAATTGCAGATCGCAAGGCACGACGGTGGATAAATATCAACAGCTGAAGTCATCAACATAGGGCATGGACATATAAATCAAAATTCAATATGAATGACATTATTCATTAATCTGTTTTTGAGCAGATGAAAATTTATGTAGCCGGTCTGTTTATATGTTGTAAATGTTATGACAACACACACACACACACACACACACACACACACACACACAGTCTAGACCTACTTAATCACAGCATTCAAACACAGCCTCCTCTGTGACGGTGAATGTGAGCCAGCCGGTCTACTCTAATTGAAAGTCTTGTAATTTTCATTCAGTTAGGTGCATGCTCCAGGAGATTATCCCCCCCCACCCACTTCCAGCCCTCTCTCGCTACCTCTCATGGAGTAAAATTACCAATATATAGCTGTTAATCCCAGTTGGGATCATCCTGCTTTTAAATATCATCACAGCAAAATTCATTAACTCATGTAGAGTGAATCCTCCTCATCCCTCAAGCTTTCTCCTCACACACATTTGCACTGACAGACAAATACAGCTCTCAATCAGCTCCCATGATCCCTGAGCTCATTTGGTCTTTATAGAGGGGAGGAAGATGAAGGAGAATAATTGTCTCGGTTCTCTTGACCAGTGCAAGCCAGACTGTGGACTCTAAGTGAAGGACTCAGCAGAGAGAATAGATGGTAAATGTATTTAGTGAGCCACCTGCGTTGCAGGAGGAAAAGTGTAGAGTTGTTCAGAGAGCTGTAAGTCATTTAAGGTTTCCTCCGCACCGTGTGGGTTTCAGCGTGATTCTCTATTGACATACTCACTTAACCATCTTCCTCTCTCTCTGCTCCCTCTCGCTGTCTTCATTAACTCCTGCGCAGTGAATTCTACTTGGCCCTCAAGCTCTTGTTTCTCTCTCTCTCTCCTTTTCTCCCCCTCGCTTCTGTTTTATTATGAGGTTGTTCAGACAGCGAGAGCTCAGAAGATTTATCTAAAAGCTGTTGCTGCCAAGTCAATGGAAAAAGCTCCTCTTGTCTGTTTGAGGCATTGTTAAAATGTGCCTCGAGCTTTATTACAAATTGGCCTTATGGATTACTGTCGTTTATAGTGAGGCTCAAACAGAGACAACCATCCGATCCTCTCACCTTTTATAAATGAAATTAAGAAAAGCTCCCTCCTTTGCATTTGCCAGATATGTGTGAGCCCAAAATAATTTTATCTTACTATCAATCACATCATTGTGATCAAGACGCCTGCTTTCAGACATCAGAGGAAAGAATTAGTCCCAGCATTAGGCAGCGGCTTATCTGTTTCCATTCTTGTGTTTGAGTGTGAGTGATTAAATTGCAGAGAGAAAGAGAGAGAGGGGGACACTGCAGTGAGATGTCAGTTTAATCAGTTTAATTTTCATTATGACAATTATAATGTCCACAAATATTTTATAGAACGTAAGGTGAAGATCATTTTATGACCAGGTTTTCTTTTTCTAGTGAACTTAATGTTCCAGAAATAACAGTAAATACAAATCCACCCCTGTTTATTGGGTCAGTTAAGTCAGTAAGGAATGTCTGGTAGTTCATAAGAGTCAGGTAGCACGTTTTTATCGACTATGTCTAACCTCAATTACATACCTCGGTCTATAAATCCTCCGGGCTCTGACACTCCTTAAAAATGAAACAGGACTTGAATGCAAAGGCTAGAATTCACCTGCTCCTTCCAGTTGTCAACTTTCCTTCATTTTCCTTAAATCTGTTTGTCTCAACAGACCAGGTGAGGAACAGTTACCAGCTGTGCAACAATGGGACCCTCAGAGTGATGTATGCTAATGGTATGGGCATCAGCTTTCACACTGAGCCCCACATCCTGGCAGGTTCTGTCAGCCCGACAATTGGTCGCAGGAACATCACTTTGCCCACCGACAATGGCCTCAACTCCATTGAATGGCGATTGCGCAAAGAGCAGGCTAAGGGCAAGGTCACTGTGTTTGGGAGGAAGCTAAGAGTGAGCTGACTATGTTTATCTTTTATTTACTTAAAAATACTGAATTATTTAACAAAACTACCATTTTGGTATAAGAATACTTCCTCAAATTTGCCTTTTCTTTCAATTTTTTTCTTTAGGCACACGGGCGCAATCTTCTCTCCATTGATTTTGATCGCAACACGCGGACAGAGAAGATTTACGACGATCACCGGAAGTTCACGCTACGGATTATGTATGACGCCCAGGGCCGGCCAGCTATGTGGTTGCCCAGTAGTAGCCTGGCAGTGGTCAATGTGTCATATTCCACCACTGGGCAGCTTGTTGGGCTGCAGAGGGGGAGTATGAGTGAGAGAACTGAATTTGACCCCCAGGGGCGCATTCTGTCTCGTTCTTTTGTGGATGGGAAGGTGTGGAGCTACAGTTACCTTGACAAGGTGAGTTTATGGGTTTTTGTCCTTTTGTACCCTTTTCATTCTAGAGGTTAAAGGTTTAGCTGGACAAAGCAATAACTAATTGCAAGAACTTGTATTGCAGAAGCAAGTGAGAAATTATTTTGTCATATTTATTAAAACGTAATTTGTCAGTCATGATAAATCATCCATTGACAAGCATTAGAATAAATCTTTATCCCACCCCTTTCTCTTCTTTCAGTCCATGGTGCTGCTCCTGCAGAGTCAGAGACAGTATGTCTTTGAGTTTGATGCGTCTGGTCGGGTCACAGCTGTCACCATGCCCAGTGTGGCCCGCCACACCATGTTCACCCATGTGTCAATCGGCTACATCCGCAACACCTACAACCCTCCAGAGAGCAATGCCTCCATCATCCACGACTTCAGTGAGGACGGCAGACCTCAAGCGACGCACTACATGGGCACTGGCCGCCGCGTCCTCTACAAGTACGGCAAGCTGGCGAAGCTGTCTGAGATTGTGTACGACAGCACTGCCATCACTTTTGGCTATGACGAGACTGCTGGTGTTCTGAAGATGGTCAACCTGCAGAGCGGGGGTTTCTCTTGCACTATACGCTATCGAAAAATGGGTCCACTTATCGACAAGCAGATCTACCGCTTCAGTGAGGAGGGAATGGTCAATGCTCGCTTCGACTACACGTACCACGACAACAGCTTCCGTATTGCCAGCATGAAGCCTGTCATCAGTGAGACGCCACTGCCTGTTGACCTCTACCGATACGATGAGATCTCTGGAAAGGTGAAAATTCTTACGTCTGATTTAATATACCTTTTCAACTCTTTGGAATACTCAAGAACACGAAAGAACCCTCAATATTTTCCAAAATCTTTCTATCGTCCTACAGGTGGAGCACTTCGGAAAGTTTGGAGTGATTTACTATGACATTAATCAGATCATCACCACAGCTGTTATGACTCTGAGCAAGCATTTCGACACCCACGGTCGCATCAAAGAGGTCCAATATGAGATCTTCCGTTCACTTATGTACTGGATGACAGTTCAGTATGACAGCATGGGACGAGTGGTGAAGAGAGAGCTTAAAATCGGGCCCTACGCCAACACCACTCAGTACCGCTATGATTATGATGGAGACGGACAGCTCAGTGGTGTCAAGGTGAGCATTCTGAGTGGAGGGTTGGGAAAATGTGGATTTTTACAATTCATGACAGTTTTCAACAATGACATATCACAATATTATTCCACAAATTTATCAATGATGTTATGAGAAGAACTGATGGAATCACACTAACAACTTTTATCTCTTTATACAGGTGAATGACTGGTCTACGTGGCGCTACAGCTATGACTTAAACGGTAACCTCCATCTGCTAAATCCTGGAAACATTGCCCGCATCATGCCACTTCGGTATGACCTAAGAGATCGGATCACACGTCTAGGAGATGTCCAGTACCGCCTTGACGAGGACGGTTTCCTGAGCCAGCGCGGTTCAGACGTTTTTGACTATAACTCTAAAGGTCAGCTACTGAGGGCCTACAATCGAGGCCCTGGCAGCTGGAGTGTCGTGTATCATTATGATGGGCTGGGTCGCAGGGTGTCCACAAGGAACAGTTTGGGACAGCACCTTCAGTTCTTCTATGCTGACCTCAACCACCCAACCAGGGTCACACACATATTCAACCACTCTAGCTCTGAGATCTCATCTCTCTACTATGACCTTCAGGTAGGTACTTTTATTTCATCATATCGATACGCATTACAGTAGATCATCTTTTCTCCAAAATGGGACGCTGATAAATCTTGCTATTAGAGTAAAGTAACATCATGTTGTGTCAAAATCCTTGTCCTGAAGTGAATTGACTTTTCTCGTGATCAGGGACATTTGTTCGCTATGGAGGTGAGCAGTGGAGAAGAATATTACATCGCTTCGGACAACACTGGCACACCATTGGCTGTCTTCAGCAGCAATGGGCAAATGATTAAACAGGTAAGATCGAAAGTAGTTTTGAATCTGCTATCTCCATTTTATTTGCAATCACTTACTTCTATTTGCAATCACTGCTAGAAAAAGTTTTTTTTATTTGAGGTCAAAACATGAAATCTGTCTGGAAAAGGCCTGCAACATCTGCTGGGTCTCAAAAAATCCTTATAGAATCCACACAAACCTGACCCGCTCCAGGGACACTCTGTTCCCAACAGAGTTTTGACCTTTCCATCAGAGGCACAGCGGACAGTCACTGACTGAAAAATGGCTCTGCTTGTGTCATCCAGGTCCAATACACAGCTTATGGAGAGGTGTATCTGGACTCCAACCCAGAGTTCCAGCTGGTGGTCGGTTTTCACGGTGGTCTCTATGATCCCTTGACAAAGCTGGTCCACTTCACCCAGCGGGACTACGATGTCTTGGCTGGACGCTGGACCTCACCTGACTACAGCATCTGGCCAAAGATAGGGAAGGATCCCTCTCCATTCAATTTGTACATGTTCAAGAACAACAACCCCCTCAGTGACATGCTGGATGTCAAGAATTATGTCACAGGTAGAGGATTAGTGTTGTGCACATGTTCGTTTCTGTTGTATTGTTGCATTTTTCTCATATATAAAGGTCAGCATGTAAGATCATTTTTGTTCAGCAAGGCATGTTAGCATCTTTAGAACAAGAGCTAGCGTGTTGTGTCCTGACTTTGTCTCTGATATCTGTGGTGTGCAAAAGAAACAGATGTTATCAACAAAGTAGTTTATCCACGTAACAATGAACCACAGATGGCACAGTAGCTGATAGCTTTGCTTAACATTGCATGAGCCCCAATGGCACTTTTTTATGATAATAAATTATCTATTTTATACCATGTATGTCATTCAGTGAATTGATTTTCCTCCTGTATGCCGTAGATGTGAAAAGCTGGCTGGTGATGTTTGGCTTCCAGCTTAGCAACATAATCCCAGGGTTCCCTCGACACTCGCTCTACTTTGTGGAGCCGCCATATGAGCTCCAGGCCACCCAGCACTGTGAGAATGGACAGGTATGGACTACTGGGCTGATTGCCATCAGCACAATCAAAGCTAATATTAACCCAGTGACAAAAAAAATCAGCTTTTCAGAGGAGTTGTCACGTTTATACAGAGTCCAGTCATGTTACCAGAAATATTTACAAGTTGACATCAGGTGTGTTTTAATACTTTACAATCTTTTCAGCTCATCACTGGTGTCCAGCAGGCAGCAGAGCGTCACAACCAAGCCTTCATGGCCCTGGAGGGTCGTCTCCTGAACAAGGAACGTCGAAGACGCAAGGATAAGCCGGGCCACTGGTTCGGCACCAGCAACCCCTTAATAGGTAGAGGAGTAATGCTGGCTATGAAAGAAGGCAAAGTGGTGGCCAGTGTGTCAGCTTTGGCCAACGACGACAGCCGTAAAGTGTCTCTGGTGCTCAATGGTGCTCAGTACCTTGAAGGCACCCATTATACCCAGGATGGGAAGGACTGCCACTACTTTGTGAAAGTGGGTTCAGCTGACAGTGACCTTTTGGCACTAGGGCTTACCAATGGGCGTAAGTCACTGGAGAGTGGGATCAATGTGACCGTGAGTGGCCGCTCTAGGAGAGGAGTGACTGTGGAGTTTGCCGTTCCATCGTTAGTACTCAGTGTTAGATATGGGCTCGCTGTGGACGTTGTGGATGAAGAGAAGGTAAGATTGCTGGAGCTGGCCAGGCAGAGAGCTTTGGCTGGGGCCTGGGCCAAAGAACAGCAGAGGGCAAGGGATGGGAAGGGAGGCAGCCGCCTTTGGACAGAGGGGGAAAGACAGCAGCTCCTCACAACAGGTAGAGTACAAGGCTATGATGGCTACTATGTACTGCCCGTGGAGCAGTATCCAGAACTGGCTGACAGCAGCAACAACATCCAGTTCCTCAGACAGAACGAGATGGGCAAGAGGTAACAGCCCACCTGAACTCAAAGGGCACTTTCACTTCTCTTTTTCCCAGTCAGCCCCCTTGACCCGACTCCTCTAAAAAACAACCATGGAGAATTAAAGAACGATTGGGTTATCTGTGGAATGCTGCAGGGACTTTTCAAAAGAATGACTTGTCAGAAACATATTGTTAATTTTACTGCCATGGGCAAAAAAAAAAAAATAAAGTTTGGTCAAATAGTTCTTTTTTTGGAGAAAAAAAAAAACTTGAACAACTGAAAAAGCACTGAAGAACTTTGAGAACTGTTGCTTAAAGAATAAGAAGATTCCCCTTTTTAAAAAAGATAGTGATATTTTCGGCCATATTTTTTTGGGTCACACCGAGAGCGGCCATGACGGCTACTGAACACACCGTGGAGTTTTACTGTGGTGGCTTCTATGGTGAAGGCTTGACTGTCTCTAATAGGTGCTGAAGGCATAGGGACCAAAGCTGAGACAAAGCCCTTCAGAGTGCAGCCATCACAACTACACGTGAGTGGAGGACATTATAAAGAGTGACAGACAAGGCAATGTCAAACGTCGTACAATACTATGAGTCGTCTCCCTGTCTCAGGCCTCCCATCATCCACCACAGACCAGTCCATTGCTGCTGAGGCAGCAAACATCCAACCAAGCAACACACAAGCTAATGGCATCCGAACTGATAAGACAAGAATATAAACTTTTTAAAAAAAAAGTCCAAAAAATGATGGCTATATTTGTGGACAGTGGTATCACACAGCATTGTTTAATTTGAAATGGGGAGAAGAACCATGTTACTACGTATGTGTCCAACTACACTAACTTTCAGGATGTTGCATATACTGTAGACGCTGTAGTTTTGTATGTTTAAGTCGCGGTAGAATTGTGAGACATTCACCAAGGCACTTCTGTAAAGAACGATCGAACACAACATTCACAGTCCAGAAAACATTCTACGTTTGTATTTATTTTAGTCTTTTTTAATTTATTTATTATTAGTACTATATGACAATCATGAATGACTCACCAGTTCTATTCCAAATGAACATCAATAGATGAATTTATTTTCTTTTGTATTATATGTAAGAAATGGGTTTTTTTGTTTGTTTTGTATTCATTTCAGTTTGCTGGCAGGGCAAATATTAGTCACTCTCAAAAAGAATAATTATGTAATATAGTGTTTAAAAATGGTTTATACTTTAAATAAAGTCTTTAAAACTGTGAAATCTGTTTTTTCGAAATATATTTCGATGTACAGTGTATAGATTTAACTTTATGCAGCACAGTAGAATAATGTCCGAATATCAAGTTTTATATTTCTAAGAGGAAGTGGCTTGTAATGTGCGAAATCTTTAGCTGGTCTTACTGTAGAGTTTTGTGGCACTCTAATATTCCATATCTACAATATCAGTCCCCGATTTGTTGTTTTTTGACTGCTTTTTGTTTGGAAGCAGGGATATTTCTGTCCTAGATCTCAACAGCAGTAGCAGTAATGGATCCTTCTCACTGTGAAGAGACTCGTGCTGGATGTCATAATGTACCAAATCAGTATTATCAAAGATGATTCTTATACATTCACTGAAACGAGACTCTTCTGAGAACCTTATCAATAAATATAATTGTTTACTTCAACTGAACAATGTGTTAAATTTCATCTCATTTTTGTGTTTGCAGATTATTGATTTTTTTTTTTTTTTTTTTTTTTTTTTTACTAAAGAAATCTCCATCAGACTTCAGTGATACCTTTTACTGCAGGTCAATACAATCTTTCAAGGTTGTGCATGAATTTCATTGCAAAGTTCAATTTTTGCCCCAGACTAGTAGAATTAGAACATAAATGTCACTTGTGTCTTAACAGCATTCCAATGAAACACACACACACAACCACAGCTTTCCAAATTTATAGGAGCCAGTCATTTTACACTGACTATTCTATTACAACCCCTGTTGACCGTTGCAGATATATCCTCTGTTAATCTTACTCTGTTCTAAAAAAGAGTGATGACTGTATTAGAGGTTTTACATATGTATCACCATTTACCCACATTCTGTAACAGCTAATCCTGTGTCGTGTCCCATGGGGGCTGCAGCCAATCCTGGCTGGCTTTGGGAAGGAGGTGGGGTTCACTCTGGACAAGGTCTACTTCATGACGGAGCCACATAGAAGGACAAACAACCTTTCATAGTCGCATTCATGCCTATGTTTTTGATGGGGGGGGGGGGGGCTGCAATCCAAGGGGGTTCCCAAACAGATGCAGGGAGAATATGCAAACTCTCCACCAGAGATGTTCAAGGTCCTCAGGTGGATTTGATCGCAGATTCTTTATGTAAATATTTCTGCATTATGAAAGGACTCCCTCATAGTGATGAATCACTACAATAGTGTCTATCCATTCCTTTACTATAATTCTACTTGTCCTTTGCAGGTTCACCAGTGGATGAACCCCATCATAGCTGATGGGATTCATCCTGAACAGGTCACTTGTTCTTCTCACATGTGACCCATCGTGAGAAAAATTTCAATGATCACATTTACAATAATGGGTAATTTAACATCAACAGTCCCTCCAAATTGGGAGGGAATGCAGGGGCCTGAAAGGTTTGTATTTTATAAAGCAATTCTTCATTTTACCGATTTTTACATTTCTGTCTGTGTTTGAACTTGATTGGTGTGACAGTTTCCTCACATTCACATGACAGAGGTTATACTAAATCCACATTGACATAAATTGACGCTTCCAGTGTTGTAGCTTAGTAGCGCCTGTAAGATGACCTATGCAAATGTGAATTTCATGCATGAAGGCCCCTGAATTCAAACAAAGAACCTTCGTGCTGCGGTGATGTGCAAACCTCCTCACCACTGTGCGACTTGCTGTGTGATATAATGAAGCGTTCGGTTTCTCCAGAAGGAGACCTACAGCTCAAAAAAAGTGCATAAGGGGAAAATTCATTTTAGACTGACGTTGGCCATGTGGACACAAACTGGATTCAAAGTTAATCTTTATTTTAGCTACCAGCTACTATATATGGTGTAGTGTTTGTAACATGTACACACTTTCAGCTTAATAAGTGATAATGCATCAATAATGTGTTCACTACCGGTGTCTGTTGCCCCAAAGTGGCTACTAAAGATTAGCTACTGCATGTTTAGTTGAAGGTCCTGAAAATTTATCATTTAGATTTAACTTCTTCAGGTCAATGTTGTCAGCAATACAACATTAAAAATCTTTACTTTTGAGTATTAATATGGCAGAATTATTCCTGTCACAATGTCACTACTTTATTTGTACAAATTTAAGTCAACTGTTTCATTTCTGTATGTCTTATTCATTAGTTTATAACAGCACATTGCGTTTTCACAGTTATGTAAAATGTGAAACATGTCATTCTGTGAAGCTGCTACTAATATCATGCACCAGCAATAATCTTGTAAATAGTTGAATAGGTCCTGCCAGGCCCCAGGGGCCACACTCAGCTCATCCAAACTCTTATCTGTTAAACTCCCACACATATGGAGTGTTTCCATTCAATGAGAAGGTTTTGTTAATATATTTTTACACAAAGCAAAAAGCAGTCACATACCATGTGTATCGTCCTGTGGATCTGTCCCAGTCGTGCTACCAGACAACCAACCATTCTCTCTGACATTCAAACCTACGATCAATTTATTTAATGGTGGTCGGGGAAAAGCCAGAGAACCTTGAGGAAACCCACACAAACATGGTGAGAACACACAAACTCCACAGAGAATTTTTGAATTTGAATGCTGTGACAGCCTCGCCACCAAAAAATAAAAATCAAATTTGTGCCATACTTTCAGAAAAGTGAACCTTAAAGCTGTTGATGTGACTTCATAAAACTAGTCTGGTTCTGTTACACATTTGGAAGAGGAAAGTGAGGATACAGTATAGGCATTTACTTGCTCAGTCTGTAATCTGAAAATAAATTGCTAGATGTCAGAAAATTCCACACAGTGGACCGTTAAGATTACAGTGAAGAGCCTTGAGATTCAGCATGTTTAGAAGGTCAGTTACAAGCTTCTACAGAGTTCCCCCTAGAAAGAAATGGACACTGAGGGCTTCACATCGATGTGTTCAGAGAGGATCAAGGCCTTTTATAGACGAATGGAAGATGTGTAGAGGAAATTGAAGGGTGTTTTCAAGTGAGAAACAGGTTTTAGAAACTTGAGTGATGGGAGGCACAGGGATAAGTTTAAGGCAAGTGAACATTTTGGGAATACATTGTGCCTGCATATTGATGAGAAAGGCCCAGGCAACAGCTTCCTGGAAGACTCCAAAGTATAACAGTCCTATGTTGCCTCTTCTCTCATCATCCATCTTCCTTTAAGAAAAAAAGAAGAAAAAGAAGACACAGGAGGAAAGATAAATGGTTGAAAGTGAAACCAAAGGGTGGAGAAAAGGAAGACTATTTTAATAAAACTAGTGAATAAAACCACTGAATTCAAAATTTTACCCTGACTTACTTGCATAGGACAAAAATCAGAGCTAGTGCTCTGACCTACTTTCATAGATCAAACCACTAGCTTTGATCTATGGTCTTACTCACATTGGCCTTCTCCCTCGTCTGTCTATCTTATCCGGTTCCTGAGTGTGAAAAAGGTCAAATTTGACCTTGACCTAGTTTTCTCAAGGTCAAAGTCATCAACTCATTTTCATCCCCTTTGCCGTCTGAGTAATGTGCTTTTTTGTTTCATCTTTCTATCTGCAACGGTTGTGAAGATATTTGCAACTAACGAACGGACGAACGAAAAGACGAGCGCACAAACACTGACAATTACAATACATCACCGTTTTGAAGCAGGATGTAATCAGTTATTCCTTTCAAGTATTCACACAGCCCTGAACAAATACATCTGCACTTACTTGAGTCAATGATGGAAATGTGCTCCAGCTTTAAAAAACAGGTGCAGTGACTCATGACATAGGTGAGCCTAATACCGAAGAACCAGGGTGAGCAGCTCCGATCAGCAGATAAGATAGCAAACTTCTTTGACTTCTTGTCGTGAGCTCAGCTATGATAATGTGATGATGAATAAGCAGTTAATGAAAAGCCAGAGTTTAAAAATGAGTTTTGATATCAAAATGACTTCAGCCAAGCTTATCAAATGTCAGTTATAAAAGTAAGCTGAGAAAACATACTTTATGGTTCCAGTGGAAAACGATGTCACTGAGATTCATATACGGCAAAACACACACTAAAGATAACAGGATTAAAGACATGATATTGATTATATGTAGGCACAAATGCATCAAAATATTACACATTACCTTTTCCTGTCTGACCATAGTATTGCACATATCACTATGTTGCACAATCCCTTTAACTACAAGCCAAAACAAATTGTTGGAAACATACGGTATTGCACAATCTCTTGATGAAATGCTATCCTAACTATGACAATGCATTTACCGACTACAGTAATGTGCTTTTCCTTCAAACCAGTGAAGAAACAGTAACCTGACTGCCTTTCAGAGCCTACTGTATGTTCAAGGGTGTAACAGAACAAAACCTACAGGAGAGGGAAACTGGGGTCAGAACATTTTTCTGCTTTATTCAAAGATCAATAAATATCCTCCAGGCATATCAAAACAATGGCTAGCACTTTACTGGCAATAAAGCGGTTTCTTTAATTTCTCATAGGGGTTGGGTTTTTTTTGTGCTTTGGTTGCATTAAAAAATACTTTGTATGCTTGTTGTGACTGATGTCAAATGAAACCAGCGTTTTGAGGAAATGTAACCTTTGCTTCCCCTATCTGCATAAATCTGTGGATCTGTTACAGTTATGAGACAGGATGTGGGATCTTCCTCAGAATCAATCTCTTTTGTCATAGAGGCATCCAAGAGAACTCTTAAATACCACTGACCATGTTCCTCCCCTTCAACCTGAGGCTGCCAGAGGCCACCTTTTGTACAATAAGTATGAGAGGGTAGAGCAGAGCCCTGAGGGGCACCTGTGTGGCTTATGTCAATTTATGACATAAATATCACTCTTTCCATTCCCTGCTGATTCAATTTACCAGACCTTTACCTTTTGTAAGTTGTTCTACTGTATGTTCCAGATGCTCAGTTATCATAAATCTTTCCACCATTTTTTGTCACTGATATTTTTTTTTTTACATAATGAGAAATTTTCTTTTAGCAGTCCCAGTTTGTAAGACATTTCAGTTAGTCAAATGCCATTGCAAATTCTTGAAAACACCATTCAGAAATTCTTCCTCAGATTTTTCTTCAAGGCATTCACATTTTGATTGGAGGTCTCTTTTTTTGTGAACCAGACTGACTTTGCGGATACTTAGTAATTTAACTCCTTAGGACCTGTGTCTTTCTTTCCTAAATTAAAATAATAAGCTTCATATCCTGCTACTCTGGCTTCGTGGCCTGAATGCTGCTTTCTCTGTTTCTTCTTCACCTGCTTCACTGGATGGATTTTTCTCATCTCCCAGAGACTCTTCTCTCTCCTTCTATTGTGGAAATAAACAAATAGCATATAATATTCTAACAATACCACAGTTATTATAAAAAACAGCATAAAGTGTTCTAATGATACCCTATTTTCAGAAAATAATATAGTGTTTTAGTGAGTGATGGTGCCATTAAAATTAACCCATAGCAGCCCAGTTCTATCATGACAAGCAACATGAAGGACATCAGTTATAAAGTGTCACACAGATTTCAGTTAGACAGTCATATAGCCATATGTAGCCAGCTTCCTACTGAGCAAATATCATAAGCTAGTTGTGAGCTTAAATGACTACAACACATATGAAGTATCAACATGTCTCCATTATGATATTTCCATCTTTGAGATGTCTGTTTGACTTATTTAATGCTGAATTAATCAGAGATCTTAGTTTTTGAGAACACCTATGCCCAACACATCATTTGGGACCAGATGAAACTGGCCTGTACAACTAAACGCACTAGTATTGGTCTCAGTATTGAGACCAATACTGATACGTGATGTGATGTGGGTTTCTACCAAACCTAGAAACCCACATCATTAACACATCATTAAAATATCACTTACCTTCAATATTTATAGCACCATGAGCCTTGTGTGGGTGAGTTTGTTTCGACTGCCAGAGTGACGCACATATCTCTGGTTCTATTTGTAGTCGTTTATTTTGTAATCTATTTTGTGTGTGAGGGGGGTAATATTAAATTTCAGGGGGGCTTCATCAATCTATGGTTGAGACTAATGCATTTTTCCCTTTGTAAATCTCTTCCATATTGTGGCTATTAGCACTTATCTAAGGCACATGGTGCAGTTCCTCAGATTTACCAAGTGCTATATTTGGAAGGTTTTCATGGCATTGCTGGAGTTTCCTTCTTCAGACCATCAACATTTTAGCATATGTTCCATTAGGATGCATTTTAGTCCCATTATCTATCTGCCATGAAAACTGGAGTGAAATGTTATCATCACTCCTCCCATCCCCTGCTGATTCAATTTGCCAGCAACTATTTAAAAATGCTTGAACTTCACATTATATGAATACTGTACTGAAGCAACACCATTTATTCTGGAGATGATAGATAGTGCTAGAAGTTACTGCTTTCCCCATTATAGATTGTGTTGGTTTGTTTGATGTACCCCACCTCTTGCATGTAGCAAGCTGGGAAAAGATCACAGACCCATGATCCACAAAGCGAATAGGCGCCTGGAGACGAGGTGATCGTGATTGTCTCATCGACAAGAAAATAAATGGATGGATGGAATTTCATGTACAGGATTATTTCTCTTAGTTCTCTCTTGTTCTTAACTGGTTCTACTTTTGTTACTAGGTGAAATCTAACACCCTAATTACTGCGTTAGATGTCATACAGTAGGAAACAGCACATAAAGTCCACCCCCAGAATGGTTCTGCCTTTTTATTATAATCAAGACTGGTTTAGCAATGTCGCTAAATTTGTTAGTCCACTTAGCTGACTCAAAACCTGGTACACTGCAATTTCTCTACATATCAGGTACACCAAGTTTTGTAAATCTTAATTTCACTCCAGAGCATGAATACTTTAACAAGTCTTCAACTTTATCATCCCTTATCAACATGTTTTTCAGGGCAACCTGTACATATTTGAATCAATCTTAGCGAAGTCTCTCCACTGTAATTTCTTATGCTGTTGTTTAATCTACTACACGATACTGTTTGTGCTTAGAATCCTAATATGAAAAGTAACAAGTAAATGTACCTTGTAAATAACTAGTAAAACAGTACCCTATTAACTGCTTAGAGTTAACAGTAAAACAAATGCTTTTGATGCACAAATTGACAATGCATTAGACAAGCTGCTGTGTTGCGACCAACACCATGCATGACCAACTGAGTTATAAATAGCTGAATAGATCCAACCAGGCTGGTAACTGATCTATAATCTCTACTCTCTTTTCACATCCTATCAACCACTTCATCCCATACAGTTTGTTGTATTTCCCCAAATAATGACAAGGTTTTCATCTGATGGGAAAAGAATTTTAATGCAATATTTTTTTCCAAAGACAAAATGCATATTACAGATCATTTGGTTATTTCTGTTAAGTAGTGATTTCAGTTTTATCAGCAAAGTAAAACAGAATAATTTTGGAATATTTTTATAACAAGATCACGATGAAAAAATTATGACATAGTGACCAACGAAAGTTAACAGCAATCAAACATAAATCTCTCTTATGACACTTGAAGACAGGCTCAAGCAATAACAGCATCTGTGCAAATGTAAGGGAGACATTTCAAGCAAAGTCTTTGTGGCCTTTGGTGTATGAAGGGTCCAGGAACCGGGGTTGTCCTTGGCTGTGGGAAGTAGGTTAGCTGAAGGGGGTTTTGAAGGGTTGGAGATGACAAGGCAAACAAGAGTCATATTTTACAGAGGTAATTATAATAAAGTGCCAGAAAACCATGAACCTGAGATCGAAATACATTGTAAATGCGTATGCATGATTGTGTATCTACATTGTGTTGTGTTGTGTGTCTGTGAGTGTGGCCCATTGGTTTAAAGAGTGTGAGTGTGAAATTCAGGTTGTTCTAACTTTAGAAGCTTCGTTACAAGGTGCTACAGAGTAGTCCCTGAACAGGGTCTGTCAGTCAGCGCCGAGGGCCTCACATGAAGATGTCTATATGTAATACCATCAATGCTTAGAATTACAGGCAAGCTTAAGACTCAGATGAAATAGAAAGGTGTTTTCAAGGAAGCGAAAGCTTTAAGGCAGGTTGGGGAGAGGGTAATGAGGACTGAGGCACATAAACCGAGGGGTTGGGTGCAAAAGAGTAATGGAAGGGAACAAATGGGGAATATGTTATGTCAGCATGTCCCAGAGGCAGCAGCAACACAAAGCTGTCCAGCAGGCTGTCAGGCACGTGTCTGCTGTGTCGTCTCTCCTCCTGTCCTCCACCACATACACTGGAGACATAAAAAGGAGAGAAGTGTAGGAGGAAAGAATAGAAGTTGACAAGGTGTTGGAAGAAGGGAAAAGAAAAGGAGACAATTCAAAGAAAGCAATTAGTGATTCCTTCTCTAAAATTGTACAAAAAAACATAATTTTCAGAATCAATGTCAAGTCTTCAGCAGTGAGTTCAACTGTAACCATGGCTGCTATGATTTTCCTCTAATTACGCTCTCCATGTGAGACACGTCACCATGGCAATATCATAGCAGCCCAGAGCCATGATCAGACAGAGTTGCAGTTGAGTAGCATTAGCCCTGCTCTGACGTATAATTAAACCAATGAAATGAGAGCTTACAGAACAACACACCACCATCCCCCAACAAGGCATTTCCATTTACTTCATCTTCCGTCAATATATCTAAATTAGTCATGTGAAAGGATTGCGTTACTCATTTGTGAACGTTACCATCTGTTCCAGACAAGAAAAAAAGGTCGAACAACAGGCTTGAACAAATACACCTTCACGTCCCAGTGTTGCTGATTAATGATTCATGTGGAGGACACCCACCTAGCTTTTCTCAGCAAGGCACAGTGACTAATTAAACTTGGGAGTGTGTGACCAAGGTGACCAGCAGGGTTGGGTGATATGTAGTGCACTGCATATCAGGCTCAGAGGTACGTCCAGCCTTCTAATGTTGAGGTAAAGTCACCTGATCCATTTCAGTCACATACCACTCATGAACAGACTTATGAATGACTCTTGGTTCCATGGCTTCAATTGGGAGATGTGAGCAAGTGGCAGGTTTGCCAGCTTTTATAGTATTTTAAGCTAACCAAATGAACTCACAAAGTGCCAGGTACAGAAACGCTCTTGCACCACGACAAATACACTTTAAATAATAATTTAGTTTAATTAGTTATCCCATTTTTTAATAAAGAAATTAAGAACCCATTTTGGTTAGTCTGGCCATTGATCCCAAAGTCAGATAGTATGGTTCGGTGGAAATAAACCGTGATTTAATCATGTTAGATGTTTTTTTTCTGTATCTCTGCCTTTCTGAGGCTCATTGCAATGACTTACAGACTTATGACAGAGTAGCTCCAGTTGCAATGTTAGTAGTAAGTTAGCCCAGTCTGTGCAGATGACGGAACAGGTTGCGATAAGAGCCCTTTGTTTTTAACAAAATCTTTAAAATTTGATCAAACATGCCATAAGCAAACATGCCAGCAGCCTATACTAATAGTAATTATAGTTCATCTGATCTCATCGGTCATGTGATCAGTGCAGCCCTATTCCCATTATATAGGAAACAAAATATGCTCACTAAAATTTGTGTAATTTCAATTCATGGCAGCAGAATCACTTAATTCCACAAGTAAAATATGACAACTATGACAATAGGTGAAATATTTATACCTTCTGCATATTTTCTTCGACTTAACTACTTCCAATTAAAACACAGTATTATTAACTTGAACTCATTAGCGGCTTTCCAACCATTATGTCTGACATCTTCATGAATTCGGCATGTCAGGGGATCAGGAACTCCTTTATTATACAGACGTTTTATTTAGGCAAAATTACACTGTTATTTGATTATGCTTCTGTCTAACAAAATTAATGTTACTCAAATTACCCTACAGCAATACAGGCACAACTTCACAATGATAACTATACTGTATGTTAGATAAAGCATTCATTCGCTAACTCAATCCAAAAAGTCCGGCTGTCAGTTGAGAACTCCATTTCATGATATGCAAGTCAAAAAATAAGTTAGCTACCCAAATTAGCAAATTCAAAAAGGGACACTTCTTTTATCTATTAAGCCAGCAAAACAATTATCCAACAACTCCATGTCACCTTCTTCTCCAATGGTCATTGTATTATTCTTAGCTACATAGGATGGCGACAGAGCTGGTTAGCTGGATGGCAGCTGGTTGTCCAGGTTAAATTGTTCAACAATTTAATTTTGGAAAACAGGTGAACTATGAATGATAGACTATTTGGCTCATTGTAGGGATTGGAATGCTAAGCAATGATCACTCTTAGGAAGAACTGAGCCTTCATCACCAGAGACTAACATGAGATGTTACATTTTCTAAAATATTTAAATACTAACTAACTAACTCACAACAATTTAGCACTGATAAAACAAATAATTACTTTGTGGGTAAAAAAAAACCCTATGCGGTATTTTATAACTATCAATCATTTATAAAAATGTGCATCACCTGAAAATTGATTCACTTGTGCTCAGTACCTGATTTACAGTGAATCACAGGTCAATAAATCATCATCCATGCGAGGTAGATCTCCAAGTGAAATGACCAGAACATCTTTTCTTTCTGATACATGCAAACCAAAGATTTATTTACAAAGCCTTGTGGACTTCATGGAGAGCTTTGGTTACCAGCTGAGGAGACCTGTTGTACATTTATGAGGATACTGTGTGTCACTGCTCACCTGTGTTTTTCGGAGGTTCCCCATACGCAGGCCCAGGACCGGGTCCCCCCTGCCAACCATACTGTGGTTGTCCAGGGTAACCTTGATAAGGAGGCTGGCCTGGGCCAGGATAAGGACCACCTGGGCCTGGGTATGGACCACCTGGGCCCATAGGTCCAGCAGGGTAGTTGGGGTAGGCTGGATTAGGTTGTGGAGGGTAAGCCTGAGGTGGGTAGCCTTGTGGAGGTGGGCCTGCGTACCCGGGAGCAGAAGGACCGTCATTTGAGTATGGTGGGGGCTGCTCAAAATTCATCTTTAGTTTTAACCTAAAAAACAAGAAGAAAAGCAGTGATGCTGTAAGTAATGACACTTTTTCCTTTGAATTTTGTCATTCAGTACCACATCTATAGCGACTGCAGGTAGAAGTTGTGTGTCCCATCAACACCAGCAGAAAAACACAATATAATACAAAATACTTCAAATAAAAACATGTTTCTATAATGAGTATAGTATAGTATACTATAGTACAGTATTGTATAGTATTGTATAGTATAGTATAGTATAGTATAGTATAGTACACTATAGTATAGTGTAGTACAATGGATTTATTTGTTAATCATGGTTTTCAGTTATCTTTTATTTGTACATGAAATGGATCTACTTGCCATTTTGTTTGAAAGATCAGAACAATGTGTGGCATTGTGTGGATTGTGAGAAAACCAAAGTCACAGGACCAGAACATTATCAGAAAGTCAAAGACTGACGCAGCAGTTTCACAGAACAAAAAATTAAAGGATGTAGTTAACTTTCTTTAACTTCCCTAATCCGTCAGCTCATTTACTGCCATTCCACACCATTGTAGTTTCAGAGCTATAGTGTCCACACATAGGACAGCAACAGGATATGCTGTTTTAGTTAACAGAAGTTGTCTTAGAAGCCTAGCCTTTTACGAGCCTAATGGAGCAGTTGGCATCAGCATCAGATAAACAAATGAATCACGAGATAAGAGGATAGAATGAGACAAAAGTGAGCATAGAGCCTTCAACTGCTTCGATATTCATACCTTTTCCTTTACTGAGAAACACACTGGTGTAAAAAGTAGAGCGTCAAATCAGAAGTTTCAAGATGGCATCAGCAAATAATATATGTTTAAGAAAGAAGACTAAAGGAATTATTTTATTATCATCGATATTGCTGTCGCTCTGTGAACTTTTTTAGTGTTTATCGTGTTCAGAAAGAACAATTCAAAATGTCCAAAGGTTCTCCTCCCCTTTATGCTACAACTCATGAGAGGGTGTTGCATTTCCCATCCTACCACCAACAACTTCTGATAAGGTACATCCTGGTGCAGCTCCAGCCACACGGAAGCCTTCATTGCTGGATTAGCCATACACAAAGAAAATCATCAACTACCTGCTACTGTAGTGTGCTCACTGTGACTATAAAGTAGACAGCAGATTCTTACATAACTGGTAGACAAAATTAAAAATGGTTGCCAGCACCTTTATCTGTATTGTGAAACCAGTATCAGATTTATTATGTTCAAAGTATAACATTTGACTTTTTATCTCATGTATTACACAACTAAGTATTGCTGCTCTATTAACAACTATGTTTGAGTGAAATTTGGATGGTGTTATTGTGACAGGAATGTTTTTCTAATTTCTTCCAGCAAAAGCAATGTACTACTGCAGTGACACTAAGTGAGTGTATTCACACACCTACTGACAGATGGCGTGGCTACTATAGGTTCAAGGAGGAGCAGAATTATCCCTGGTGAGGTGTTTCCATAGTAATTCAAAGCAGTTAAATACCATGATTAAGAGGGGTCTCTTTCTCCTCTTAAATAGTGACAATACTTTCATGGCTGTCACACTTCTGTTCCTTCACCTCTCTTACTAATGAGTGGTCCATTTCTTCATTGCATACCAATAAAACATCTATCACACTGTAAAATACTGTCTAAAGTCCACAATTTTTTCACCTTGATTTTATTGCATCCATATAAACCTGACATTAAAATACGATAAATTTTTGGTCAGAGGTGATCTACAAACTTCGAAATCGTGCTTACTGCCTAAATGTCCATTTTCAATGTTCATTTGCATGTTTGTCATATGCTGTTCCTTTGTTTGACTGAGGAAGCTCAACCAGTGTTTTCACAACAGTATAATGGTGGTAATACACCAACACACACAGGGTGGAAACCTGAGACACCTCTATCTACTCTATTAAATCCCTCTGAACATGATTTCATGCATATATTGACAAAGCAGTATAAAGGTCCAGTCAATTTACTAACATGCGCGTGATTATGATGGTAGCATTATAATAAAAAGGACACTTGGATCTTATTAACCTCAATCAAAAAGAATTCCTCTGTAGATAATGAAAGGACTGACGGCTGATGTCGAGGTAGAACATATACTAAATATGTTTGTTATGTAAAATGCAAATATCTGACATGACAATGGGAGAGATGGAATTATGAATGAACACATTCCTATTTTAATACACAAGTGTGAAGAAAAGAGGTACAAAATGATGATGTGAATTTCAAGACATTATGCCCTGAAGAATTATTACTCAAGAGCACATTAAGTCATTAGTTTAATGGCTTCAAAGGGCAGGTCTCAAGAACAAGTCTATGCAATCCAGGTTTATACAAATAGGTTTCTATTCAAATGAGCCTGTGCTTACACTGACCGTGTTACCTGGCTGCATGTGTTTACTTTCACTCTCTCCGGAGATAACATGGGATGCTGTGAGGTTTGCTGTACATTAAGACCCCATTGGGCCTAATTAGGCAGGATGAGAACAAAGTGTCTCACTGAACTCAAACAGCTATCAGCAAAGGCAAAGAATCAACCAAACCACGACAAAATAACAGCACAAAAATACATTACTGATGCTTAAAACCTACGCAACATTTAGCCCGTTAATATTACTAATTAAGGCTATTAAGCTAGTTTATATTCGCTTAAATTTAGTATTACAGAATATTACAGTATTAGTATTAGCTGATGATCATCGATATTTATAGTAGTACTGTGACATTTGAGGTGAGGTTATTAATACATTTTAAAAAATATATGCTGATAGCATAGGAAGTAGTACCTGAGGCCCCAACCAATAATAGCCGTCTAGTGCTATCAGCACCGTAAGTTCATGATAAACGAGCCGACTAAACATAGAAAATAAGAATTACAGACATTTGAGAGCCACCCACCTTTGAATAAATAGTATTTCAGTGTTTGTCAGTATCAACAATTCCGTTGAAGTGAGACACTTGTTCTGTCTTCAGTAGTTGTCGGTTTTACCGCATTGACCGATCCTCTGCTGGAGAAAACTCAGTGCGAATAGCGTCTGAAGTGACGTGACGTAATTTTTAGTCTCTGGCACCGAGCGGAGAGCAACAAAATACCGGATTGGCTACTTGAATAACCGCTGGTGATTGTGACCAATCAGAAGCCAGCGCGATGACCAAAGGGACGTCAGGGAAAAACAGGGGCTCCTGGTCACCTGACTTCATAAATAGATAAATGGGTTGACATCACCAATTCCGTGACGAAATGAATGCAAGTGGATGACTATAGCCCTGATTAGTTATCAGTTAACGCATATGAGTGACTAATAAACGTTAATCATTACATAGTGCCCTGTTTTCAGCCGTTGAATTTGATTTTAGATGTTAATACACCGATTATGACTAAATAAAAAAATTATATAATAAAATAAATTATATTATTTGAAAATCATTGACGGTTTCAGAGTTTTTGTTCAGCTACATCGTTGTGTTTTTGGTCACGGTACAACAGCAGACCTGAGTAAGGTGCATTACAGGTTATGTCTCACCAGATGTCGCACTCTCCTCAGTCAATTCTTCTCTGCAGAACTGGTTCGTCTGTTCTCTACTGTTCTCTACTGGTATGTTGGTTAATATGTTGGGAAATTAGTGTTTTGTTTTTGAATTGGTAAATGGAGCTATGAAAATCACATTGTCTTACAGTGGAAGAGGGATTTACCTTGCCTACCATGTGGGCCCCCTGCTATCTGTTCTTTTCTACTCTTCATATGGTTTGGTTGTTTAGTTGGCCATCTCTCCTTAGTTGAAATCTTTCTTTACAATGTCTCGTTTTTTAGTATACGTCCTGTCCTGTCAGTTTTTCTCTTGTGTGTTTATTTATCTAGTATTTATTTATGTGTATTCCAATCACTATATATTTTAAATTTTATTGACATATACACTTAGGGGCGGCAGTTGTTAAGTGGTAGAGCAGGCGGTAATGTTCCAATATCGCCCGTTTGATTCCCGCTCCCGCCCAAAAAAAAACACCCGGAGTATGAGCTGACAGTGGGAGGTGTCAGCTTACCTCCGGAGCACTTCCGAGGTGCACTTGATCAAGGCACCGTCCCCACTACAAGTTGCTCATTTGGGCGCACCAAGCAGGAGCTGCCCGCCACTCTACCTCCCATTTCATTGCATACAGGCCCCTGGTGTGTGTTTGTATGTTCAGGGCCTCTACACACTAATATATATGCATGTGTGAATTACTAACACTACAGTGTGCTATTAATTTCCCCAAGGGGATCATTACAGTGTCAGTCAGTCAGTCATTTTCTTAACCGCTTAATCCGCTTACGCGGGTCGTGGGGGAGCCGGTGCCTATCCCTGTCCCGGCAGTCTCAGGGCGTGAGGCGGGGGACACTCCGGGCACGACGCCAGTGTACCGCGGAGCCACACAGAGACAAACAACCACTCACACACACATTCACTCCTATGGTCAATTTGGGACCGGCCTAATCAACTTAAAGCGCATGCTTTTGGAGGTGGGAGGAAGCCGGAGAACCCGGAGAGAACCCACGCAGACACGGGGAGAGCATGCGAACTCTGCACAGAGCGGGACTCGAACCCGGGTCCGCCGTGTTGTGAGGCGACAGTGCTACCCACTGCGCCACCGTGCCGCCATCATTACAGTGTATAAAATAAAATAAAAAACCCAAGACAATATAAATTTAAAATTAAAATTTAATGTAAACTTAAGACAATGGGACTATAAAATTACTCTGATCAACTCACCACCCGCCGGGGAAACCATAGAGGACCGGTGCAGTGTGGATTGGGTGGCAGTCGTCAGCATGGGGCTCGACGATCCTATCCCCAGTCAAACAGTCTAGCTCTATGGACATGGAATGTCACATTGCTGGGGGGAAAGGAGCCAGAGCTTGTGAGGGAGGTTGAGAAGTACCGACTAGACGTAGTCGAGCTCACCTCCACCCACAGCTTAGGCTCTGGAACCCAAACCCTTGAGAGGGGCTGAACTCTCCACTTTTCTGGTGTTGCCCAAGGTGAGAGGCGGTGAGCTGATGTGGGCTTGCTTATAGCCCCACAGCATAGCCATCATATGTTGAGTTCACCCCGGTGAACGAGAGGGTCGCGTCCCTGCGCCTTCGAGTTGGGGATAGGTGTCTCACTGTTGTTTCAGCCTACGGGCCAAACAGCAGTGCAGAATACCCGGCCTTCTTGGAGACCCTGGGAGGGGTACTTAATTGTGCTCTGACTGGGGACTGTATTGTTCTTCTTGGGGACTTCAACGCTCATGAGGGCAATGACAGTGGAAAGGGGTGATTGGGGTGAATAGCCTCACAGATCTGAAGACAAGTGGTGTTCTGTTATTGAACTTCTGTGCTAGTCAGTTTGTCCATAAGGAACAACTTGTTCAACCACAGGAACACAGAACATAAGTACACAGAGAAAGCAGAGCCTGAGGTCTCAGAGGTGGACCCATCCATAGCCCAAGCTGAAGGTGGTCAAACTCCTTGGTGGCAAAGCACAGGGGTTGGATGAAATTCACCCTGAGTACCTCAAGTCTCTGGATTTGCGGGGACTGTCATGGTTGACACATCTCTGCAACATCACATGGCAGTCGGGGACAGTACCTCTGGATTGGCAACAGAGGGGCGGTGGTCCCTCTTTCATAAGGGGGACCGGAGGGTGCGTTCCAACGATAGGGGGATCACACTCCTCACTCTTCAGGAGTGGAGGATTAGACCTGTAGTCGCACCGTGGATTCAGGAGGAACAATGGGGTTTTTGTCCCAGTCGCAGAACACTGGATCAGCTCTACACTCTCCATTGAATGCTCGAGGGTTCATGGGAGTTTGCCCAACCAGTCCAAATGTGCTTTGTGGATCTGGAGAAGGCATTCGATTGTGTCCCTCGTGGTATCTTGTGGGGAGTGCTTCGGGAGTATGGGGTTCGGGGCCCTTTGTTGAGGGCTGTCCGGTCCCTGTATCATCAAAGCTGGAGTTTGGTTCGCATTGCCAGCAGTAAGTCAGACCTGTTCCAGGTGTATGTTGGACTTCGGCATGATTGCCAAAGTCCAACATGCACCTGAACTCTATCACCGGTTGTGTTCATAATCTTTATGGAGAGAATTTCCAAATGCAGCCGGAATCTGGATGGAGTCCCGTTTGGGGACCAAAGGATGTCATCCCTGCTTTTTGCAGACAATATTGTCCTGTTGGCCTCATCAAACCTGGACCTTCAGCGTGAACTGGAATGGTTTGCAGCTGAGTGTGATGCGAGTGGGATGAGGATCAGCACCTCTAAATCCGAGGCCATGGTTCTCGACAGGAAAAGGGTGGTGTGCCCTTTAAATATCTTGGGGTCTTGCTCACATGTCAGGGAAGGATGGAACGTGAGACTGACAGACAGATCGGTACAGCTTCCGCAGTGATGCAGTCGTTGTATAGGTCTGTCGTGGTGAAGAAGGAGCTGAGTCGTAAGACGAAGCTCTCGATTTACCAGTCAATCTACGGTATCTATCTATCTATCTGTCTGTCTGTCTGTCTGTCTGTCTGTCTGTCTGTCTGTCTGTCTGTCCGTCCGTCCGTCCGTCCTTCCGTCCGTCCATCCGTCCGTCCATCTGTCTATCTACTGTACATGCCATTCAGAAAAGGTGACTCTACGATGCACTGGCGTCGTGCCCGGAGTGTCCCCTTTCTCACACCCCAAGTCCGCTGGGATAGGCTCCAGCGACACCGTGACCCATGACAGTGGAAGAAGCGGGTATTGAAAATGTATGTATGTAATCGTGTACAAAAGTACAACCAGACTGAATTGACTCACTTCTTGTTATGACAAGAAGTAACGGGGTCTCTGTGTTATTTTTTGTAGTTCACAATAAAGAGAGTTCACAGAGAGGAGGACAGATGCAGACACTTGTAAATACATGCTGCTACAGTGCTTACCAAAGTGTGAACATGTGCAGCACAAAACAGTCGGTGGTGGAAGAAAAACAAAGGCACATGTATAAATGTTAAAGTGAAAAAATACTTTGTAACAAAAAGAGCTCCTTTGCTCTCAATTCTGAGAAAGAGCAAAAGTGCTGTCATATCAAGAACTCTAGGTGAGACACCGGTGCACCGCAGAACCACATGAAAGACATAAACACACACGCACACTCAACAGTTTTGCTGTGCAGCAGCATTGCTACCACTGCGCTACAGCTCGCCCCAAAAACAAATTCCAGCTATTAGTTTTTGATATTAGAAACGTAAAAGAAGCTCTGTTACGCCACAGTTTTTTGTTCACTGTTGCTATGGAGATAGTCTATTAGCCGTTGAGTGCTACCTTCATGTGCTCATAATGCACTCGGAGATACTGAGCCATGGACTCAACTGAAGAGGAAATAGAATTATGACAATCCTTACTATTTGGACGGGTTGACGACTCTTGGATGACTGGAAAAGACTTTTTTTTAAATGGCTTATGCCATATCAGTATGGTTTATATGAACAACATGGAAGAAGATATTACTTTGATCTGTGGACTTTTAAAATCACTTGAACATTGAATGTCATGAAAACATCAAAGTCTTTGACGAGAGTTGACCATCAGCCACATCAAACCGTCTCAATCCAAAAACAGGCACTTCAGATGAATTGGCTTGTCTCAAATTGTCAGTAGATGTTAGTGTGTGTTTGTGTGACTTATATGTGGCTCCATGGTGCACCGGCATTGCACCCGGAGTATCCCCTGCCTCACACTCCAAGTTCGCTGGTGAAGGCTCCAGCAATCCCGCAACCTGCAACAGTGGAAGAAGTGAGTGCTGAAGATGAATGATTGGTGGTGTTACAACTAGATACAGTTTCTAATAATGCATTATGTTTTCTATTATATTATTTGATAAAACAGTTTTATGTATATTAATAATCTGTAAAGGAGCCATTAACTATAGCTCTCCAATAAACACCTATGAATGTACCACATATATTAGAGTTAGGGGACGGGACAGTGAGCCATTTTCCCAGTTCTTCCATCAGACATGACGTTACATGAGTACAGCATGAATATAGTAGCTATAGTTCTGTCAACCAGCCAACATGATGGCTGCCATGGACTGAGGAACTTAAGCGCTACCCACTGTGTAGCCACGTGATAAGGTTTGCATAATGATTGCATGCAGAAATACAAATGGATAGAGTTTAAGGGCGTTGCCTCTCTGAAACAAGTACCTGATCTTTAACATATGTAGTCCGCTATTTTTACAATCAGTACAGAGTTATACAAGGAAAAGATGTTAATGACTCATGCTATTAAGGGGAACATATTGTGCAATAAACAGACAACAGCTGTTAACAGACTGATGTTAGACTATCCTGCACAGAGAAATAGCAAAGAAATCATAAACTTTATTCGGAGCTGAATACTCGGCAACTTTGCTCTGCAACTTCGCCAATTCTGTGTAGTTCTTCGAAATAGGGCAAGGTTTGTTTTCATTATGGTTTAAGCTGTAAAGATAATTCAGAAGTAAGATAAGATAAATGTTTTCTTGAACACAGATTGATCTGTTAAGAACAGCACCCAGCATACGTAAGGTACAGAACATACATAGGTTGTCAGCCACACACCAAATATCATCAGTCATCCACAGCAGAACTGACCAATGTAAATGCATCGGACTGCCAACGTCCAAAAGGATTGTGCAATTTCTTCATACATTATATAATATAAATATGTGTAACTGTATATGTAACATTTATAATGTATGCAGAATTACTGAAGAATTGTAGGGATTTATGTGTAGTTTTACCGTTTCTATGGTTAAACCATTAAAAGCAAAGGAACAAAGTAACAGGTGCTTAACTCTGTTTTTGAAACATTTTAATAACTTCATTATAGCCCTTTACTAGTACTCCACAACAGGAGCTTAACAGGCTCAAACCGAGGATGAAATATGCTTGTATGAATCTGATGTCATCTAAAAAACAAGCTGTGTTTCAGGTTTAATGTAAAAGCACAGCACTGATCAAATAATCAAATACAGGATACACATTTTACTTGGGTATTCAACAAATGTCTATATAGACATATATGTCTATTGAGCTGGTTGAATTCCTGCAATGCAAGTGTGTAAGTAAATGAAATGCAAGTGTAGTTTTGTAAGTGTGCTCATGTTTGATACTTCACTGCAGCACCTGCCCCCTCCGATGTTGTGTGTTTGAGTGTCTGTTTACACCGTCACCCAGGCAATTCACCCTCAGCATGTACTAACAGCTCTGACGGGCAGATGACAAAAATAGACCATCGTCCACCATCTCTCCCCCAACTCTCTTACAGGGAATGTGGAAGGGGAGTGGGGAGTGTGAAGGAGATGAAAAGGGGGAATATAATGCTTATGTAAAAGGGCAGTTAGGCAAGTTTACCAGAGTTCATATAGGAGGCTGGCTGTCTGGAGTGAAGCTGTTTACACCACTGCAAGCCTGGAAACATCAGGGAAACATTTCATGGAAGCACTGAAGACAAGTCGTTTACTGCTTTTTGAGTTGATGGTCAAAGTTTTGACGAGGAGCAAGCAGAACCTTTTGCCATATTCATTTCAGACAATTATTTTTCCCTTAGCATTACCACTGAATACTCTTTTTCAGTTCTAAATTACATGTAATTATACTCTGTGACGTTCACAGTATAACGGCATGATGGTTTATAGAATGCATGCAAAAAAATAAGCTATGGATCAGTGATTATACCAAAATAGTACTTTCATGTTGACAATATGTCACTGTCACAAACCAAATGATAAAACTAGCAGAAAAGACCTCCACAACTCTGGCCAGTGGAAAGTTGCTGTGAACACTTCATGTTATTTATTTTTATTTTTTTATTTATTTACTTTATTTATTTATTTCAGGACATGTTATTACAGCTTCACCTTCATCACTTTTGCAACATAAACATCCGAAAAAGAAAAAAAAAACGGGTAGAAGCCATTTGGCTTGTAAAATTCCCGTCCCCAGAATCAACAACATCTCTCTCATTACAACATGTTATCAACCAAATTCATACCTTAAATGTCACAATACACAGTGATATTTTTCACAGGCATAGCACATGTAGTTTAATAAACCATAACAATCTGAGATATTAACGATCATTTACGAAGTATAACCTTGCAAAGTCAAGTTTTTAAAAGCTTTTTTAATGGCAGATAGAGTTCCTAGACTTCTAACTTCATTGTCCAGTTTGATCCAAAGTTTGACACCAGTAAAAGATAATGAAAATGTTTTTACTGTAGTTCTTGCTTTCTTCTGTAAAAATGTTGTGTTTCCTCTCACTTGATAGCTGGATTCATTAATCTGAAGCTTTTTTTCCCAAATAACATATGTTTAATTTTTGTTAGATTCAGTGATAATTCGTTTATATCACACCATAATTGCAGCTTGGCCAAGTCCTCATTTACTGTCTGGGCTAATTTATATATATCATCTCTTTTGCATAGTCATATAGTCTCTTTTAAAAAATTATTGTAAATATATTGTAATTGTAGAAACCTTCCGTGAATTTCTCTTTTGACATTACATCAAAGTCGTGTGGCAATTATTCACAGACTATCTTTAACACATATAAAGTGGATGTCATGTTCTCTGCAGACTGAAATTTATTTCACATTCATTCTGTACATCAGGGACTATTTTTCCTGTCTTTAGACTTGTATTCACAGCGATGACAAGACATTTATGTCAATGAAGTCCATGACTATTTTATCAATAAAGAATTTTTTTTTAATTTACCGTTCAGGCCCTTAACCTTAACCTACAGTATTGTTGTACAAGTTGTTACATCAGTTGTCTCCATTGGTTGTCATTGATACACTCAGTCATAACGGGTCAGGCGCTGAATAAGTATGCATAAGGAAATGTTTTTTAGACAATGTGTTCATGCTTTTAAATGTGTAGAGATGGTCATTTCAACAGAAAACCTTGCTACACCAATTTTCTGACATCATAGCTACTGGTCATTTATCAAATTTGCAGTGGAGTCATCCATTTTCCTGGATGTCTCTAATAATTTAGTCATAGATGTATAAATGTGTGGGGAGGCACTGGTTGGTGAAATTTATGCAAGTATCATATCAAGTTTAAATTCCTTCAAATCTACATCTCAGTCTAAATGTTGCTTTGACTTAGGTGTTCTGTACTTCCGGAGAGCCATTAGTCCTACCTGTTGGGTATTTTTTTCACAAGAATATTTGTAGCTTAGCCAAGGAGACTTCAGGCAGGGACATGCCTCCTCTGCATCTTTACTTGGTGAATTATTCTTTCCTTTTCAATGTCTCCTGGCACATCTATCACTGTGATACCTTATCACATGTATCGTTGTGCCTGCATGTCCTGTCTGGGTACTTTTCACAGTAAGATTGTGACATGCAGCAAGTTTTGTGGTCATAAGAAAATCAAGATGGAATGAAAATAAGTACACATCTAAACACGTTCTCAGCCTTTTTATAAAAAGGAGACCATCACAGCTTGTTCACCAGAGGTCAGTCATTAGTTGTTAGAAGCTTGCCAGTGGTATCTACAAGGCCATGGGACTGGAACAGCTGAGCTGATTGACCCACATCATTAAATCACATGCTGCATGACACAGAGGGGCCTGCTTACATTTTCTCTTTTGATTAAGGAAGACATATCCTAAGATATGATCAGCACTAAAATAAATGTTTATGCCACATCTGCTTCAACATATATGATATATAAATCAATAGTTACATGTTTATGATAACTGTCTGGTCAATACCATTTGATGTCGTGCCCCACTCCCAGATTGCAGAGTGCTTTTGGTATGTCTGGCCTTTGTATAGCAGCTGCCCTCATTCCTTACAGCCGGGCCTGCTCCTGCATTCAGCCTCTCTAATCTCCAGTTGAGTGTCTGGTACAAGTGGTCATACTTAGCCCTGACCCTGGTCATAGCTGGAGAGGCTGAATGCACAACGCTCATCGGTCTGGTGCTCTTCAGCCTTTCAACAACGTGTTAATGGTGCACTTTTAATTCCCTGTGTTTGTTTCGAAATATTGGGGGTGGGGGGGGGTTTACCAGTCATGTGTGTCAGATAACCATGTATTAAGATATTTCAGACTGTTCAATAATCAATAACATGAACCTGAAATTATTTTGAGCAACGAGAAAAGGAGTGTGACCTAAATCCTAATACTTTAACCCAGGGAACACAGTTGAACCCTTTGGTGCATATTCTCAAAGGTTGTATGCTCATTATCATTTTTAATTGTCACATATAACCTTGTTCTGTATTTATGGTCTGTAGTTATGCCCTTTATTCTGTGCTCTTCTCTGGTAAAACTTACTGGAAATGATAGTTGCTGGTGGGCACATTCCTTTAATTACAAAGATTTTTGGTATATAGTACTGTTTATATATCTAATATACACTTCTAGCGTATTTGAAGCTTTTTGAACTGGAAAATGCTGTTTTGTATTTTGTGATAGTCCAGAACCTGAAGACAAAAAAATTCCATTGGCAAAAAAACATGATTGTCATAGTAACTGATGTGCTGGTAACTTTAGAGACTGTAATGATGAAGCAGACATACAGTGTAAATGTGTCACAACTAACATTTGAAATGCCATCACATAGACTGCACCACCTTTGATCCATCTTTGCTCTGTCAGTCCATGCATGCATTTTCTATCTCATTCAATTTCTTGTGATGCACATTTCTGAGGCTACATGTTTTTCTACTACCCTTCAAATACAGTTAGACCCATCGACTTTTCTAAAGATACAGTAGATGAACTGATCAGGAATTAGCCCTGTATTGTTCTTAAAATTATCTTTGAGCTCATAGAAGATAGATAGATAGATAGATAGATAGATAGATAGATAGATAGATAGATAGATAGATAGATAGATAGATAGATAGATAGATAGATAGATAGATAGATAGATAGATAGATAGATAGATAGATAGATAGATAGATAGATAGATAGATAGATAGATAGATAGATAGATAGATAGATAGATAGATAGTGTACATATCCACTGCTCAGGCATTGCATAATGAATAAATACTGGATAAACACCAGGAGAAAAAGAAACACTGACATCACAGGACATACCACAAGACATACACTACACTAACAGACACATGCAGCATGAACAGGACATATACTAAACTATAACTAGAATATAAACAGTATAAAATTAAAATATAAACAGTATAAAATTAAAATTAAATCCATTTAACCGCATGCTGCCCTCGCCACCTCCCCCACGCTCCTCCTGAGAGAGTAATTGTACCCCCTGATGGCACGGGGCACGAAGAAAGACCTCAGCCTCTCTGTGGAGGTGCTGTGTGACAGCAGTCTGCCGCTGAAGGTGCTTCTCTGCTGGGAGAAGGTGGTGTGCAGGGGGTGGCTGGAGTTGTTCTTGATAGCCTTAACTTTAGACATGGTCCTGCTCTCCAGAACTGTCTCCACAGAGTCCAGGCTCAGCCCGACTACTGAGCCCGCTCTGCAGATGAGTCTGTTAAGACGGTCCATATCTCTTTTCCTGGCCCCACCACCCCAACACACAATGGCGTATGACAGCACACTGGAGATTACGGACTGATAGAACATGAGAAGGAGCTTAGGACAGATGTTGAAGGAGGCCAGCCTCCTCAGGAAGTACATCCTGCTCTGCCCCTTCTTGTACACACAGTCTGAGTTGAGTGACCAGTCCAGTCTGCTGTCGAGCTGCAGTCCCAGGTACTTATAGTTTCCTACCACCTCCACCTCACTGCCCTCGATGATCACTGGCTGTGGAGAGGGAGGTGCCCACTAGAAATCCAGCACCATCTCCTTTGTCTTGGACACATTGAGCTGGAGCTGGTTCTGTTGGCACCACTCCACGAAGTCAGCCACCAATGCCCTGTACTCCCCCCTCATCACCCTCTCGGATACACGCCACAATCGCAGTGTCATCAGAGTACTTCTGTATGTGGCATGTATCTGAGTTGTGCTTGAAGTCCGATGTGTAGAGGGTGAAGAGAATGTGGGAGAGCACGGTTCCCTGTGGTGCCCCCGTGCTGCTGGTCACCATAGAAGACAAACAGTCCCCCATACGGACGTACTGGGGTCTGTCCTTTAGGTAGTCCGTGATCCAACTCACGAGGTTGCCGTCCACTGCCATGGAGGTCAGTTTGTCCTGCAGGAGCCGGGGCTGGATGGTGTTGAAGGCGCTCGAAAAGTCAAAGAAGAGCACCCTGACGGCACAGCCCCCGGCGTCCAGATAAGAGAGCACACGGTGGAGGAGGTACAAGACAGCGTCGTCAACCCCAACCTTGGCCTGATAGGTAAACTGGAGAGGGTCCATTGCACCCTGCACCTGTGGACGCATGAGCTCCAGGACCAGTCGCTCTAGGGTCTTCATTACGTTGGAGGTAAGAGCGACCGGTAGGTGGTCATTGAGCTCAGTAGGGCGTCCTTTCTTGGGTACAGGGACAATGCAGGAGGTTTTCCACAGTGACGGGACCTTCCCCAGCCGCAGACTGAGGTTGAACAATCGCTGCAGGGGGTCCCCCAGTTCTGAAGCACAGGCTCGGAGGAGCCTTGGGGAGACCTTATCTGGTCCAGCCGCCTTATAGGGACAGTACCTTCTCAGCGTTGTCGTCACCAGGTCTGCAGTGATGACGATCTCAGTCGTGGTGGGAGCAGGAGGTCGTGTCGAGGTTGGAAGTCCAGTGGTTGAGATGGGGCCGTTGCGCTTCGCAGTTCTAATAGTGGGCTCGGGAGAAGTGTCAGGTGTGGAAGGAGAGGAAGCACAGGAGGAGGGAGCATCAGTGGAGCAGTCTGCAGGGCCGGGAGAGGCCTGGGATGAGGAGCCGGGAGTGGTGGGGGAGCTGAACCGATAGAAAAAGCTGTTTAGTTCATTCGCTCGTTCAATATTCCCCTCCACAGTGCTGTGGAGGGGAATATTTCCCGTGTCCGGTGAAGGTTCTCATCCCATTCCAGACCTCCCGCACCTGGTTGCACCCCAGCCGTTTCTCCAGCTTCCTGCTGGGCCTTCCTCATCTCCTCCTCGTTCTTGCTCCTGAACGCCCGCTTCTTCCTGTTCAGGACAGCCTAGACTTCCTTTGTTACCCAGGGTTTGTTGTTGGGGTAACAACTGACTGTCCTGACAGGGGCCACGGTGTCGACACAAAAGTTCATATAATCTGTAAAACACATGAGCTGCCCCCTCAATGTCCTCCGTGAGCCCATGATGACATCCCAGTCACTGGTCTGGAAGCAGTCCCTCAGCATCTCCTCCACTTCCGGGGACCACCTCCTGACCTGTCGTGTTGTTGCTGGCAGCCGTTTCACCAGCAGGATGTAGGTGGGCTGTAGGTACACTAGGTTCAGGTTGTGGTCTGATTTACCTAGTGGAGAGAGGGGGGTGGCAGTGTATGCCTCCTTAGCATTAGTGTAGAACAGATTGATGGTTCCTGTTCTTCCATGTGGGGCAGTCTACACACTGGACCATTGTGGAACTATAGGAAATAAATTTCTATATGCATATAGTGTATATATACACAGTATATATAAATATATAAAATATATTTATATATATAAAATATATTTATGTTTTATATATTTATATATTATAAATATTGGAAATAAATTTCATATAGGAAATACTAAGAATACTATTGTTCTGAACTATGATCCCAATTGACTGATATAGTACAATGTTCAATGACAAAACAAATAACACACACCACTACAGTCAGCAGCCTTTATTGAAATTATTCACATTTCTTCTCTTCCTCCATAAAAAACAGTAGGCCTTCAGTAACAGGAGACATGAGTTTGCCTATCAAAGAAAGTTAGCCATCCTGTTCGGGGAAAATACAACAAAACTGATGCCTGCAGTGAAGAACTCTACGTTTCGGAAATGTAATATATTCCCCCGCAACTTAAAAAAATCGGCTACATAGTACACCTGTATTATTTACAAATATAAAAAAGGTAAATCAAAATGGATTTTTTTCAATACTCTTAGCTCTTATGTGAGTGAGCCACAAAACCAACCTTTCACTTCCATTTATTTCCTTGACATTATGTAGTCGAGTCACAGATGCCCTATAATTCTCCAACTTTTCTAGTCTCTGGTTCCTCACAAAGCTTTCATTTAAAAAAAAAAAAAAAGGTGGAAAAAAGCTTTATATGTAATACATTACAGTCATTTATGACCTTGGAGCTGTTTTAACTAGTAACTCTCCACAGGAGGTAATACTGTGATTCAGATGTCCATCTCAAACTGGTTGTCATCTGTTGAGAGACAGAAAAAAAGGTTCTAAGATTTAAAAAATAGTAACATATTTAACAATCAGCTGTCATCTGTTTTTATTTGAACCACTAACACACACCCTAATAAATAACAGCCACAATGACAAAGTACAAACACTGTTAATACATTCATAAATGGCAAGAATAAAAAAACATTGTACTGGCGAAGATCACAAATCCAAGCCCCATGACATGTTCCTTGTTTACAACAACCTAAGCAAGGGACCGGAGGAAAAAAAATAGGTCAATATTAATCCCTGAAGGTCTTTATGTTGACAGCAAGAATGGAAAGGATTGACTGATGGTTGAACGTTGCTCATTAATAAATAGTTGTTTGAGCTCGGGGCCAAAACAGATGGTCATACTGGCACAACACACCCACAAGTGAACCATGGGTAAAAGGTGGTTCTTTATCTCCACAACATTAAAGGTTTGTATTAGACAATAAATAAAGGTTACATTTACCTGCCATGTCCTTCTCTTCCTCCTCAGCTTCCTCTTTAAGATCCTGCAATTTCCCCATAGGGTGTGTAGCAGGTACTGTTACCCCTGGGATCTGGGGCAGACAGCATGGCGGAGTCCGGGCAAGAGGAGAGTTTCGACAATCCAGCAGAAACTTCCTGTCATAGATGATGCGAGTACCTATGTCAGACAGAGAAAAAAGTAATATGATGTTTGAGCTGCAGTAAACATTAATAAATTTTAAAAAAGGCTTTAATGATGAATGACAATGACAAATACTGAAATATCCCATGATCAAAATGGGTCCAATGACGGCCCATACATGTTTGCAAGGTGCACATCAACACAGCACAGTGGATCTGAAGGGAAAAGGAGGATTGTCAGTGAACACACAGGGGCGGGGTGAGGGCGGCCGCAGCAGTGACTTCTAGGAAAATGCAGCACAAAACATTCCGTCGTTGAAACGAGAGGCTTTGAGATTAGAGCCACATGTTTTGTTATTTAATGTCCGGGACAGATGCATCACGATGAGGGGGCAGTGATTTTCCACTGATACTATGCAGTTTGCCACATTTAAACTTGACTTGGCATATCTCTTGTCTGTCACTAACTGGATGTCTGCCAGCTCAAAGCAAAACACAGAGTCATGAAGGCCGTTTTGTGATAAGTTTGAGCAGGATGTGACCGAGTAAAGCACTGGTCAGCTTGTTGGAGTTTGAACTGTTCTGTACAATAACAGTCTAAACTTTCAACAAGGAAAAACATTTTATGTAATAACCAGGACAAAGGGGAAGCAAAGCACAGAGAGAGAGAGGGAGGGAGAAAGCGAGAGGGGAGGGGTCTGGAATGCAATCTATAGTGTAGAACAAGCAAAGCACTGCAGGGCAACTGTAGAGCTGAGCTGTGACACATGGCAGGACCCCCCCACAGGACAGTAGAAATGTGTTCAATTGGAAGGTATTGCAATTTCCTATGTTGTGAAGTGGAGACAATTAGTGGTACAAATAAAACATACCACTCACATTTGCAGACATTTGCCTTCCCTCCTCTAAACCTGTACAGAATGTTCCAACTGTGAACACACAGCAGAGGACAGCCCCCAACTCATACACCACTGCAGAGGCCAATCATTTTACTGCTATGCATCTATGCATCCATAACGGGTTAAAAAAAAAAAAAAAAAAGTCTTTAAACTTCAGTGTTTTGGTTGCAGCAGTAAAAGACCACGTGGTCAGACATGGGAGTGTTTGTCCACATTGTGCAAATCAAATATGGTTCTACAACCAGCAGTGGAAAGATACTGACAACATGTCTGCGTTACTGTAAAACCAGGAGTAAAAACATTCCGTTCAGGATGATTTTGTTGTTTAAACACAAAATAAACGCTTATTCTATAGTATTAACGAGAGTTACATTGTGTTGTACATACTCCAAAAAGTTTCATCAGCTGTTTTAGGCACGTGGATTGCATTGTCTGGAGATTCTCGCGAGAATCTGTGAGACGCGAGTATTTTTATGTAAGCGCAAACTTTTTTTGTTCGTTGGAAGTTATTTTACGGGACGTATATCATAAAATGATAAACTAGCATTATTTTAAAAAAAAAAAAAAAAGTGTGTTATTACCTCCAGGCGTGGTGGAGAAGAGGGTCCCTCCGGGTGTCTGGCTGTAACAGTCGGGCAGCTGGGACCAGTCCTTCAGGGTAAGCACCCTGGTCGGGATGGGGCAACTTTTCACTTCTTTTGTTCCAGTAGACATGCTGCTGTTGACGGAGTGGGACAAGTTGGTAAACTCCTCAAGTTGACTCGGTGATAAATGTGACTCCAAAGTTGCAGGTGTTCAAAACTGTGACTAGTAAAAGTTATGGCGTTCGTCTCTACAAGTCGCCAGCCGGAGCTGCCATGTACTGTCTATGCAGTTCGTGTGACGGTAGCAGCAGCGCCCACAGCTGTAGCAGCACCTCGTGATGTTTTTGTACAGCAGCTACGACACACGTGGGGTATCGGCCATGTGGTGCGAATGTTTTCTTGTAAAAGACAGTCCGTGGGGGCGGGAGTAACAGCGACGCAGTTACAAAAAAAAAAAGATCACGTTTCAAATTATTTATTGTCAGATGTTTGTTGTTTTCTTATTTAAGGAATTATTAAAACTCAACTTGTCACTATAAGATTTTATAACACCTAGGCAAATAATCTGAAAAATTATATTATGGCAACATTCGATGGTGAACTGTGCAAAAAATGTGAATATTGTACATAAAACAGCAATAGGCTTAAACAAAAACTAATATGATAAAACCTTTAAATTAATTCACTCACTCATCCACTGTTAAAATTTGTTTGCTATTCTTGTGAGTCTATTTACTATTTCTTGATGTGACGTAGTCTGGTGATCTCTACCGTGACTTAAACGACAACACTGCCTCCTGCAGGTCATCCAGTGTGATACGTCCCCATAATGAGGTAACGCGTTTTGTATGTACGAGTTTGAACCGTATTCACATAAATGACTCAACAGAAAACATTATACAACCCTGTTTACAAAAAATTATGACATTTTATGAAATATATGTAGAAACAGTTTAAGAGCCAAAATGTATATTATGATTTAATATAGTATATACTGTATATCATAATCTGCACAGGTTGTACGTCATTTCCGGTTACTGGTCATGGGTGTGGTTTTACGTGTGCATCGAGAACAAATGCAAAAAAGAAAAAATTTATACAGTTCTAAAGAGCTCAGATCGTTTCTGTTGAACGTCACGTTACGTCACTTCCGATATGACCACAATGGTTTGGCTTTAAATAGATGATTGGCTTTTTTTGCGTGATTAATACCTCATCTAAAACTGTCAAATGGACAGAATGAATCGATCCACACGTCATAGATGGAAGATGCAACATAGTCAACTTAAGCCTCTCAGCAGCCTTTTAATGAGTTGCTAAAATAGTATGTGATGATTTGCAAAACAGAAAAGCACTAAATTTAATTAACAGCATAATTAAAAGATGCAGGAAATCTAAAGAAATATCGGTCAAATGATATAAATGAAAACTAGTATTCAATGGCAGTAATCTTTGGGCCCCTAGATGGCACTGCATTAAAAAAGATTCTGTGATGGCAACACTCCATGGAGTGAGGAACACTTCCACTGCCATGTAAAGAGGAAATTACTGTATATACGTATAACATGGATCCAGACACATTTCCATCATAACTGAACCCAAGCTTTAAGATGGGCGGTGGCAAAGTGGGAAACTGTCCTGTAGTCTTAGGAGTAAACATTTGAAATTAATTTTGGAGATAATGGATGCCACATCCTCTGTGCTACAGAGGAGCAGGACAATCTAGGTCACATGTGTCAAACTCAAGGCCCGAGGGCCACATGTGACCCGCCACGTCATTTCATGAGGCTGGTAAGAGCATAAAAGGTCAAAGTGTCTAAATATAAATCGGTCAAAAGTGTGCTATGACCAAAACTACATTTCCCACAATGCAGTACTGTAATTAAGCCCATTTTAACACTTACAAAAACGTTTTGAACAACGTTAATGTCTCAACTTATGTTTGGTGTTATTTTTCTTTATTTACTTGGGTAGTTTGATCCTTGATGGATTGAGTTCTGCAGGTTTCATAACCTCACAAATTAAAAGTATTTGTTATAACAGAGCAACAAGCATATATATATTTTCTATGCAAATAGTTTTTGTAACTTGAATAAGTAATAAAATCAGAGTTATTTAACATTAAGGAGTAGTTTCATTTATTTTACATTACATTGAGTTATTTATTTTTGCAGTTCCTATTCTGAGTGAATTTTGAGCCACTGTGGGAGTTACTCCTGATCTACAACCACTTGAGGGCGACATTGACGTGATACAAAGGGGCAACCGACTGGAGGGAGGTCTATCTGTCTGTAGCTGTTCACTGCCAGTGCACAAAACCATAACACGTTATAAAACATATGGTTATGCAATGTGCTGACCGCTTATTGCCTTAGCATACCACGCAAATTAGTCATATAGTATCTTGAAAATATTGAAATGTACTTCATTTAGTTTTAATTAAAACCACAGTTATTTTCAGTGATATTTAGACCGCGAGAGTCGTGAATATGCATCCCAAATTAGAAAAGATTTGGTTGAAAGATTTCAAGATGCACTAATTCTAAAACTCACTCGATAGTGGCAAAGCAGAAAGGTCAGATCACTGCCAAAACCAATGGGGTTCTACAGTCACTAATGTTTTCTGTTTGAGAAGATTTGGATGAAAACTTTTCTAGATAAATTAATTCTAATTTCAAAGCTTGGCCTGGTGATAGCGCTAAAGAACAGGTCAAGGTTTCATTATCTAGCGGTTATCTATGTATTCAACAGAAAAACAAAGTGCCTGACACAAAAACTCATCAACCGATTACTGTAAATCATTTTCTGTAGATAAATAACTCTGTGGTAAGATTGACTCCCAAGTGTAAGATGTGTCATGTTTGAGGATAAATGAAGCATTAACTTTATATATTACATTTATACATAATACTATACCTTAAGTCAAACATATAACATAACCCATATGGAGCACAAATACAAACATGGTTGTCTTGTTCAACCTTTATAAGAAAAGTATGACAAATTCACTCATATAAAGTATGAACAAAATACAAAACCCCATCTCCTGTAGAATTATCAAGAAACGAGTGCCATTGAGCAACTGCGTATCAATATACTGTAATAACTGGTTTTAACAAATTACACACACACATATATATATATTTATTATGCCCCCCAGGGTGGGGGGATAATAAAGACTAACTCTACATTCACTGACAGCCTTTAAGCTTGAATACAAAAGGAGTTGGGGCTACAAAAGCTTTTGTATCGTTATTATTCATACAAAGCATTTTACTAAATCATTCATTCTACGGTTCATTTCCAACTGGCCTTGCCTTGAGTAAGATCTTATTTAAAAATAACGTAAAGTTCATGTAAAATAGTCGCTTCTTTACCAGGCTGCTTTATAACGCTTACCACGTAAGTAACAATCCACTGATAACTGTAAGAACTAGAACCAAGGCAGTCAGAGACTGCAACATCCCGCGACACCCCTGAATTCAAAAGTTTACCTTGACGTACTGTCATTGATCAAAGCACTAGCTTTGATCTATGATCTTACTCACACTGGCCTTCTCCCTCGTCTTTCTATCATTATCCGGTTCCTGAGTGTACAAAAGTTGAAATTTAACCTTGACCTAGTTTTCTCAAGGTCGAGGTCATCATCTCATTTTCATCCCCTTTGCCGCCCGAGTAATGTGCTTTTTGTTTCATCTTTCTATCTGCAACGGTTGTGAAGGTATTTGGTGGACTAACGGACGGAAGAACACAAATACTGACAATTACAATACATCACTGCGTTGAAGCGGGATGTAAAAATAAAATCTTAAGTATATGTTTAATATATAAGTAAATACACAACTATTAAGCAAATAAACAATGGAATGCCGTGAAACGTAATATAAAAACAAGAACATAAACGAGTGTCGTAATAAACCAGGATCAGTCGATAACGTGTTAAAATAAAAGCTGCAATTACTTCCTGTTTGACTCGGAATCAGGGGCAGTGGAAATGAGAAGCAAACCGCTTCGGCTTCTGATTGGTCCAGAAATATGGAGTCAGATGACGTACAGTTCCGGGTTTCTTGGTCCTCAGTAAAAGGTAACTTTCGGTCATATTATGAGAGGCGACGAGACTGACCCGAATCCGCTGCTGAAGGTAGGAATGATTCAAGCCTAGCAGATGACTAGAGGCTCACTGTGTAGCTGTTGACTGTAATCTCCTTACAGGATTTATCCGTTTGAAGATTATAATTGAGATTCATTTGTGTGGCCGATGTTTAATTGGTTTTAGTCGTATTCTAGTGAGCCGACGTTAACGTTAATCAACTCGTAACAGGTTTCCTAATATCGGGAGCTCTATCGCCGGCGTGCGCGGCTTTGTCATCACGTTATCAGCCAGCCCGCTCCTCGCCCATTGTTGTGTACCCAACGCATGATGTTAACAAAAGAAAAACCAAGGGTCACCTTATTTCTTTTACCGTCGTTAATAAATTACATAAATTTCTTTATTTGGGTTTTAATTTCGGAAACAGCGTGTATTCTTTCAAGAGTTTTCAAGACGGAAGACGAAATGACTCTTTTCAGGAATTTGATCATCGCGTGATATTTAATCGTAATTTATTAAAGATTGTGTTAGAAACAGCGGTTCAAAATGGCTACGTCACAATGTGATTCATCCAGACGGGTACGAGTGTTCTGTCCGTGATCAAGTCTGACACAACTTTCTCCACATCCGGCCGTTTCCACGGCGGGATGGACGAGACAGGTTTCCACACGGCAGCTGCAGGCGTACATGTCATTATTATACTCATTTTTGAAAATGTGTGAATTTGATTGGTTTTTTTTTTTTGTTTGTTTCAAATGCTCAAAAAAAAAGCGCGGGACAATTAAGTTTAAACTACTAAACAAGAATATTTGTCGGGTGACTAGTACTACCACTCGTCTGCCCTTATTTGACTCAAGTCTTAACAGGATGCCTGGATATAAACATGTGTGAAGAAACACGCAAGTCAGAGAGGCGCACCTCATGTGTGCAAAGTGATCCTTATCAAAGATGAGACGTGCCGTTCAGTGAATAGCTGCAAAGAATGGGTTTGCAGAAACATCAACTGCATAAGAAAACAGATCTTTATTGTGAAAAGGTATAATCTGATTAGATAAAACAATAGCAGTCACGTGGAAACCTGGAAACACCAACTTTATGTCTGTTTTGACATGAATGTGTGACCTACAGGAAACTAGTCGTTAAATTCTCTAATTTCCTGGTTTTCTGGAACTGGTCTTTGGACTAAAAAAAAAAAAGTGTCACTTCAGTTAGTTTGTGCTCCTTTTGCCCATCTCCCGCTGTGAGGTATTATCCATCTGACCTAGAGTGGCCTTTCACTGTCCACAGAGTGGGGTGAGTGTCAAGACAGTTTCCATTGGCTGTCCACAGTCCGATCCTCTTCAGAATAACCCTCACGGCCGTTGTCATTGAACAGTTGGTCAAAATGGTCAGAGGGGCCACGCGTCTTAACGCCACTTCCCCCGACATGACCTCTCAGATACCCTGGTCTTTATTTGGTGTAAGGCAGCCAGCAGCTCGTGCACATTAAGGGAGGGAATTAGGCAAACCCACCCTCCCACTTGATTTCTATGTAACTAAGCATCAAAAGCTGATAGATGTACTGAAGCTGTTTGGTTCAGAGCGAGGAGGAGGTGAGTCCCTGTTCAGCACTGGGTCGAGTTTTTAGCCAGCATAGCCAGCAGCAGGTGGTTAAAATGGTATTCCCATTTGATAACAGAGAGCCGTACTGTAAGATGGCTGATCAATCATTATATTTAGTTGTATCTGGGTTTCATTTATTCTAACTGGGATGAAAATTGTCTTTCTCGTCTTGATATTATCTGCTGCTGTTTTTCCTCTGTCTGGGGCTAATCTTTTGATCCAATTCTCCTTGTTACCCACAGACATCTGTAGGATCAGCACACCATCGAGAACTAGTGTGAACACCAGCACCGCTGCTCAGCTCCCTTCCACACACACACACACGTAAACGCAAAACACACTTCCGGAGAACAGAATGGGTATGAACTTGGACTCTGCTCTCCAATCTATCCTCTTCTTTCCGATCCACTTGTTGATATGGCTGTACTCCGTCCTGTCCTTCTTACCCTGGTATTACATCACTGGTGCAGCTCAAAAAGAAGCTCAGTCCAAGCGGGTAAAGGCCCGTTCCACTTCGGGCTCTGCAGCGGGCCCATACCGTTCCGTAGACCATTTTGATTCACTCGCCACTGAGGACTTCCCCGGCAAGGACACACTTGATAAGTTGTTTCACCATGCCGTGCAACGCTTTGGAAATTCCCCGTGTCTTGGTACTCGAGATATATTGAGCGAAGAGAATGAGATTCAACCCACCGGTAAAGTATTTAAAAAGGTAAGGCATCACATTACAATACTTTTTTTTTTTAATGTTTGTTGTTAACCAGTTGTGAGATGCTTGAACTCAGTTTTTCTACCCAGCTGATCCTTGGAGATTATAGATGGCTGTCCTACACTGAGGTGGATGCTATCGTCAATCAGACGGGCCGCGGACTGGCAGCTCTTGGGCAGCAGCCCAAAAGCAACATCGCTATTTTTTGTGAAACCAGAGCAGAATGGATGATCACTGCTCAGGCATGCTTCAGGCACAATTTCCCATGTAAGTATGTTACAGTATGTGGATGATGGGATGTTAATACTACAGCGTTTGAATCATGCATCATCTCCTTTTGTTTATCCAATGATTACAGTGGTGACGTTCTATGCCACCCTGGGAGAGGAAGCAATTGCATATGGGCTGAATGAGGCTGAAGTGACACATCTGGTTACCAGCGTGGAGCTACTTGAAACTAAAATGAAAGTGAGTTAATCCCAACAGCTCAGCATTAGAACCACTCTTGATGATTGTGTGACAAGATGTAGAAGTTATGATGAATCATCTGTTATTTTACGACAGAAAATAATGAGTTAATGTCTAAATCATATATTTTTATGATTGACATACTGCAGTGTTATGTTATGTACCTGTTATGAATAAATTGTGACTGGGAGACTGCCCTTTTCTTAACTGCTGTTGATAGCCGCTACTTCTCTCTGCTCTCATCCCGCGACGAGTGAATGACAGGAAGTGAAACATGAGGTCAAATATTTTTTTCAAGAACGAAAAAAAAACAGTATTAACCAGTTTACAATTATTTTGTATTCCGATTTTGTTCCGGAACATTAAAAATATAAAGTTTTCGTTTCTGCCAAAATACCAAAAGTTTCCAGTTTTCATTCCATGAACCAGTTCAAAGCCCTGAGATTATATATATAATTTTATATATATATATATATATATATATATATATATATATATATATATTATGGTAAACCCTTTGAATTATTAATTGTGATAGAATTTAAATAACTCAAAACTAATAGCCTTATTTATAACTGCATAAGCAAATGATAAGATCAATTTTGCATACCACAGGATACAACAAGCAATATGCATTTTATCTGCAGCTGTGTGACTGAATGAAAACCGTGAGCTGGTTTCTCACGTATTAAATGATGTGGTGTAAATGAATAGTTCATTCATCTTTATGTAAGGATTGTTAATTTCAACAGTTATTGTCAGCATGTTTGAGGAAGCTTTTTTTTCTTCTTCCAGTTATCAGTGGGTTGTGACTTATGTGGTGAGCGTTATAAACCAGCCTGGTGGAGAAGTGACTTTTTTACATAAACTTTACATTATTTTTAAATAAGATCTTACTCAAGGCAAGATCAGTTGGAAACTATCTATAGAATGATGATGTAGTAAAATGCTTTGTATGGATAATACCAATACAAAAGCTTTTGTAGCCCCAACTCCTTTCAAATTCAAAGTGCTCCATTTATATTCAAGAGCTCCAAGTCCTAAAAGGCTGTCAGTGAATGTGGAGTTAGCCTTTATTATCTCCCCACCCCGGGGATGTATGGTGATAGCGGGGGTCTGACAATCAGTTTAGACTGTGAAAATATTTTCTAATGGAATTAAGAATTCACCACAGTTACATTATTAAATGCAACTCTTTCTCATTTTCATATTTTTAACCGCCCACGTAACAAATATTCTTTATTTCATTTGATATTAAGGTAATACAAGTAAGTTTTTTTTTTTTTACAAAGGATCAGTCAGGAAGGACTTCTTTTTTTCTGATGACTCAACACTGAAACTGTGTCTTACACTTTTTACAACTTTTAGTCATATTGTATTGAATTTTATTGCGTTGTCCTTGGAATTGTGTCTTTCCCAAACTTTTTGGATGAAATGGGTTTTACTGCAATGACTTCCCCTTTTGTGAGTTTGCCGTGGATGGAAAAAGGAATGAAGGATTTTCTGATGGCCCCTTGTTTACAGCAGGAAATGGTGTGATTATGTGTCCTGGTGCGTTAGCAGCTTTTTGTCTCTTTCCTTCCAGAAAGTGCTTGCACAGATCCCAAAACTGAAGCACGTGATCTATGTGGACCAGAAGAAAGTCAGCACAGACGGCTACCCAGCAGGCCTGTCTATCCACAGTATGCAGGCTGTTCGAGAGCTGGGCATGCTGCCTGAGAATGGTGCGTATCTCATGACCCCCCCACCCCACCCCCGTTGCACCTCTTTTTATTTCAGAAGTGCGAAAACTCACACACAGCACAAGACAGCAATTGTTGGTTTGTCTTGCAGTGGGGAGGGAATTCACGAAGCCCCAGCCGTCAGATCTGGCTGTGGTGATGTACACCAGTGGGTCCACGGGCCGACCCAAAGGAGTGATGATTGTCCACAGTAACCTGATTGCAGGAATGACGGGACAGTGTGAGCGCATTCCTGGACTCGGGTAAATTTCATTATCAGTCACTTTGTGTCATCTACATTCGTACAACATTAACCTATGGTTTCTGTTGTACTTCCACTTTTCTTGTGACTGTCCAGTCAAACAACATTCTGTTAGCTAATGCCACGTGTTCAGTGGGGAGATGACTTGTACTTTGACATGCTTCCAGAAGTCAGATTGACACTGCTGGTTTTTTTAATCCAGACTTTTTATTTTTTACACGTCTTTCTCTCTCTTTTATTCCCCCACAGGCCTGATGATACTTACATAGCCTATTTGCCCTTGGCTCATGTTTTGGAGATGACCGCTGAAATCTCCTGCGTCACATACGGCTGTCGGATCGGCTACTCGTCCCCCCAGACACTGTCAGACCAGGTAAAACCCAGCACCAAAAGCCCAAGCCCAAGATGTTGTGTCTCCTTTAGGGTGTATGGTTTGCTTCTGCGTTACATGCCTGGGTGGGGTCACTAAAGGCATTCATCATGACTCACTTCTCTAGTGTTTCAACAGATGTTTTAAACAGACAACTCCTCTGAATGAAAATTTTACAGACAATTCTGCTGTTCAAATTAACCACAGTTTAACTTTTGTGGGTAAAACCCAAAGAATCGCTTCCGTCATTAACATGTAAGGATTGATCAGAAATGTACACAGCGGTAAGGATGCTGTATTTTTCTTCAGCAACATTTGACTTGCAAATCATGACATTTCAGTCTGTCAGTATGAAATGCAAATGCCTGCTGCAGAAGCTGAGCCAAAACGTCGACTGAGACATTGACGAGCTGATAATTGACACGCTTGCTGCAGCGCCTGTAGCAGTATCTGCTGAAATCCTATGACAGGCTTCCACATTTTTCTCTCTGATGGAATATGTATTTCTCGCCGGTCATGTTCTCCAACTTTAAACATGTGAAAATCTCAGTAATTGCCCATAATGCTTTACAAAACAAAATATTTTACCAGCTATCAAGTTACCAATGTGGTCTTTGACGTAGGCCGTGATAAAAAAAAACTGTTTGTCCTCGTTCAGCATTAGTCAACTAATGAAGCCTGCTAGTTATTCATATTTGTTCGCATTATTTCTTGTCATTGTTGCTGATTTGGTGTCTTTACCTGTGTTTCTTTTTTTAATAGTCCACCAAGATAAAGAAGGGAAGTAAAGGAGACTGCTCTGTGCTCAAACCCACCCTCATCGCAGCTGTCCCAGTAAGAACCTGCTTTTGATTGGTTCCTCTGTCCATCACACACCCCTGTCTGGTTTCCCCATCATCCTGTTTTTTCATTTTCACACTTGTTCTTTTTTTTTTTTGACTCCCACAACATTGAATGCACAGATTAATTGCATGCTTTCTTTTTAAAAGGAAATACTGGATCGCATCAACAAGAATGTGATGAGCAAAGTCCAGGAAATGGGCTTCGTTCAGAAGAAGCTGTTTATACTGGGATACAATTATAAACTGGAGCAGATCAAGAGAGGATACGACGCACCGCTCTGCAATGCGTAAGAAACCGCTGTGTCGCTTGAGACCCTTGGAGTTGTGTTATTTGACTTTAAAACAAACACACAGCCATCTGTCTTTGTAGCCTGCTGTTCAAGAAAGTGAAGAAACTGCTGGGAGGACGGGTTAGGATGATGCTGTCTGGAGGAGCCCCCCTGTCAGCAGCCACCCAGAGATTCATGAACGTATGTTTCTGTTGTCCAGTGGGTCAAGGCTATGGCCTCACTGAAACCTGTGGAGCGGGCACCATCACAGAGGGTAAGGAGAGAGTCGGTGTCAACATGGAACAACGTGAAACATGAGGATCGTGTTCTTACCATCTTCTGTCTCGTTCAGTCACGGACGTCAGCACCGGCCGAGTCGGCGCTCCTCTTCTGTGTTGTGAGATCAAACTCCGCGACTGGGTTGAAGGTATGACAGACACACGCATTCTGTACAAAGTACACATTTCTTTTTATTACAATTAAAGGTAATTATGTGTGCACATAAATGTTCTCAGGTGGCTACACCAGCAAAGATCAGCCACACCCTAGAGGGGAGATCCTGATAGGTGGTCCCAATGTAACGATGGGTTACTACAAAAATGAAAGCAACAACCAAGACTTCTTTGTGGATGAAAACGGTCAGCGGTGGTTCTGCACCGGAGATGTCGGAGAAATTCACCCAGATGGTTGTCTTCAGATCGTGGGTGTGTGCTTTTTTTTTTTTTTTTTTTTTTTTCCTTCAAAGCAAATATTCTTCGCAGTATTTCCTCGGTGGTATACGTACAATCTGACTCTTCAGACGAATTGATCTGCACTCCCGATGGCTAAAACATCTGATAACTCTGACGCACCAACTAGCTGACCACTGTTGTGAACGGACTTTTATACTCTCTTTTAGACCGCAAGAAGGACTTGGTGAAGCTGCAGGCCGGGGAGTATGTGTCTCTGGGTAAAGTAGAATCTGCTCTGAAGACCTGCTCTCTCGTTGACAACATCTGTGCGTACGCAAACAGGTGAGTGACATGTCACACAGACCATGGAAAACCAGTTAATGTAAGAAAAGTCAGATGAAATACATGAAGTCATGATCACATTTAGAAATACATGTGATGTGCAAAGCAAAGCCTTTAAAGTTATCGTAAAGCTAAAAGAAAAACGGAGGGTCATAAAGACCTACCTAGGGTAGTGTGGGAGGTTCGTTTAAAAATTATCCTGAGACAGATCCAAGTTATGTGTTAATACCAGAGAGCTTTGAGTCCAGTTCAGCGTTGATGACAGATGGCATCATTTAAAAAATGTCATAATGTTTGCAGATTTATGGCATTTATGTAATAAACTAAAATTAAAAGTGTCCTTGTGCATTGATAATTTTGCGATAATCTCTTGATAAACACATGACAGGCGCACAAACCCTTGTTTGTGTTGAGTTTCTAAGAGCTTAATTTATTCGGAATCAAATCAATTTCAGCAAAGTCATTTCACTTCTGGGCTAATTGAAGATTAAAAAAAGCAATTGCCACACTTTTGAAACGGGCAAGGTAGCTGGCAGAATTAATAAAAACATAATACATGTGGAATAAGATGGCATTCAAAAAACATCCAGTTTTCCCATTGTGTCATTCTGCTGTTTACATTTCCATGATAGTTTGACCCCCATTACGACTCCCTGACTATGAAATGGCTCCCTAGAATTTGGAATCATGTTATTAGTTTTGTGGTTTTTAGAAAACCAGTTTTAGAGGCATCTTGTTTTTCTTCTGGGTCAGATCAAACTGTTTCAGTTCCAGTTCGAGCATAAAGTTAATATTTTTTACTTCTTTTTCTCACATGCATGCCCACTGAATCACGATAGATCTTATGAGGGTGTCATTGTCATCTTTTAAGGTTATCCAAAAAGTCACATCAGTTTTGTAACTGCCCCTATCCCGCAAGGTTAAAGGATCCTTGAATAACTACAACAGAACCTGATAGGTTACATAACGTCACCAAAGCCCTTCTTTATTATAATGACTGTTTTTTAATTTACTTTGAAGAGCTGCAAGTCCTTGAGACATTATTTTCAAAGAAGTTTCCAAAAATGTTTGGCAAGTTACATCTGAAACATTTGAACTGCAGTTTAACTGAATGTTAGGAATTCTGTGTTGACGTCTACGTATTCCTGTTTCTCAACTTTCTGCGTTCAGGTTTTTAGGCTGCAGTTGCATTTACATTTTTTTGTGTCATGTCACAACAACCAGTATTTCATGTTCGTCCTCCCCTTCAGGTGTTATCTCCATTCCCTCATATAGTTACATTCCAGATGACATTTTAGAAGCAGTCTGGTCACAAAATTGATGTAGAATTTCAACTTAAACTGAGTATTAGCATTCGACTGACATGACTGACTTTTTTTCAGCTCTCCGATTTTAAAAGAAGGTCTTGTCAGTATTTTCATATGAACTCACCGGTCAACTGTAGAGTATTAATTTGAATTCATTCAAAATTAAAATCTGCATTTAAAAAGAAATGAAATTAACTTTATTCATCCTGGCAGGGGAAATTATTTATCCACCGTGGTATTAATCTCACACACACACACACACACACACACACAAGGAGCCTGTAAGCATGCAGATGAGGGGTAGAGTGGCCGGTAGCTCCATCATGGTGTGCCCCAATGAACAACTTATAAAGGGGACGGTGCCTTGCTCAATGGCATCTCAGCAGTACTCAGGAGGTGAATTGGCACCTCTCCACTGCCAGTTCACACTCCGAAATTTTTTGCCTGACTTGGGTCTTGAACCGGCCCAAGACTTAGTGGGCTGAACCACTGCAGCCCCATTTTATATTATTTAAGATACTTTTTTAAAATGTTTCGCATTGAGTGAGCTCACATCTAGTTCTTCAGGAAACTTTAACCCTCTCTTTTATCAACCTTGTTTCTGATGTTCATCCCTGCAGTGAACAGAACTATGTGATCAGCTTTGTGGTTCCCAACCAGAAAAAGTTATCTGAACTGGCCAAACAAAGAGGCATTTTGGGAACATGGGAAGAGATATGCAGACATTCTGAGATGGAAACAGAAGTTCTAAAGGAGATCAAGGAAGCTGCTGTTAAAAGTAAGAGACATCTTTGTGTATTGGTCTGCTTTGGCTGTAAAATCTTGTAATGTTCTCCACCTAGTCCGGTTTTTCCTGTGTGTTGTGTACAGACAATTCAGCAGAAAAACGGGTTCATATTAACTGACATTGCCATGTCGTCTTCCTCTCTTTTTATTCATGTAGTTAAACTCCAGCGTTTTGAGATCCCAGTGAAGGTGCATCTGAGTTCAGAGCCGTGGACCCCAGAAACTGGCCTGGTCACTGATGCTTTTAAGCTGAAGAGGAAAGAGCTGAAGAACCACTATCTCCCCGACATAGAGAGAATGTATGGTGGCAAATAAAGCCATCACTGTCGAGTTCCCATAACCAGAACGACCACTATTTTGATCTGTAAATACACCTGGTACCTGATTGGTGTCTCTTATGCCATTAGTGAACTACAGGTGTCCAAATGAAAATGTTTTGAACAAAAAAAGCTGAAGTTGTAACAGTTCCTCCATACATGCTGCTTTGTACTATTTCGTGGACGAGTTTAGATTTGAATTCAGCGTGTTGGAACTTTGATCATACCTGCCATACATAAGATGCTGGTGCTTCGATTGTGTCCATTCAAAATATTAACACCCATTTTGGAGGCTTGTAATGCTCTTGTGAAATTGTAGTGCTGATGTCGCTGTGCCTTGAGTCTACAGTACATCTGTAGTCGAGTAAAATTAAGTGGAAACCAGATGAAAATAAAGTTTACATTTTTTGTTACGAAAGCAGCTAAACTGCCATGTGAATTGTACTTGAGGCTCAATGGAGAAAAAAGGTCAAAGGGTTTGCTTCTCTTATGTCTTTCGATTGTTTTGTCAGTCGATTCAAAAATGACCAAATTTGTAAAAAATACAAAATTTTAAACGACTCAGGAAGATAAGCAAATATTTTAATATATGAAATTGTCAACTGGTAGGATGCTTGTATAGAAAGTACTGTACATCTGTCAGAATTCTTGTGGACACCTTATTTATTTCAGAATGAGCATGCTTTACTAGCCAACTGTTAAGATGCTTGTTAGCACGAGCCAGTCAGAACTGGCCTACTGTAATGTGTGCTTTACCTCAGTTAATTGGTTACTGTCCAGTTGGGTGTCAAAAGGTAATCTGAACGTAGCTCATGTTAATAGGAGTGTTTTCTATGTATTTTTGACATGTCGTATTGATGGTCATTTGCTGTTGCAATTTGTATTTATTACTCCATTATGAGCACATGCCTTGTTGGACATTTTGACAATAAACTTCTTTTTGTTTTGTGATGTTTTTGATTTTATTTTTTAAGAAAAACATCAAACATGTTAAAGATACCATCATTCAAACACTTTAGATGGGAATGTTATGAGAGGAGAGGCTCAGCTGTTCCAGTCTTGGAATCTGAAGCAGTCGCTAGCAATCTTCCAAACAGGCTGGTCATTGTTGGGTGAAGCCTGAGCCGTCAGAAGAAAGTTCTGGTTGAAGAATCGTTGTTTGTTCCCTTCAAACTTGACTGTTCCACCAGTCACCACGAGCAGTGTGGTTTGGCCTTGGGTTGCTTGTTCTGTGAATGAAGAAAAGGAAGATTGATTCTGGATTGGTAGGCTTTAACTAGTGCATTAAAGTCCTGACACCAAGAGATATTTTTATGTGTAAGCATGCTTTAAATTATCTGCTTGACCTTCACAGGATTTTCCATCTATCAGTACCATTTGGTTGCACTTCATTGCTCAACTCACCGTGAACTGGTTGGCAATCCAGTGTGTGAACTTGGAACTCGCTTGAAGGCAATGACTCAAAAAACTCCCCTAGGGCGTCATGTCCTGACACAGCATTCCCATTCCATACTAACGTGGCCTTGTCCAGGTAGAGCCGGGTCAGGTTCTGACACACAAGAGCCAGTAAACGAATTAATGACTGTGACGGAACAAATGACATCAGCTAGTGCACAAACATTCAGCATTCTGTGTCTATGGCAAATGGAAAATTTTGGACTCCAAGCTAAACAAAGATTTTGCAAGACTGGCGTGTCTCCTAGAGAATATTTTCGAGGCATTCACGCACAAACGCCTCCCCAATAAATGGATTAAAATGCTTTATGGGCAGACCAGAGCTATGCTGACATTGATATTTGATGGGGAAAATGATGAGGCAGCAAATTTCTTTTATTTTAAACAATATCTGTAAAATCAGGATACTTTATTTCATGATATGTGCTGAGTGAGACAATTTATCTTTGAAAAATTGAGACTGTTAAGTGGACAGAAGATTATATAACACAGGTTCACTCCATAGCATCTAGAGAATACAAGAGAACAATCGTTTTGCAATGTCCCACAAATGTAAGTTTTAAAATAAATAAAAAAAAAATACTGACAATTCCATGATTAATTGGTTCAGAAAGACCCATTTGTAGCAATACCTCAAACACATCTTTGGTAATTCTGTTACCAAATCTCTCTGAGCTTGATCCGAGCACTTCACTTGTAATAGCATCTATGATGAAGGATTAGTCAACCTCCAGTTTGCTCATACAAATGATTTCAGGTCGGATGACACGGAAGCGCTGTAATTTCAACATACTCGTGTTGCTCGTATTTTTAAAAAAAATGGGGTGGGACTTCGCAGAAATTTAACATGCAATTAAAAGTCGTCCACAACGCTTTCCAATAATCTAAACACTGCGTTCGGTCTCCATCTAGTGTTTTGTCGGTGTGTATTCGGTACAGAGACATGTGGGCTGGGGTTAGGGTGAAGGCTGGACCCGGCTATTACCAGTAGTGTCATATTTTGTTCAGAAAATGTCGATGTTCATCAACGCGGTTTACAACATTAAATTTTTTCTCCTCTGAAAGAAGCCGCTCTATTAAGGTGTGTGTTTCAGAGAAGAAAATGCCGTTTCACCAAGTTGTGTTCAATTTAGAAATGCCTTGAGTACAAAATAAAAACTCACTCACCCTCCTTTTCTTATCCATGCAGTCGTAATATATGTTGACAAATTCTTCTGAGTACCTGCATGACTGGTCAACATGTGTCCGGAAATCCTGAGGACACAGTTAATATAGGATCACGATTAATTAGTTAACTAACATTGTGAACGCGACCATCGCGCAATGGAGGCCAAGCTGTTAGCATTGCCTTAACTGTTAATTTTCAGCACTAAAGCTTGTAACTTACCAGCGTGATTGCCATTAGCAGAAATATATGAATATTGTGACCACTATTGTGTGTATGGATACCCAAAAGTCCATCAAAGCATCAGTTATACGGTGGGTTTTCTTTATCTTGCTCAATTAGCAGCACAGATAGCCATGTCGTTCAAAGGTAACCATTTCCGGGTCAGAACTAGATCTACCAAAATAAAATATTTTATCTTTCGTTTAGCTGAAATTAAGGCGAGTGTGTTTTCAATACCTTCCAAATGATCTAATATCTACATATAAAATAATAAAGTGACGATAAAATAACTAATAAAGTGTCATTCTAACTGTAATTGCCATTCGATACCACAGAGGATTTTAATTTGAAAAAAAAAAAGATCAAAGCGGAAGTACTATACATAATTTCCTGAGTCATTGCTCTTCCGTTTCAAAAGTGAAACACAGCACCACACAAGAATAACAGCATCTTTTGAGCTGCTTAAAATTTGTGTGACCCTGCAATTATTAAAAGATTTATTAATGGAGGGTTCTGTATCAAATGTGGAGGTCTGTAATTTTGCTTACACGGGACAGTTTGAGAAATTAAAACATTCCATCCTGTCAGATAAAAGACTTGCCTGCAAAACGGACCAGGTAAGAATGAATGTCTTGAAATGTGTTGACATAATGACAAGTGCCGACTTTTAACAACTACAGTATAACCACGACTTTGTGTCATTTCAGGACAGTCGGACCGCCTTGCACTGGGCTTGTTCTGCTGGCCATACTAACATTGTCGAGTTTTTGCTTAACATTGGAGCTGAAGTAAATCTTCAGGATGATGTAGGTCAAATGGATCTTAAACACATTAGAATTCCTCCATGTCTTAAAATTCATAACGAGGCAGTGTTTTTATCCTCTACAATGGTGGAGGGATCACATGTAATACAAGAGGAAGCTTACAGTATATGTAACTCAGAATAGCAGCTAATTAAACTAATAATTTCTGGAAGTAACTTGTGTTTACGCCCCCCATTGTGAGGAAAGTTTTAGTGTTAATTTTATTCGACATCAGTTGAATTCACGCTACTCTGTGAAATAAAGTGATGCCTTTTCCACCAGGCTTCCTGGACCCCCCTTCACATTGCAGCATCTGCAGGCAGAGAAGACATAGTGAGAGCTTTAATATCAAAAGGAGCACAACTGAATTCAGTGAATCAGAATGGGTGCACCCCTCTGCACTACGCAGCTTCCAAAGACAGATATGAGGTACAGCTCACATGACACTCAAAAATAGCATATCATGACCTCCTGGTCAACAATGTCCATTTTAAGTCTTTTCTTATGTTGTATCAACCAAACAGTTAAGATATCATTCTCATTTATGAAAAAGAAGTTGTTTATGTGCTTATTTTAGGTGTTTTTTTTACTTTATATTTCTTATACTGGTGTTAAAACAGTTAAATGTTCAGAAATACATCATAAAAACATATTTATGTACAACGTGCTATATTTTCAAGACTCGCGTGAGAAGTCTTATGACATCACAGCACCACATTCATTCAAATCATTTTGGGGTATGTTTACTAGATGTTGACCAAAGTAGCTACAGATACAGCACTCTGAGCAGGGAGACACAAAGACTCTCAAACTCAAACATTTATTTTCATATTACGGTAATAATAATGTAACAATTTTTGGAAAATGTAAAAAATAATTTGATGTGTTTGGGGCCTTGTACATGTGTAATTGACCTACCAGGCCTGTAGAATGGTAAGAGACACCCAGTAGTCAGTGGGAGATAAGCCTGATTTCTTTCTATTATGCATGAACTACCAGAGAGATATGAATGAAACTTGATAGAGGAGTAGTTGATATTGCAGGAACACACATTACACAGTTTGAAGTGGATATGGATAAGAGGAAAAGTGTCTATTTTTTTTCGCTACATGTCAAAATTAGACATTTTGGAAAGTATTTACCAGTTACACGTACAATAAGAGATGGATTAGAGTGAAACTGGGTGGAAGGGTGCCATAGAAGAAATCACATTTTCACATTTTGGAGCTAGATCCTAAAGAAAGCTAAAATTAATGGAATCTCTATTTTCTAATAACTGTCAAAGTACAGTTATTAGAAAAAGTTGATGCCAAAGTGATAAGTTCTGGGTTTTTATGGTCAACAGGTCAAATAGCACTCTTCACATGGGACTGTTCCTTTCAGCTGTAATGACATATTGAGGCGATAGAGCTGCCTTTGTAGGGTTTTGCTTTTCTCTGTTGTATTTCCAAATAAGTTAATTTGCAGATAGTGTGAGTGGTTGCCCAAATTCTGACAGTCAGGAAGACTTGAGGTGAATAATATTGGCTCGGGGCTTCACTGCAAACATAAAATTTACTGATTTGATTTGGTTACACACAAATGTTTGCCTTCCCGAAACCGACATGTTCTTAAAACATGAATTTCACATAAATGGGAAGTCACTGTATTTAAAAGTAGGTAACTTGTTACTGACTCGCCATGAACACATCTGTCTTTGTTTTCTTTACAGATCGCCCTGATGTTGTTAGAAAACGGGGCAGACCCAAATGTCACCGACAAGTTTGAGTCCACTCCACTTCACAGGGCGTCTGCCAAGGGAAACTTTCGCCTCATTCAGCTGCTTCTTAAACAAAGTGCCTCAACCAACATCCAAGACTCACAAGGCAACACACCCCTGTATGTGTAAATGCTTCTGTAACACTTGAAGAATTGAAAGTCAGTTGCTGTGGAATAATGTGGGCTAAAATGATCACGCACAGACTTACCAAAAGTTTTTCTTTATGTTTTGTAGATTTTGTGTTTTTAACTTCCATGCTAATGTAGGACTAGGGACAACAAAAAGAAAAATATTTTGATATTTACAAATTCTCATTTTTGTTATCAGGCACCTGGCATGTGATGAGGAGCGTGTGGAAGCAGCCAAGTTGCTGGTGGAACATGGTGCCAGCATCTACATAGAGAACAAAGAGGAAAAGACCCCCCTCCAGCTGGCAAAGGGTGGACTGAGCAACTTACTGCGTCGAATTGTGGAAGGATGATACATTTACTTTGGTGTTGCTTGAATGTCCACTATCAATGAGTCACATTAGGAGACTTTTTATTGCTGTCAACCTCGCTGAGCAGATCGATGTGACACATTCAGATGTGTGACAGGTGGAAGACAAGATAGTGCCAAGGAGAAACTTTGGACTGGACTGCATCCTGCGCCTCAGATGGAAAAGTAAAATTGCTAAGACCATAGATGTTGGTTTAGAAGCACTGTGCATAGATTCAGTGTCTCCAAAACTGCAAATTTATTTCAATTAAGTGTGAATTGTTTTGAAATAATAAATAAAAATCAGTGTTCCGCCTGTGACAAAAACATGTTTGGGATGTATGTTTGCATTGGACATCCAGAATTTTTGGCTTTCCGTCAGTTCAAATATTTCCACCATTAATAATGTGATTATGTGGTTAATATTCCCACAATAAAACCCTGAGGTGTACGCAACAAAAAAAATGCTTTGGAATTTGTGTCCTCCACATAGACATCAGACCTGACAACATCAGGCTTGTCAACAAGATGGAGCAGGCCCTCAGGATCAATGGGATCCAGGTGAGGATTCCGATCACCCCCCAAATCTGATAGTTTGGTCTTGGTCTCTCAAAAACATTCATAAAAACAAGTCAGTTTATAACATAGTCATCCTAAAACATCAAACAACATGTTATATGTGAAATGTATGAGGAGCCATCAGGCAACAAAAACTCAGAATCACTCACCCCCAGGTGAGAGTTTATAATATTGTATGTGTTGTGGGATGTTAGCACTAGCAGGGTGTGTACAGCAGGTCACTGCAGCGTGAAGTTATTAAAGCTGCTGGAAGGTATGGAGTCTTTTGCTTGTTATGCTGTTGTCCTCTGCCTCTTTCTCTCTGTTTAGCATTTAGCATCAGGGTTGTGGACATAGGGTGGGATGGCTTGTTTTTAATATCTATATCTGCTCCTGTAACCAGCATGTGATACTAGATGGTATCTAATGACTGCTGATGGCTCGGACCTTGCTTTCACCCTTCAGCTGATCTTTTGAACTTACCTTCATCTCTATTAATTTGACTTATATCCTTTTCCTGTTTCATCCTTCTTCTATTTGATCATTTTGCATTCTGTGCACCAATAAAAAATAAACTGTAAAATTTTGGATTTTTCAAAATGTTTTTACGTCCCAGCACTTCTTTACATCAGCCAAAGATTATTTAACAGTACTTTATACTGTGTATGGGATGTGCGTTTAACTTCTATAGCCTGGATGAATTGCTTCTAGCTGCAGTGTTTTCAATGATGTGTGACTCAGATTTTTATTTGGCTCGGGTTTTATTCCTAAAAACGTCTAATCAATATATGAGTACAAAAGGTTGCAAGCGGGGGGAATAAAATACAAATGACAATCGTTGCTGTTATATGTAAGATACAATTTGTTCCCAACGCAGTTATAGCTGTCGTCTTGTGACGTCACAACTGTGGTCAGCTGGGCTGCGCTGGATGACATGCGCAGTAGATAACCCTGTTCGCCTTCACTTCCTACGAGACAGGTCAAGTCAAAGTAACTAGCACTGGATATTTCAGTAGGTGCTAATTACTTGAAAGACTGACTGGCGACTGTGAGGTAAAAACAGTAAATATTTACGGTTTGCAATGATAGTTCAAAAAGTTACACAATGTACTGTACTTACTGACGCTAACTATAATAGCTAAGCTAACATGAATTAGATAGCTAACGTTTGTAGCTAATTTCAGATGACATTTCCGTAGTCTCAATTAAAGCTAACGTACTGGTGTACTTTAAAGGCAAAGAGACAACTGCAGTGCCCAATCCTATGCCTTACTGACAACTTTCAGTTCGTTTTATTGCTTTGTTTCTTTAAACGTTAAAGAAACCGTTTCTTTAAACACACCTGATTAACCTGTAGTTCACTTGCAGTTAGTCAGATGCCATCCGTCAAAGGTAAGCAGCGATCTGTTTGCACTCATCAGCGTTTAGCTGCCACAAAAAGTGGGTCTGTTGTGCCACTATTGTTGAACAAACTTGCGTGAGCTTTCTGGAATTTGCGGGGCTTGTCGCTACTGTGTGCAAGTTCTTATGACGTTAATCAATAACTTTTTTTCGCCAACGTGTGCGAAGCAATTTTGACTGAGTCAGTTGCAGTGAGTATAAATTTATATCTTGTGGTACCTTCTGTACTTGTACTTTGATGTTTGTGTCTTCGCCTATCGTGATCGCTTCTTGAAAGAAGACTAACAGTAAATGGTAGATTAAGTAGGGCTGATACGATGTTGTTACAAGATAAGTCTTTGACGTCACAATACGATACTGTATTTGTAGCCTGCAAAACAGACTTTCTGTGATACGTACACGTTCAGGACAAAAGTTCTTCTCTGTGTTTATGCTATATTTGAGTCTGATTATACCTAGAATAGTACTACACACCACACGTCTGTCGGAAAGTGTGAAAAAATCAGTGTTGACGAGTGTGCCATAGTGGAGCTGCGGTATGCAACTCATCTCCACTTGTGACTCATAACACTACTTTAATACCATCTTAAGGTCCGATTAGTGCTTTTTGATTATTACAAATATATAACACATATAAAGGGAAATAATTATAGTTGTCTTTTGAATCGTGTTTGTTGTGTATCTGAAAAGAGGTGCACCCTCTGAAGTGAGCCTCGCCCGTCTGTCACTCACGTGGAATGCCCATTTCCGCCATGTGACTAAATGTACCTCTATTCCTTAAAGGCACAGGAATCAAGGGAAGAAGTTTGGATCACAGAATTATATTTGTGGTCTTAGCTTATTCAAATGATTTAAATTAAATTCTTGTCATGTTTCAGCGGACATAGCACATGTTATACTGGTGCTACAAACTGATAATAGTGCCCACATTTTTGTTATTCAGCAAATATTTCATTTTGAATAAAAAATCAACTCTAAATTAGATTGATCGAAGAAGATAGCTAATAATTACTATAGAATCCTGTCCCCAAGTGACCTCATGAGCGCTTATGCTAAAGAGTTTCCTAAATAAGATACTGCTGAATTCTCTATATATTGCATTGTATTGTTAATTTATAAATAGTGATTTCACTGATGATATTTACCATTTTTATTCAAAGATTTGCTTCAAAATTTTGTAATGCCCAATTTTTACTCCATCCAGTGTTTTCCTGTTGTTTAATTTCAACCTTTCTGTCTTTCAAGTTGGTCCATTGAGCAGTTTCTGGCCTAGCTTCTATCATGTGTGATCGCGAACAAGACAGCGATTTGCAGTGTGATCATCCACATTTTTCCATGATGAACAGTCGACTGGAATCTTTCCGTGGCTCCAGCCTGGCCCAGCAGGTGTCTGCAGAAAGATTGGCCCGGGCAGGTTTCTACTTCACAGGCCACGCTGATCAAGTTCGCTGTTTCTGCTGCAAGAAGACTGTGGAGAACTGGTGTAGGGGAGACGCACCAGTTGAGAGACACAAGGAGGTAATCATACTTGTAAATAACAGCAAATGTTGTCCACAAAAATATAACTCTTTTTGCTCCCACTTTATAAAAGTTGAGGCAAGAGATTTCAAACTTACAATAGATGCACAAAGGAGACGCTTGACTTTTAGGTGTACGATCAGGAACTGAAATCTATTCAATATCATATAGAAACACCCATTGTTCCATGTAGCTTGTTAACATAGAGGGGACAGGTTGTTGCTTGTAGCCTGTGGAATCATTCATTCATTCATTCATTCATTCATTCATTCATTCATTTTGAAGCTGAGACTATCAATCGTCTTGTCTTCAGCCGCTTATTCGAAATACAGTTCACAGGTTATGCTGGGTTCTATCCCAGCAGGCTATGGGCAAAAGGCAGGCACACCCTGGATGAGTCTCCAGCTCATTGCACGGCTCTGTGGAATCTTTGTACATTGTATTGAAAGTCTCTCCATTAAAATAAACTGGAGCATGTTGTACAATATAGATTCAGAGTATTTGAAACAGGCTCAACGAGTTTTGTGACCAACCATTATCTTTTATCCTCCATCAGATGATTTCAGCCTATGAATGATAGGACAAGGACCTCGGAACCTTGACTTATTAAAGTACTCAACAATACTGACAACAAACTACTTCTCTCATCTCCATGGTGCTGACACCTTTTTGCTCACTCAGGATTAGGAACAACAAATTGTAATCAGATCAAGACCCTAGTGTTAATAATGACGATGCATATGAGGGTTTTTTTTACCTTTTGCGGAGCCCAATGGACAGCATTTTAGTAACCATTTGTGTCTTCTAATTAGCATGGATAGGATGCACTGTCACTTGTGGGAAATGGAGTGTGATGTTTTTTTGTGTTTGAAATCTGCGAGGATCTTTGGTTAACTATTTTTCAACAAAAAAAAATGGTAATAAAACAAAAGTTTATTTTTTACTGTACTAGAAAAATAACAATTTCCTTATATTTGCAGGTTTCCCCATCATGCAAATTTCTCAGCTGTATCCACCGCACAGGTTTTAATCCGATTTCTGAAAACATGGAGACTAATGGTTCCACCTACAATGAAGAGGCAGAGGACATGGAATATCGCTTGAGAACAGGACAGGTGGTTGATGAATCCACCTATCCCATGGTGCCGCACATGAGGAATGAGGAGGCCCGGCTTCGGACCTTCTCTTCTTGGCCCAGCAATGCCTCTGTGAGACAACAAGATCTGGCCCAAGCTGGTCTCTTTTACTTAGGGAAGAGTGACCGGGTGCAGTGTTTCTGCTGTGGTGGCATGCTGGGTGGGTGGGAAGAAGGAGACACTGCTTGGGGAGAACATACCAAACATTTTCCTTACTGCTTCTTCATTCTTGGACACGATGTTGGCAACATCCCATTCCACGGGACTTCAGAGCATCACAGCAGTGGAGAAAATGCCAGGGCTCATGTTCTCATGGGGAGTTTTGAGGAGAGGCTTCACAGCTTCCAAAGTGTCCAGCACCCTATAGATAAAGAGAGGCTTGCAAGAGCTGGCTTCTACAGCACAGGTAGAGCACCAATTCCTGAACGTGACTACAGAAACAATGTGGAATATTTAGTTTATTTTAGTAATTTAATATTTGCTCAAATATTTAGGTCATCAAAATCAATGAACATATGTGTCCTTGTAGGGACAGGAGACAAGACATTGTGTTTCTGCTGTGGTGGAGGTTTGAAAGGATGGCAGCCTGATGAAGACCCGTGGGAGGAACATGCTAAACACTACCCTGGGTAAAAACACAATACTTCGTCCTATTTATAAACAAAAACGCACACACACACACACACACACACACACACACTTTGCTTTTTCATGTGATTTAGTGTTCATATAATCATATGTTTATTTGTTTCATCAGATGCAGATTCTTGCTGGCAGAAAAAGGACAAGAATTTATTAACAGGATCCAGCTTCAAGGCCCACAACAAGATATGGCTGTAAGCATTCAGTGCTGTTACATCTGCTTGTCGTGTAAATTTTTGAATTTTACAAGATATTTGGTTTTGAAAGCTTAATGTTAAAAAGATGTAGTATTCCTAAATCAGGGTGACAATGTGGAGAAACCTGGTCAACATTCAATTTCCCCTGTAAGTCACATGACCTGCTTATCCTGGCTTCTAACCATGATCACACGTGGCATGTATGAGACCCAGGAGAACGGGCGTGCTGGCATAGGAAGAAGTGTCCTATCCAAAGTATTGCTAAATCTGAAATGATTATAAAAATTACTTTTCACATGTCTTGCTAAATATAGATGCATGAACAGAGAAACCCTAAAACAGGATAGTTATTGCAAAAAATTATAAAATGTGATTATGTTGAGGAAAATGACATTACAGGGGCACAGCTGTCTCTGTTTTAAATGGGTTTGGTTTCCACTCAATGCCCTTTATCTCATGTTGACCACCTAACTTTCTCTTCCTATTGCTGTTACATCTTCAGGTGTTCTATTCAAAATAAAATACACAAAATATAATTTTATTGCAAGTTGTATTGTAATATTCTCTAGTTTCCTACCTTATGCTTACTCCACTTCATAGCTTGGTTCTTTTAATGGGTGCAAACAAAGTCGTTGTGATTCATATCTCCAAGGATACATGAACAGTTGGTCACTCCTAAAATAATAATAAAGATGTGTACATTAAGAGCAAACTGCTGTATGATAGTTCAACCAGAGACCAACCTGACAGGGAAGTAAGAAACTAAAAATTCAACCAAGCAACAGTCAAAAAGAGTATTAGGAGTAGGAACAGGCTCCTGTTTCAAAGGACGGTGATACATTGGAATTTAACGGGTGTGTTCTTGTTTAAAACTACTTTTAAACCTCACATTATGAATAAAGGGGCTCTGCAGAGTTTGTACTGTGGGAGTGGCAGACAAATTGGAGTAAAACCCACTTCATTTAAACTCTAAAACATTTTATTGTTATAGTCAGTCACTTTGAAAATAATTCTAACTGTATTTGTTTTCAGACTTCAAGTCAGGAGAATGGATTTTCAAGTGATAGGAATGGTAAATATTTATATTTTTTATTTGACATTTCCTAAATTTGAAGAAACTGATGAGAGGGACAAATGTAGCTTGCCTAGGGAAATTAAAATGACTGAGGATAACAAATAGCTGTGTTTACTCATGGCTCATTACTGTGTACAGAGGTGAGTCAGTCGGCCATGACTCAGAGGGCCATTGAGATGGGTCTGGACCCCAGTGTGGTGGAAAGGACTACCTTGGAGAAATTCAGCAGGACAGGCTCAGGCTACTCAAGTCTGGAAGCTCTTATGGAGGATTGTCTGAACAACACACCCCAAAGTGATGTGGCCAAGACACCAGAGCAAGGTGCTGTATCCTGATAGCTTAAACACTGCACTGAAACAGAGCTGTGGCAGCAGTGATTCAAATCTGCATATTCACATTTTCATCTTGTCTCTCTAATCTGTTTTACCAGATGAAGACCCACTGGAAAAACTACGCAAGCTGCAGATGGAGAAGCAGTGCAAAATTTGTATGGACAGAGATATCTGTATTGTTTTCATTCCATGTGGTCATCTTGTTTCCTGTAATGAGTGTTCAGTCTCTCTCAGTAAGTGTCCAATATGCTGCAGAGCCATAACGCAGAAGATCAAGACCTATATCACTTAAGGGATTAAATTTAAACACTAAATGTAAATAGTCTGTGATGTGTATGTGTGGTGTGTGTGTATAAGTTTGTGAATATGACATTCAAACAATATTTTCAATGAGATGATGGATAGCTGCTAATACTGACATGTAATATGTTTTAAATAGCTGGTGTGGCTTTCAAGGCTGTCTATATTAATACTTAAATCTGCATATGTACAATAAATTATTATTCCCATTAATGCAGCGGTTTCTCACAAGATGTGCCTTTCTCTGTCTGAATGTCTTTCTTATTTTTTTTTCACTTTAGAGAGTTTCCACAGTGTAATTGAAGTGGATAGTGAATGTAGTTTTATATCCATATGTGCCCCTCTCATCTGTTTGTCTGGCATATTTAATTTTTTAATTCTATTTACTGATTGCTATTCTGTATATAAATTCGTAATGGTAGTCCCATAAATCCTTTCAGAAATTGATCCATACCAAATAATGTCAGCTCTCGGGTGTGCCATTAACCAGGGTGATGTGAAACTATTGCATCATACAGTCTTGTTTCTCAAAGTCTGAATAAATTTTAATGATTGGAATAATAATTGGAAATATTTTTTGTTTTTCTTCAATTACCTTTGGATCGTGACTGGTATGGCAGGCATTTAGAGGATATTAATTAAAATTAGAGAGATTGAGAGAGAGATAGATACTTTATTAATCCCAGAAGAAATTGCACAATTAATTCCCCACTCACAAAAAAATGACACTGCAGATGACTGAGGTTGCAGTTATAAAGGCTTCATTTGAAGTTTTCTATTTGATGTTTGAAGTGATTTTTAAAATCCTACAGTAGACAATCTTTTAAATAGACTACAAAAGCATTTAGATTTTGGTCATGTAGATGAATAACCCTGATCTATACGTATATTGATACTTGATCTTCAGCAATCATGGGAAACTGAACAGTGACAGTGCAAAAAAATCATGTTCTTCTTTTGTTAAGAACTAATGCAGAGAACCCGATTTATTCAATTAGGAAAATACTTGAATGGAGTCAAATCTGCCCCTGGAGTTCTTCAGTCCCGCCTGTAAGCATTCAGAACAAATAGAGAAGAGCATCTGCAGTACTCGTCAATGACCACTAGACGTCAGCTCAGCAGCGTTGGACCTCATTCTAGTTTTGTGACCGCTAGGTGGTAGCTCTGCACCAGGATTTCCTTCTCCCAGGTCGTCGAAACAACAAACCGAACTACGGAGCAAGCGGGGTGAGAGAACGTCCGAAACCACCTCTGACCGCGACTTTTAAACTATTTTTTTCGTAATTGTAGTGGAATTCAGACGAAAGCTGTTCCATAATAGTGAAAGTTAAGGTTCTACCGTGACTACATTTGCTACAAGGTAAGTTAGCTGTAAAATGGCGGAGAGCTATCTGGAAGTTAGTTGGTTTGTATTTTGCTAGCCGTCCCGCTAGCCAGGCTAGCCCTCGGTGAGCCCAGAGCGCGGATGTTTGCCTAAACCAAGTCGCTTCGCTAGCTCGCGGTACATGGCTACTTCGGTTGTTAGCAAGCTAGCGAACTGGATTTTTAGTTCAATAACCCAAAATATTTACTTGGTTATCAAAACAGATGTTTTATTATTTCAGACGACTTATTTGTACTTTAAATATTTGTAAACAAAGTGTTTGTTTCTTATGCAATACGTTAGTGGAACTCCCGAGGCAAGATGGAGGACGCAAGGACGTGATGTTTTTTTAGGTAACGTTAGCGGTAGCTGTTAGCTCAGCTAACTAATGGTAGTTATCAGTTTGTCAATCGCATAATATGGGTTTTAACTATTTGTTCCTACTTCGGGCGAGAACCACAAATGATTGTTGTGTAGACGGACTTCAGTAAATGTCATTTTGAATGTTCGTGATGAGCGGTATTGTGTACTAGCCAATATTAGCATGCGCTAGTACAGTAGGGCTTGCGTTGTTTTGTTATTCTGGTTGTGTTACGATAGTGTAATAAATACGTGAGTGTTTTGGATATGTAACGATTTTGCATTGAGTATTTATATCCTCGTTGCTTATGTGGTGATTTATAGCCGAGTTGCATTGAGTTTGCATGCTGAATATTTAAAATTTGAACTAGCTGACGATTGAGAAAAGGTGCTAATATCCTCAGTTGCTAATCTGATGGCGCTAGCAGTAGCAGCGCACCGGCGTCAATTTTGACAGGAGCCGACGAAGAGTATAGCCTTATCGGCGCTGTTGGAGGGAACTCACTCGGTAGATGTTCATATTTTTAATATGAAGCCATCCACACTGTATGGTTTCAAATTTTCGTTTTAAACAAGGTTGCCCAGCCTCACGTCACTGTAACAAGTTTATGCAATATTCAGCCCGAATTGGCGCCACTTTTTCAGCATACACCCATAAAATCCCATCGTCTTGTCATGCACTACCCCCTCACAACCAAGGAAATAGGCACCTCGAGAGACCTGTAATTATAAAGATATAACTCAATAGCTCTGCTGTTGAAATTGATCTCTGATGTATTATTGTTATTAGTGTGAAATTTTAAGATAATCGTTTTATATGCATAGTGAAAAATGAATCCACATTTTTCTATAAATATATAATATATAATAATATAGGACAGACTGTAACTAAAACTTCGTTGCATCAGATTTTTTTTCTTCAATGTTCACTCCCTTTTCTTTATTAATACTTTGACAGTGACACATTTCTATGTCATTACAGTGTGCACTGGGACTAAAACACACGATGCGTAATGGGCTGGGTAATGGGTGGAGTTTAAGTTTCCCTTTGCAAGACTGCACAGTTGTGCTTTAATTTAATTTTCTACCTGGTAAAAAGGAATTTATATATTTTTTAAATTATGGTCAGAGGAAGAATTTCAAAAGCTAGCTCTGGTTCTTGCTTAGATCTAGATCTATGTGCTACTAATTTACACATCACAGTCATGCTATAGTTTCTCTGTGGCCTGCAGTATCTTGTTGATGTTGATACTATGTTTTGATTGGTTGATAGCAGCATAGGGCGGATAGGATAGTACCGCATTTGGCCAATCAGGAAGACACTCCAGCGTTCTAAGGCTGACGTTGTCTGAACCTAGAAGAGCTGAGAAAGAGAGGGAGCCAATGTTTCGTTAGGAGGCTGTGACAGAAACGTTTGTGTCCGCCCCCTGTTACCATGTGAAACGTTTTTTTTCCTGAAAGGCATCAAAGAAACTCTCAAAACAGGATGTGATTTCAGACGACTTTTTTTGCTTTATATCATTCATAGCCTTTACTGTGTTTAAATGTATAAAAGGTCTATTAATATAATGAGGTCATACTGTTTCAAATTCCAGGTCACATGCAGCCTCTACTTTCATGTGTTTTCTGAGGATCTCAAGCCAGTCATAAGTTGGAGTTGTCCAGAAGATGTTACAGAAATGATAGCAGCACCAGAAATACCATCAGAGTTTGCCTATACTCAGTAAGTGTTCACTTTCTTTTTAAATGTAAGGTTGAGGTTAAATTTCTATGCTGATGAGTTGTTTGTTCCTACCAGGGACACAGACACCCGTTTCTCTTCAGACACAGACTTCTCTGAGGATCCAGATGGAAGGAGTGCAAGCTCAGCTAAAGGAAAGGTATTGTAATCTCACATGGCTCTGCTCTTAGCATGTATCAGGACATTCTAACTTAAACAACAAAATCTCTATCTGTCTGTCTGCCTGTCTGTCTGTTTGCCTTTTGCCTCTGAAAGAGAGTTAGAATTATCTGTATGTTCATTCTGATATAACTGGAAATTAATCTGGGTCATTTGTGTTCTTGGATAGACATATTGTCATTCATATTTATATTTGATATAAATGAGCCCTTTCTATTCCAAATCTCTTTGATAATCTCTGTACTTGACATGCTTGTCTGTTCTGCTTTAGGGTGGGAAGAAAGGGAAGAAGGCAGCAGGGGAGAAAGGCAAAGGAGGGAAGGGAGCAGGCCGGATAAATGGTCACCACCAGGAGAACGGCATGGAAAACATGATGCTGTTTGAAGTGGTCAAGTTGGGCAGGAGTGCAATGCAGGTGTGAATGCCATTATCCTAAAGACTGGATTTATTTATTTGTTCATTGGTTTATTGGTTGGTTAGTTGTTTGGTTGGTTGCATATAAAAGATAAATTCACTCTGGTTTTAAATATGTGATGCAACTTAGGTGAATTGGTCCCACCAAATTGTCCGTAAGTGTGAGTGTGTGCATGTGTGTTTGTTTGTCCTTAATGTGGCCTCCGTGATGAGCTGGTGTCTTGTTTGGAGTGTACTGGTCCTCTCACCTGTAGTAAGATGGGATAGGTTCAAGCAGAGCTGTGACCCACAAGGGGGATAATGTTTTGTTTCTATTTTCCCATAGTCTGTCGTTGATGACTGGATTGAGTCTTACAAACATGACAGAGATGTTGCACTGCTAGACCTTATCAATTTCTTCATCCAGTGCTCAGGATGTAAAGGTATGTGTGTTTTTCTCTTTAATTTGATGTACTTCATTATTGTCATTTTTAAACAGACCCAGAATTTCCTTTGGTATCCTTAAAGTATTGATATAACTATCAAAACATTTATGTTTTGCCATTTCCTCCTCCCCAATGAGGTCTTTTTGAATGAATGCAACTTAATTGTTAATGAAATTAATTATCTTCTGTCTCACCTGTCTGTGTTTATCAGGTGTGGTCAGTGGAGAAATGTTCCGCAACATGCAGAACTCTGAGATCATCAGACGAATGACAGAGGAATTTGATGAGGTAACTTGAAGTTCTCCAGTACAGAAAACCAGTAATGATTTTTTTTTTGATGTTCCAAAGTGTCAATTTCATGGCGTCATTTAATGCTAGTTAGTAGGTGCTGCCCTATGTATTCATGTACCGTTAATTTATTCATAATTCAGCATCACTAGTATTTTTAAGAGTTAGGGCTAAAATATAATCATTGGGTGATGGGAAAGATTGGCTACTTTATGTGATGGAAATATAAATTGTGATTCCAAAAATCTCTTCATTTTTTTCTGTGCTATCTACACTGGGCATTGAGGCAGGTGGAACAAGACATTGATCTGGGAGTTTCTGTCAAAACGGAACAAAAATGAATCAAAATGAACAATGTGTTGTTGGGCTGCTGCTCATAAAGGGTGTGGGCCGGGGGGGCACCAGCAAGAGCATTAAACATTTGCAAATTATTATTTGATGACTAGAGACATTTCTTTGACTGCTTTAGCAGAGCATCTGTTGTACATGTTCCATCCTTAGAGCAACCTTGAATGTGGCTAAAATTTGCCAAACTTGTAATGCATCTTTTTTGCTATAAATAAACATAAAGTGTGTATGTCTGTATAATAACTCAACATGGTTAATACCGGTTTGCTAAGCAAAAAACTAGAAAATTTTACAATTTTAGAGCGTCTCAAAGGTTTAACCACTGTTTGACCAGCGATGTACATTGGAGTAAAGGGCTGCTTCAACCATTGAGAGGCTTAGAATTGTTGGTTTAAATGATGTTTCACAGCATAGGATTCAGATCCACATACTTGCATGACTTTTCTAGTAAGGCTGTTAATGAATAGAAATGCTGAAGCTGTTTGGCAGGAAATTGGAGTGGGAATGAGGGTGCAGCAAAGGACCAAAAAAGTTGTGCAAACTCATAATTTATGGCTCCTGGAAGCTTGAACTTGATATGAGCTGTTCTGAGGTTGAAATTGTAGAAAGCACATGACAGTGATGTTAGTTGGAATTTGTCATTACATTAACTGACGTTTCCTGACTTGCCCTTTTAGGACAGTGGTGACTACCCTCTAACCATTGCAGGACCACAGTGGAAGAAGTTCAAATCAAGCTTTTGTGAATTCATTTTGGTGCTTGTGCGCCAGTGTCAGTACAGTATCATCTATGATGAGTACATGATGGACACCGTCATCTCTCTTCTCACCGGACTATCAGACTCCCAAGTGCGAGCCTTCAGACACACTTCAACACTGGCAGGTAAGTCTGTGTCTGCACATTTGAATATGTGTGATGAATTGCAGCAGTTGACCTGTTCTAAAAGGTACAATGCTAACTGGCTAGTTTGGATATGAGGGCAAAGTCTATCTGGAAAAGTGTTAGTTCTTCATAGTAATGCACAGGTTTTGAAGCATTGATGTGAACTGAGCATCTGAGGTTGCATGACGAGGAGGAGGTGGGTACGTGTGTTCTTGTTCAATTGATCCCTCAATGGTTCTGACAATATGTTCTGTCTACATTATGAGAGCACATAAACATTGTAACCTTTACCCCCAAGCATTCTGCCACTGTTTCTCTGATAGTTTGCTGCAGTTCACAAAAATACAGAACTTATTCCTTGTCAGCTGATCCTGCACTTAAGCTTTATGGAATCCCGTGATAACGTGTAACATGTAAACAAAGATGGCGCTATGATGGATAACAACAGGTCACTGGATTTCACTGTGTGAAATCAGTTTGTTTGTCTGATATCTGTTTGCCATAACGATGACATTTGTGGAGTAATTGTACTTTTAAAAACAGTAATATATGGCATTTAAGGATATATTGCTATTTTTTGCTCTATTGCTGGTTCAGAAAACCCTTAATTGGGCATTTTTTGCCTCCACGTTATTTTCTGTAAGGTTTAACAACTTATTGGCTTCCTTCTGGTTTGTGTAGCCACAGGCAACCAAATGAACAAATTACTGGAAAGGGTTAAGATGAGAGTCAGTGCAGTTCAATTAATCTGTCAATAGTGTAGTTGTTGATGCAATTAAAGTATGGAACACATGCTATCATTAATAAAAGCACTTAACACTCACAGAACATGTACAGAAATATTTTCACTTTTTTTTCCTCTTTATACTTCAATTTAATGTTGTTCTATCTTTGAGATGAGGTTTTATTGCGAAGCCACACTTCAGGCAAACTTCTCGGCCTGATTTGATCACCATGGCAACTTCCATTGCAAACCGTTTTGCATTCTGAAGAAATCAATTAAGTTGTCGTTTTTATTGAGCTGAATATAAAATCTTATCCCTTTTGCGATAAAAGGTTTTTGGCATCACTAGTATTATCTTTTTTGTGAAAACAGTTGTGCTCTCGGCTTCTTTGGTAGAGTCAAAAGTCTTTCTCAAAAAGACAAAAATGCTGTGCTTATACAAGACAAATCTGGAAACGAAGTGCAGTGAAACTGTATCTTGGCATTGTAAATACATTTTACTTAATTCCATCCTCAAAGAAGAACTATATAAAGTCTTTTCATTTTTCATTTTTCCTTGTAATTTTAAGTGGGGTGCAAGTTAGCTGTCTGGACTTGTGATCCTTCTGTTGTGCCAAGTATATTTTAATTTTAATTATTGATTGGCCCTTGCACTGGAAAAACCTAAAATCAGGCTTTGGGCTGATTTATTCACTGAACTCCTCACTTTAGACAGAATAGAGCTTAATATTTACACTTAACTACTAGCCACAGGCTCTTTCCAGTTTGGACACGCTGACCTCATGGAGCTCGTTGAAGAATAAAAGTTGTATATTTCTGTCTAGTAATCATAGAGTCATTATTGCCAATTTGTCATTTTTGATGACCTTTCATGCCCGATGTGTCTTCTCTGTCACATTTTGACAAATTTCAGTTGCTTAATTCAGCATGGAAATGCATTTCCTCAGTTTTTAAATGTGCTCTATTATGTTTTAATTTTTGGAGTTACAGTGGTAGACAACAAATTTGAATGGCACTCAGTGAGTGCATAACATGGCACAAACAATCCCCCATATCTGTTGCCTGCCTCATGTCAAAACGTTGTCATATTGTAGGTTTTGTCAGTGTGTGGCGATTCTTTTTTTTTTAAAATTAATTACAAGATCTTGACAGTTGAAAGCAACAATATTCAACCCATGCGGATATTAAGTTTTATTTGTCAATTAGACAATCAGCTGTTTGCAGAAACCATGTTCCCAGAATCAGTTTCTATCTCTCAACACAATACTAAGTAGCAAATCTTTTTGCCCAAATATAACACAAAATGCCCAGATATAACACAAAATGTAACACTGAACTACTACTGCAGTCTCAAAACTGGGCAGTCGTAGACTGCAACATCCCGCAACACCCCTGAATTCAAAATTTTACCGTGACCTACTTGCATAGGTCAAAGATCAAAGTTAGTGCTCGGACCTACTTCTATGATCTTACTTACACTTGCCGTCTCCCTTGTCTTTCTATCTTATCTGTTTCCTGAGTGTACAAAAGTTGAAATATGACCTTGACCTGGTTTTCTCAAGGTCAGTCATCTCATTGTGATCCCCTTTGCTGCCCAAGTAATGTGCTTTTTGTTTTATCTTTCTATCTGCAACGGTTGCGAAGATATTTGGTGGACTAACAGATGAGCACACAAACACTGACAATTACATCACCATTTTGAAGGGGAATGTAATTATTCCATTCCTTTTTAATAAACATGTTGGTGCATTTTTTTCTTTTGCTCCTCTGATCTGCTCCAAACAGGATGCACAGGTCCACCATCTGGCAGCATTCCAGCCTATTCCTCATGAACTCCAGTTCCCGGTTTTTATTTGCAAAAATAATTATCAGGACATCCCGCCGAATATTTTGTTGGAGTCATTAGATCATAAAATCACCCATTTTATCATTATCACAAACAAGTGTTTCCCTTGTTATAATCCCACAATATGCCAAAACAATTGAATAATACAAGAAACACCCTTTATTGTGATAATGTGTACAAGTCCTGAAAAAACCCTGAGTTATCAGACTTTCAGTTAAAGTTTTACTGCTACGGAGATATGTCTAATTTCTTGTTTCTTGTTGTGTTTTTGGTAGCCATGAAGCTGATGACGGCCCTGGTGAATGTAGCGCTAAACCTTAGCATCAACATGGACAACACCCAGCGCCAATATGAGGCGGAGCGAAATAAAATGGTAGCCAAAAGGGCAAACGATAGGCTGGAGCTGCTCCTGCAGAAACGCAAAGAGGTAAGAGTACCTACCTACATGGAAAATTTAGAATGTTTTTAATTTTTTATTTCTATTTATTTTTCTCAAGCGCATTTTTATTGAATTCCGACAAACATAAAATTTGGGTAATCAAATTCTAGAAAGATTGGGCTGTTTGACCATTATCATGATCTATTTCATCCCATTCATTATGGATGACCTAAATATCAACATTCCTTCTCAATTTTGAAATTTTTTTGAATAGATTGCAGCCACACATAAAGTAGTGAATGAATTTCTCTATTCCCATGATTAAAATATGAGTTTGCATTAAATACAGTTCATTGAGCAAAGGCTTATCGTCTGCCATGCTAATAGCTATAACTGACATTGCACCGCAATATACTGTCATTTCATTGGCTACACCAATGTATTGATTTGTTCCATTGACAAATATAAAGATGCATGACACTTCTTCACTTTATCCCACTGTTCAACTTTAAACTGAAAATAATCCAGAATTAGCCAATTCCATTTCATGCTGTTGATGGTATTTAAGACACTTGAATCCAACCATATTGATTTTGGGGATGTGCATTTCAAACATGTCGTGGGAAGCTTGTCTCAAGTTATGATCTCTGGGAATCTCTGAATTATTCTGCGTGTCCGGGGGCGGCAGTGGCTCAGCGGTAAAGCGGTAGAGCGGGTCATCCAATGTTCCAAGATCAGCGGATCGATTCCCGCTTCCCCCCCAGCCGCCTGAAGTGTGAGCTGACAGTGTGAGGTGTCAACTCACCTCTCGAGCCCTGCTGAGACGCCCGTGAGCAGGCGCCGTCCCCCCTTACAAGTTGCTCATTTGGTGCGCACCATGTAGGAGCTGCCCGCCACTCTACCTCCGCCTGCGTGCTTACAGGCCCGTTTGTGTGTGTTTCTGTGTGCTACAGGGACCTGTACATACTAACATGCATGTGTTGGTTTGACAAAACTAGAGTGTGCTCTTAATTTCCCTTCTGGTATCACTATAGTTTATAAAAAAATTTTTTAAAAATGCCAGTTTTTTTCTGCTGATATTTTAGTTTGGTCTATTCCCCAGCTACAAATATTTAAAGATGGGACCTACCCTCATGATTTCTAGACACTGGTCAGAACTTTATTTTTGATGTCAGAAATGAAATATTTTCTAACTTCCAAATTGTATCCTCATATTTCCCTTTTTCTTCTCTGTAATCATGAAAAGCATGAGCACACAGCAGCCCTGAAATCCAGTCCTACTACTTGAAGTAATTTATTGTAAAATTCTCCTGCTTGCGCTCATAAATCTGAACCACTTTTAGACCTGCAACACCTCTGTAGGTGGTGCACCCATAGCGGTTATGCTGGTGCTGAGTTAGCTTTGTCAGTATATCAGGTTATATAAAAGCAGGCCACACCAGGTATCCATCTGTTCATTCACTGTGCAGCTACACCACAGCATGGTAGCGTAGTTGACAGTCGCAAATCTTGTTATGTTTACAATATCTGCTGGTCACCTCGTACTTTAGCATTCTTGTTATTTCTCTTTGTGTTTGACCATATATATCGGCTTACGCTTTCTGTTATACTCTTCATTTCAGCTCCAAGAAAATCAGGATGAGATTGAAAACATGATGAATGCAATTTTCAAAGGAGTGTTTGTTCATCGATATCGGTATGGTTTCACATAATGCACTTATTTAATACAAAGAAGCACGGCTTGAACTGGCTGCTGATGCTGCCACAGCTAATTTATTCCATCCTGTCAAACAAATTCTGTTTTTACAGTGATTCCATAGCAGAAATCAGGGCAATCTGTATAGAAGAGATTGGAGTCTGGATGAAACTCTATAGCGATGCCTTCCTCAACGACAGCTATCTGAAATATGTTGGATGGACAATGCATGATAAGGTGGGTCAAAGTAGCATTTCTTGTTCTCATTTTGTAACCCATACACAGACTGATCCATCAGCGCAGGAGTTTGGACTGTGTTCCGAAGTAGACCTTTTCTCAGGAGATCGTTGTCGTGCACAGACCGCAGCTCACTGACATCTCTCTTGTAATGTTAAATCAAGTTCAGTTCTGTCAAATGTATTATTGTGTAAAGCTTGACAATGACCGATAATTCCTATTTATAGAATGCTAATCATCAATCTGAGCAGTCAGAATAAGTGAAGACACCAGTGAGGATTGTTAACAGTGTAATCAATTACTGTAATGACGGAATAACAAAATGTTGGCACAAAAATACAGAATAAAACCAACTGTTAAACATAATATCAAATTAGCACCATTACTGATTGCTGTTATTTACTTTAATTATTTGTTGACAAATCCTTTTCTTTCTTTATTGTAGCAAGGCGAGGTACGTCTGAAGTGTCTGACAGCGTTGCAGGGTCTCTATTACAACAGAGAACTCAATGCAAGACTGGAACTCTTCACCAGCCGCTTTAAGGTTAGCACCACCTGCTGGATAACTTCAACACAACTACTCCAGTCTCATTGATAAACTCACACATCACCAAACGTGATTGAATTGATAGATTTAGACTGTGATAAAATTGCCATCTTTGATCCATGCAATTGTCACACCTCTCTCTGTCCACAGGACCGTATTGTCTCCATGACTCTCGATAAAGAATATGATGTTGCAGTACAAGCTATTAAACTGCTCACACTAGTTTTGAAGTAAGTGAACATACTCTTGATAGCATGTGATGTTTTTGGTGTTGTGTTTGTTATGTTGATTAACATATCAGGGAAATGTTGTCTTCAACTTGAGTCTTGTGGTTTGTCTCTACAGTAGTACAGATGAGGTGTTGACCCCAGAAGATTGTGAGAGTGTCTACCACTTGGTTTACTCAGCACACAGGCCTGTTGCCATTGCAGCTGGAGAGTTCCTGTTTAAGAAGTACGTTCAGCACCACTAAAACTTATCAGCCAACAGAAGTCGTATTGGAATCAGGAAAACTAATGCGGAGAAACAAAAGGGAAAAATCGAGAATGAAAATAACAACGTCACACATATGGAAATCTTGTCTTTGCTGACCTGGTTGCGTTTTGCATCACAGCAGGTTTTTCTGATGTTCCCCCACACAGTTAACTTCGATTGAAATTTAGAAGTGAAGTTGCTCTGTCACCAGTCTAATGAAGCAAGTTTAAATTGACAGCTCTGTTAGTCCTCGTCTTGTTTTAAGGCTTTCAGTATTGAAGCCCCGTGCAGGTTCTGAGTTGCAGTTGGAAGTTTATGCAATGGTTGCTTTTGTGTGATTTTCAACTTATGATCAATATTCCCAAAGATTGTTCAGCCAACGAGAACCAGAAGAAGAAGGTGCCCCCAAGAGGAGAGGCAGACAAAGCCCCAACGCCAACCTCATTAAGACCACTGTCTTCTTTTTTCTGGAGAGTGAGGTACATCATCAAGCAGTTTGCTTTTGCTGTCACACTTGGGGTACACCATGTGTTTGTAATGACATTAACAAGTAATTGAATAATCTGCCTGTGTAAATGTCACTCATTAGCTCCATGAGCATGCAGCCTACCTGGTGGACTCCCTCTGGGAATGTGGTGCAGAGCTACTGAAGGATTGGGAGTGCATGATCAGCTTACTGCTTGACGACCCACTACCAGGAGAGGAAGGTATGGTCTACTTCATACTCCCTTGTGTGTGGGTCATGTTACAGGAATGTCATAGACCATTCTAATTCTTGCATATGTTTTTTTTTTGCAGCTCTGACAGACAGACAAGAGACGGCTTTGATTGAAATAATGCTGTGCACGGTCCGCCAGGCTGCAGAATGCCACCCACCTGTCGGAAGAGGCACGGGGAAGAGGGTAAGAATAACTAACAGTAAACAATTGGACCAAGATTGGTTAATTCAGAACTAAAGTATTTTCTTAGAGCATGTGCATGATTATTCTGGGAATGTCATGCTCGTAGTTTAAGTGTTTAAGTGATGTCACAGTTTGTGTGTGTCCATTGAGCAAACTAATAGTTTGGGGAAAAGTTTGGAATGCAGATTAGATGCAGGATTTATTGGTTTTTCTGTGTGTTTTAAGTTTGAGAACCAGCAGTCAAATAAATATCCAGACCCTTTTTGCATTTCTTCATGAATTTGACTTGGATTTAAATCTCCACAAAATGACTATTTTTACAATTGTAAGAGCTAAATAAGAGAGTAGGACTAGAGTAGAGTAGGACTTTATTCATCCCTTCAGGAGGTTCCATCAGGGAAATTAATTTAACTGTCATTGATATAAACCATAGATTTGTTGAAGAATAAACTAAAAATGACTAAAATAGTTGTCTGCAAAGTAGTTTTATTGACAAGTATCTGATTTCTTGTGTCTGTGATCAGGTGATGACGGCAAAGGAAAAGAAGACTCAGCTTGATGACAGAACCAGAATGACAGAGCTTTTTGCTGTGGCTTTGCCCCCCCTACTGGCCAAGGTATGTTATGTCCTTTCTGTGTAAATGGGCTTGTCTCCTCTGAATGGCCGTTTTCATTGTGGTCTTTATTTTACAGTACGCTGTGGATGCAGAGAAAGTGACAAATTTGTTGCAGCTGCCTCAGTTTTTTGACCTGGAGATTTATACTACAGGGCGTCTGGAGAAGGTGAAACATTTACAAGTCCACAAATATTTATCACTCAGATATTTAAAAAAAATCATCTGTTAATATAACATTATAGTAAACTAGTTTTATCTTTCATGTTGGCTTGTATTAAAAATGTGTTTCCCATTCTCTGCAGCACCTGGAATCCCTACTGCGTCAAATCAGGGAAATTGTGGAGAAGCACACAGACACTGAAGTTTTGGAGGCCTGCTCTAAAACATATCACGCCCTCTGCAATGAGGAATTCACAATCTTTAACAGGGTGGACATTGCCCGCTCCCAGTTGCTGGATGAACTTGTGGACAAGTTCAACAGGCTATTGGAAGATTTTCTACAAGAGGTAGGATTGAAGGGATTCACAGATTTGTGGTTTCTTCCATGAGAACGAGCTTCCAACCCATTTTCATGTTCTTCCGCTTAGTTATTTATTCATGTGTATTCAACAAAAATGTTCTGACAACTTTTGGTGAAGTCAGAGTGTGTATGTAAAGGTATGTGAGAAAACAGGAGGAAATCAAATTTAATGGGGTGCCAGGAGCTCAGACCAGAAGAACGTGGCATGGAGACCAGAGGGTGGTCAGTTCACCTCCAATGTGGACTTGGAAGAGGGAACTGGTAGCTAGAGAGGTGCCAGTTCACCTCCTGAGCACTGCCCAGGTGCCCTTGAGCAAGGCACTGAACCCCACAAGCTGCTGCTACATGGCTGCGATTCACTCACCATCTCTCCTTTTAAGTACATGTCTACAGGCACCTTGCGTATATGTGTTTGTGTGTATATGTGTGTGTGAAATGTATCTAAAGTGAAAAAAGAATTTCCCCACTGAGGGACTAATAAAGGAACTTTCTTTTTTTTCTTTATTAAAGAATCTCTAAAACCTAGATCTTTATTTCAGATGATAATCTTTAAATGAATAAACAAACCCCTGGTTCTTCACAGCTTCAATCAATTTTCAAATTGTCTCCTTTTAGGGTGAAGAGGCTGACGAAGATGATGCTTATCAGGTTTTGTCAACTCTAAAAAGGATCACGGCATTTCACAAGTATGATATTCGTACACTTCACATCCAGCTTTTTCATCTCCTGTGAACTTTACAGTGGAGCAGTAACTTACATTAACTGTGTGGAAAAGCGTTTTAAACTGAGGGAAACTCATGTATCTGCAGTGCACATGACTTGTCGGGGTGGGACCTCTTTACCAGCAACTTCAAGCTTCTCAACACAGGCATAGAGAATGGAGATATGCCTGAACAGGTAATTAAATAAACACGCACATGCCAGTAATTTGTTGAGAATGTTCAAAACCCATCAGGTTGTTTTTTTTCCCCCCTTGTGAGCAGATAGTGATCCATTCGCTGCAGTGTACCCACTACGTAATCCTTTGGCACCTCGCTAAGTCATCTGAAGGCAGTTCCAGGAAGGTGAGGCCTTTTCATGACCATACTCTACACTGTTCTGAATCTGAGTGGCGTTCAAATTTGATGTCAAACAAATCATAAGTATATGCCTATACTTGTTGTCCCTTTTTATCAGGATGATCTGGTAACCCTTAGGAAGCAGATGAGAGCATTCTGCATGATGTGTCAGCGCTACCTCACCAACGTCAATACAGCAGTCAAAGAACAGGTGATAAGAGGACAATAATTTAATGTTGGCTTACATATTAAAGTCTTTTTAATTATAAAACAAGAGGGCATTTAGTATTAAATGGGGATAATCAATTATAGGCAAGGCAATAAAGAATTTTAAGAGGTGGTTTGCAGCCACAGTTGTTGCTTTTGTCACAAAGAAAATGACCAATAAATCAACCTGTTTATCAGTAATGAGAAATTCAACATTAGCAGAAACATCTGAGCTAATGTTTTTTCACAAACTCATAACACAGTGTTTATACTTTTACTGACAGAATTAATCTATTTTTAAAAGGAGTTTTTCTGTACTAAAGTTGTAAAGTTTTGTTTTCCTTTCCTTTCTGTTGTTCTCGTTGCAGGCATTTACCATCCTGTGTGACCTGCTGCTCATCTTCAGCCACCAGATGGTGTCCGGGGGAAGGGAACACCTGGAGCCCTTGGTCTATTCACCAGAAGACTCTCTGCAGTCTGAACTGCTCTCCTTCATTCTTAACCATGTTTTCATAGATCAGGATGATGACACAAATAGCACAGGTGCAAATACGGCAAGATCTGATTCATATACTACTTTTTCCAGTAGACAAAAATGGTTAATGAAAATGATGGTTTTAAAATTTGTCAGTAAGTAGCCTGTAGAAATGCTGTATATGATGTGCACGTTTTTCTGTCATCTCAGATGGACAGCAAGATGATGAGGCAGTAAAAATTGAAGCTCTGCACAAGAGGAGAAACCTCCTGGCTGCCTACTGTAAACTGATCATCTACTGTGTGGTAGAAATGAAGACTGGAGCAGACATCTTCAAACAGTATATGAGGGTCAGTTTCACTTTTATTTAAAAAAATGACACTACAGAACTAGCGTTTTACAAAGGAGGACTGAAGGAGCAACACAATGTTTAAGACACATCAGCTGTTAAAGGAATTGAAGCTTGATCTGTGTTAATTTGTAACATACTAAACATTTCACAGATAATTCTTCTTGTCCGAGTAATGTTTTCCTTTTTTTCCGTGCAGTATTACAATGATTATGGTGATATTATCAAGGAGACTATGAGTAAGACTCGACAAATTGACAAGATTCAATGTGCCAAGACACTCATCCTCAGTCTGCAGCAGGTCAGTCTGCAGAAACCTTGCTCACACATTCTGTCCATGTGGCATTTTGTCCTATTTTTAGAAGCTTGTTGATCTTATATTTCTTGTATCTCTTTCTGCTAGCTGTTCAATGAAATGCTGTCTGAACTGGGTCATGGGTTTGACCGCTCCTCTTCTTCGTTCTGTGGAATCAAGGAGTTAGCGCGACGTTTTTCTCTAACCTTTGGTCTTGACCAAGTCAAAACCAGAGATGCCATCGCTATGCTGCACAAGTAAGGCTTTATCTCTTCTTACAAAACTGTAAGTTTCGAAAAAGTAATATTAGCGATAGAATTCCTCAAAAACTCTCTCCCTTTTTCCTCTTTATATTCAGGAGATTTAAGTGAGAGAATGTTGAATGTTGGCCATCCTTATGCATTGAAAGCAATGGTACATGTTATAAAAACAGCAAATATGTACATTATTTTATTATAGTGTTACAAGACAGTCCGTACATTATACACCTCATTAAATGAGTTATCTCAGGTGTCCAACAGGTTGATTTAATATGAAGAAAGACTTGTTTTGTTCATTATTTAACAAATTTAAACCTTCAAATGATGTAAATAGTTCTGCATTACATAGTACAGTAGACAAGTGGAAGTGTAATGGAACTATAGAGTGAGGTCAGTCCTGCCAGTGGTTTAAACACGCTTCGACTTGTGTCCTTGTTCAAATGCATTAAAAAAAAAAAAACCTTTCCACATTCAACTCTACAGTGCCTTTTCCTCAGTTTTCATGTGATTTTTATTTCTAAAAACAGTTTGTCCTTGAAATAAATTCTTTTTCATCTCCCGAAGTATTTTTTATTTTTTTATCTCTTCTCAACTTCTAGGGATGGCATCGAGTTTGCATTCAAGGAGCCTAGTCCCCAGGGTGAAGGAGGGCCTCCCCTCAATCTGGCCTTCTTGGATATCCTCAGCGAGTTCTCCTCAAAGCTTATGAGACAAGACAAGCGGACTGTGTAAGTTGTTTCTGCTGAGCTGACTTGTGTGGGGCTCAGTGTAACAGGTGTTAGTGACAACTGGTCTTACTGATGTCTCTGAGGCATGAATGGTTGTGAGGCCTCCAGTTGGAATGTGCACCTGGTTTTTCATGTTAAGTTTGTTTTCTGTGTGCACGAATGCATGGGTTTATTCATCTTGTCTCTGGGATCTCCTGCTTCTCCCCAGCCACATGTACCTAGAGCGCTTCATGACGTTCCAGATGGCATTGCAGCGAGAGGACTGCTGGCTCCCCCTCATCTCCTACAGGAATTCCCTGCAGGCTGGCGGTGATGACGATACCATGTCAGTGATGAGTGGTTACTCCAGTAGAGGCTCCTCCATTCGCTCCAAGAAGATCAAGCCTCCTGCTGCTACAGCTGGAACTTCAGCAGCCAAGAGGAAGCTTCCAGAAGGTATCACACACATGGGAATCTGAGGAAAATTGGCATTTTGTAATTTGCAGTTTCCTGTTGTGAACCATAAACATCAATCAGTTCAGTCTCCTAAACACCTGCTTAGTCCCAAAGACAGAATCACTCATCATGAGAATTGCATCTATTATAGCCCACCCCAGCAATGTTACAAGAGCAGAGCAGGAGGCCAGATTAACCCAAATGTGTTCCTAGTCAGAAAACTGATGGATGAGGAGATTAAACAGCAGATGGTAAAAGAGACACACTGCTCCTTAAAGTCACGCAGTGTCACTTAGATCTGACTGTGTGTGTGTGTGTATGCGAGTTTGTGGAAGCCCTTCTTACGGCCAAGAATGTGTCTTACATATGCAGGTGACAAATTGCAGTGTTTGGTGAGGAAAACGGCAGTTAAGGAGCTGTTTCACCAAAGGGTGAAATTAAACTGTGGCCAGAAACAAATAAGTGTTGTTGGTGAAATCTAACCTGATTTAGGTTAGGATGCTTAGTTCTACAAAGGATGTAATGCCTGAGAATGTCTGCAGTATGAATGATTGTCAATAGGCAGGAAGAGGTTGAATCAAGGTTGTCCGCTTGTTAATCTAACATGGATGATGAGAACCATGCTGAAGTGGGACACCACATATCTGTCAGCAATGTTTGCTTCACCCCAAAAAAATGTCAGTGGAATACTCGATTTTGTGCATAAAGGAAGCACTGTTTTCTCAAAAGACTCTATGAGACGTACAATGTTGATGTTGTGATGGTTGCCACAAAGGAAGACCCTGGGGTAAACCCCTCACCGTGTGCGCAATGATTGACGCAAGAACATCACAATGATAGATATGGAAGAGTGCACCACTGTGTGGACCTGTAAGCCTGTCCGACTCATCGGTCTTTCCCTTCCAGAGGAGAGCAGCAACAGCGAGGTGTGGCAGCAGAGCATGCAGACCCCAGTCATGATACAGTCCCCCCACCTCACCTCCACCGCTATGCGAGACCCTAAACGGGGTCGTGATGACAGCTACATGGGGGTGTATCCCCTTCCTCACGACCAGCAGCAGCCACACCAACACCCACAGCACCATCAACAGACGCCTCAACACCACCAGACACCCATGGATTACAAGTATGTTCCAGTGAACGTTGTGATCATTTGTAAAGACCACAGTGAACACATCAAACTTTAAATTCCAAAGTCCTCTTCTCTTCCTCATTTTATCTCATTTTGCTTTTTGAAATGCCTTAATGACTGATTTTATTTTAATTAAGATTTTTCTTGCATGCTAATGCATATTTCCATGAGATTTTATAGTTATGTCTTGGCCCGTCATTCACTGGATCATTTATTTGCTGACAATTTAATAAGTGGACTAGAATATGAGCCAAAATACATTAGGACAGGGTTCAGCTGAATTTCTCATTTGCATTCTATTAATTTTGAGGGCAGTGGTGGGTTTTCTTGTAACGAACAGTCTGCCAAGTGCTGGCCATTCTGGGGGAGTGACTGACTAGTTTATTTAGCCTACCTGACTTTTTATGGGCACCGTGCCAGTGGGCCATCTATATATGTACGACTGACATCCAGTTCAATCACCAAATACATGTGGATTAAATGCTTTGCTAACTGATGTGTTGCGATGCTGTCAGTTCCCAAGTGACGTGGATGCTGGCTCAGAGACAACAAGAAGAAGCACGTCAGCAGCAAGAAAGAGCCATGAACTATGCCAAGCTCAGGACAAATCTGCAGCATGCCATGTAAGACACGGACGCTCGCATGCTGACGCTGTGACGGAATCGTCATTGGAAGTATGGTTCCCTAATTATGTCACGTTCATTTTTGCAGTCGTCGCGGCACTGGGCTGATGGAGGAAGACGAAGAGCCGATTGTGGAGGATGTGATGATGTCATCTGAGGGTCGTATGGACGACCTAAATGAAGGCATGGACTTTGATACCATGGACATTGATCTGGTAAGATGCCAATAATTTTGCATTCCTGTAATAAGATCTCTTCTGGAAGAACTTGATGGATTTTTCCCTCTTCTGAACATTAACGGAACATGTTTTACAAATTTTTCTGCCTCTGAACTTTCATCTTCTACTTGTAATAGCAAAAATACAATGACATGAATTTTCCAAAGGTCAAAAAGATCAAACATCCCTATTTGCAGTTGAATGCTTAATGTCTTCCGTCTCTGGCTCAGAGTTTCCTGGCTGACATGAGTGATCGACTCGGATCAAATAGCTAAAAGGCATCATACTCATCTCTCAGACGCCCACGATTCAGTCAGGAGGCAACAATAGTTAATGTTGTTCCAATTTGTGCAACATTTGTCCTGAGAGCAGTCAGGACAGATCTGGAGACTTATGGCCTGCTTATTTTACACTCACAATATTGGATGCAGTGTCAAGTAGAATGAAAGAGTTGTTTCAAATTAGATTTAACGCAAAAATCTGGGTCCAAAAGCAATCTCTAAAAGCTGTGAGATTGTCAGTGAGTCTCATTGTTTCATAGCATCGGCTGCCAGCTATGAAGTAAGTGGCCAAAGATCCCGCCTGACTGAAGGTCTGGCAGTTAACAGCACCATCTTGGGTCTGTGTTGAGTCATACAAGAAAGATTAACTGCCTTTGAAACCAGTGTGGTGGAGATCAGACAGTCAAAGTACTTCCTAGAACTTGCCAGCAACTCTCAGTTCTTCCATTTGGGTTGATAGTTTCCCTTTTCATGACTTAGGCTTTATTTCTTTAACGTTTTAGTTCTGGTTTTATGTGACTTTTCTGCATGCGCAGAAATCCCCTTTCATTCGTGAGACGGGACTGATCTGTTTAAACCTCTGTTTAAGACCAAAGAAGCCATCAAAATGGATTGTTAAGTGTGGGGATTTTTTTTTTTTTTAAATTCCATAATGCATGTATTATTCCTGATTTTTTTTGCATGTGCAAGGAATCATTTGTCGTCTACCAAAGCAGCTGTTCACTGCTAGTTGTTGGATTTTTTTTTTTGTCATAAATGTGTCTTTTTTTGCAGCCACCCTCTAAGAACCGTCGTGAGAGGTCTGAGCTCAAGCCAGACTACTTTGATCCTGCTTCTATCATGGATGAATCGGTAAGGAATGTCTGGTTTTCTATCTGGTTTACTTTGTACGCTGACCGGCGCTGGACTGATGATCCACGTTGAAGATTTTCCTTGGGCTGCTATTATATTTAACGTGTAAAACAAATGCCAGAGTGCTCATCAGCTGGTGCAAATCAAAGTACACATTTGTTCTGTAATGACTATAACTATACAAAAATAAACCAGGAACTGATTGCAACCACAATCACATTACAGAGGAAACTCGTAACCATGTTGAATTTCATGTGATCAAGGAAAAAAGGAACTCTTCATGTTGTAAAAGCTCCAAATCTTGAAGACGCACAAACAGTGTGGTTTGGCCAACAATGACCCAAGTATTCTGAACTTGATTGTCATGTATGGCCACCTTATTTTCCTCTGTTATAGAGAAGATGATGGTGAAGCAAATGGCAATTAGTAATAAAAATTGTAGACATAATTATGTATTCCATTCGGATCATTTCTACTTTAAATTAAAGTGTCATTTTGTGTTTTATCAGTATCAGCTAGACATTAGAGTCTTACACAAAACGTGACTTTTGAAATCAGCTTCTGGTTATTAAAATCTGTTTTTCTGTTTCTTCCAGGTCCTCGGGGTGCCCATGTTTTAAGCTAATATCCAGATACTTTTGACGCTGGGATACAGAAGAGGCGCTTTGTATTTAAAGAGAATTTTAGACGCGGAAACAGAAGTGTTTTCTGTAAGAAAAACAAAATAAAAAAAATTTTTGGCTTGTACTCCACGTGGACCAATGATTACCCACACTCAGTGTTGCTTGCTCAGAGAGACTTTGTTTCAAATATTTACTTTTATAATCTTGGGTAAGCTCTTCCTGTGCAGAAATAGTGTATCAGGCCACTTCCAAACCTATTAGAAATGAGACATGAGAGAAAGAAAAATCCATGATAGCTTTTTCCACTTTCTTTTTTTTAATACGGGGTTGAATTGGTGTGCTTAACTTAAGAAACATTTTTTGTTTATGTCTAACCCTTTTTACAATTGTAGTAAGTTACCAGGTGTGAAGTAGTAATTTATAAACAGACTGTAGTAGCTTGCTTGTAATGTGTTAGCCAAGTGGATGGAGGTCTTCGTTTCTGTGCTCTTTATTTTCTCCTCCCTCTATCTCATAAGTTGTTTTTTTTCCTCTGTCGTTGGACCTGAGATGAGGTCCTGATAACCACTGGTGGTTAAGATGGTGAGATGTCACGTAGAATCAGTCATGATCCCTTTATGCTGTGAAGATTCCCAGAGTCCACTGAACGCTCCACACTGTTAAACAGTATGTCCTAGAGCTTAACCCTGCCCCCTTCCCAACGATGAACAGATTTTTATCCCAGTAGTGCCACTGTGTGGGCTCTGGCAGAAAGCAGCTTGTTCAAAGAATTACACCTCTTTTTCTCTTACAATCCAGCAGCATAATGTTGAAATGGGTATCTCTACATTTTAAATAAAGGTTATATATGAATCGGTGCTGATTTTATATATGTGCTTTTTCTTTTCTTATTTTCAACTTTTCAGCCCTCAGTCACAAAGTTTGAGAAATGTGTAAGTAAAAAAAAAATTGAAAGCATGTCAAGCCATGCCAGGAAGATTTTTAAATTTGTATTTTTACCTTTTTTTGTCTTGATAATGTCTTTGGGTTTCTACCTTTTTTCCTACGTGTAAATTAGTTTGGATAAAACTAATGAAAAGACTTGTGAAATCCAGCTTTAAGGTTTTCTCAACATGTAAAGTCCTGTCACACAATACGCAAAGATTTCAAATCTCAAACGTGAAAAGTAGTTATTCAGACAATAATAATGATGGAAGATTCAGCAGCACTGTGGCAGCTAGACAAAGTTTAGATTCTGGCATATATTGGTCACAAGTTTTAATGAAACATTTTGTCTACTGGGGTTGTTGTTTAGTAGTCATTCCATGCTTAAGCCTTAAAACATGCTTCTGGAGGTCACCTTCTCACAGTAATTTTGTTTAAAGGTGGACAATTGGCTTCTTAGAACATGAAACATGAGGTGGTCAGATGTAATGTGATTAAGTAGATGAACAGCCTACATGTGTTTTGCCTAATTATTTTATGTAAGTAAAAGAAAATTCTTTTAAGGAAAAAAGTACTGTTTATTGTTTGTTACTTACCACTACATTGGTATAAATTCTTACTAGATCATGTGTATATATACAAACTTTAATTTTTTTTCCCTTCCTTTTGGTCATTTCTGTGTTTTATTTTTTCTGCACTCTTGCCTACACTTTAAGTTTATTGTCTATTATCTCATCCTCTTTCAGTCACTGTTTTCTTATTTGTACTTGTCTGGAGACAGTAACTTTTGAATAAAAATCAACACATTTCATCTGTGGCACTTTTTACTTTTGACCACAATGTTTTTGATATGAATGCTACTTAGATTAATCAGTGTACATGCCATAGTTACAGTTTTATCATTGGTCCATGTACAGTATGCAGTTTGGCGTAAAACCATTTAGTGGGTGATGCTGATGTTATTCACTTCAATGCCTCTGGGGGGCAGTACAGTCCAATCCTGACATTGATTCTCCCCTCACTGGCAGCACCAACTGTATGTTGACACTAATGTATGAATCTTTATCCACAGAATCGGTAATGAATATGTATTCAGGCCATGTTTTGCACGCATCTCACATATATGATAGCTCTTACGTTTTATTTGAGTATCAAAAGGGCTCATTGTAGCCTCAGTAATGTCTTGTTCTGGCCATACTAAGAGCACCATAGTTGCTGTAATGATAAAAGTGAGGATATGAGGCAGCAGTAGAAAGGATGAAAGCAGCACGACTTCTGTGCTAAGTGCATGATTAATAAAGTGGCGCCCAGATCAATACAAGTGTATTAGAAAAGGATCTCGCACAGATTTCCCCTTCATGTTCGGCCTGTGAGACATGAAGAGGCTCATCTATCACTACGTCAGTCTGCCTGTCGCATGTCAGAATAATGTGTAGGAAAGCACTTACCTCGGCAGACCCACTCTGAGCCGTCAGCCCTTTTTATCCCTGCCGTAGAAGTAGGCAGAAGCTTTACCTTAACAGCTGTTCCTTTCTAGTCAACAGCTGTGCCAAGATTGTAGTGAGTTCCTACAATCTTAGCACAAAGAGGGAGTAATTTTATTTTGGTGATCAGAGGACAGTTTGACATCGGCTGATTTTGGTAACATACCAGGGATTCATAGGCTGATATTGACCATATCTCTCAAATTAAGATTAAGCAACAGCCTTTTATGAACAGAAACACTCATCCACTTCAAGTTAGCATAAAAAAAAATGACTGACCATAATTGCTTTGTGGTTGGGAACTGACTTGGTGCCACTAACCTCGAGTGAAACGTCTTCATATTCCAAAAGTATGACTGCTGCATCTCCATTTGAAGCAACTTCAGTTTTTCTCTCGGTTAATTTTAAAACATCCGTTGACAAACAGCAGAACAATAACAACAATGCTTAACAAGACAAATCAAATTTATTAATATGTCGTAAATCAAAATTTAGCCTCGTGGGGCTTCACAATTTTACAGTTAATTATATCCTCTATCACTCAGATGAGGAACGAGTCCCATAAAACAGAAGAGCCCTCAGGCAGAACCAATCTCCTCCGTCCCGTCTTGAAGAGGATGTTGATGCTATGAGTCCAGTTTGTTATTGACTGGCCCCCGAAGGTCCTCTTATGAATCCACCGTCTTTGCTTCCTGACCTCCATTTCCTGCACAGGTGGTCCACAACAAGCTCATTGCTCAGAAGATATTGGTGATTGTCTTTGTTCCGCATGACAGCTCTGTAAAATAGTTTGTAAGACAGAATGTTTCTCACTGGAAACTTTTCACTAAATTCACCCGTGTCAGCAAAACGTTTCGTAATTTCTCACTGGATATATAAAATGCAACTTGGGTGGACTGGTTGGCACAGGCGCACCACAGTGAGGTGTAATTGTAGATCTAATATGCTGTTAGTGGTGTTCATGCAGACAGCTACCAAATACCGCAGTTAGATTAGTGTAAAACTGCTGTCAAACCAGTTTTTTAAAGGTTTAGTGGGTGTTTCCAGGCCAAATCTCATGCCCTTTAGCCAAAATGTTATTTTCCCTCTGCTCACCAGACTTTTCCTTTCAGCAATGCCTCTGCTATAGATAGGAGAATGTGTGTATCTGCGATCAGAGCTGCTGAGTTGAAATCCATGCCTCAGTGTCTGCTAGTATTTGCAGCTGATAACCCACAGGCCTCTACAAGTCCTATCAGTTTAGCTGGTGTTGAGACAATAGAAAGGGTCAAGGAGGACTGAGAATCGTGATTTCCACATGCATGTGCAAAGTTCATGGAGGAAACTCAAAAATATTTTGCAGGGATTCCAAAACTTTTCCCTGCGTTTGACAAAGTGGCTCCTTTTACGGTGCCCAAGATTCTGCAAAGTTAAGAAATTTAATTCTCTGGATAAATCATCAATGAGAGTAATGGTAGTAATCTCCTCGGACTGTGAGGGCAGAGGAAAGCAGCTGACCTCGGAAAATCATTCACAAAGACCTGAGATTAGGGGCACGGACACATGCACTCGGATAGAGAAACTTTGGCCGGCTAGATCTCAAATAGCTAAACTTGTCAAAGTGCAACACAATGTCCCACGCTCGATATAAAGCATCAATTAATAAAGGTAAATTATCTCTCTTGGGTTAAGACGAGACGCTCTGTGGGCCGTAACAAAGACGTCAAGGTGAATGTGAGTTGAGAATAGGATCAATGCCTTTCATTATGAGGAGCAGGTTTCATGAGACAGGCCAGAACAGGTCTGAGATTCCAACGGAAAGCTATGAATAGAGTGCCGTGGGAATCTACTGTCTGCCTCCTGTCGGTTTCCTCCGCATCGACACACAGGCAGAGCGGCTGAAGGTATGCTGAATGAGGGAACGAGTGACAGGGCTATTGTACTTAAGAGGACAGAAGCAGTGGGATTAGTCTGTCTTTGACACTGAAGGCTGAGATGATCCAGCGTGTGGAGGGAATCTGTCATCGGCAGACCTGCAGGTGGTCCAGAGGTCTGGGCAGGGTATTCGACCCCTCCAACCAAGAAAACAAGAAGGGTTTTCACCTGGGAGCAGAGTCATATTTACCCTGTGTAACCCTGGAATGTGATTCTCTACACCTCCTCTCCTCACCTCGCCACCATTGTTTCGGAGCCACTTTCACTCGTCCCAACGGGCCTGAGCTGAGCGCCATGAGGATAATAGCGATTCCCCCCCCCCCTGTTTTGCATGAAGGGGGAAACAAGATTATGGCTTTTCAATTAGGAGAGAAATTCTGAAAAACACACAAGCTTGTGAGGTAGCAATGCACCACGCTGGGCCCTACTTTTCTACACCCCAGTTTTCAAATCCCTTGAAGCTCTCTCAAAGGTGACCCGCGGATGACTGAATGCTTTTCTGGGCCAAGCCGGCTCTGCTAAATCATGAGACCTAGTAAAGTTTGGATGAGTGTCTCATAAGGGCACGATGAGACAGGTATCATAAAGATGACGAACGGCTCTACATGTCACCAGCTCCTGCCAGGAAAGCCATGAGATTAATGAGGGCCAAGACACCACTGCTAATAAGACTCATCTCTTTAATTGGCTCAATGATATTACTGTGCAAATGGGCAAGGGTGGTAGTGTGTGCTTGTTCAAATGTGTGTGCGATATCCATATCTGCAATGTGTGTATGTGTGTGTGTTTGGAGGGCATCGGGTGTGTCTGCACATCTTAAGTGCGGGCGGCGCACCATGCATGTGCCTGTGATTAGCTCCCTCATATCCCTTCTGTGTGGATACAAGCCAGAGACTGGGTAAGGGAGCCTCATTAGAAAAAAAGCACTTCTATTGCAGGCCAGGATTTAACATCTCACCCAATAATAATTTATTCAAAGTATTCTTAAGAATTCCAGGCGCTGGTGGATATAGGGGTTAGGTTATGTAAGAGTGCGACAGTGCCTAGTTTGAATGTGATATGATGATAATTATAAATCCAAGGAGACGACAGATGGTGGGGTGCTTTAAAGGTTCAGCAGGTAGAAGTATTACCACTCGGCTGCTACCAGATCAGTCCCTCGTAGGGGAGGGAGGGAGGGGAAATAAGAATAAAAACTGGTCGGAAAAGAGAGAGTGCGGCCGCATAGAGGGAGAGCTGGTCCTTGTTAGCACGCTATTCATCAGTCTTGTGAGGCCAAGGAACCCTGAGGGGTGGTGTGTGACCCCCCTCACCTCTCACCCCTGACCCACCCCCCCCCACCCCCAAACCAACACCTGGAGCTGAGGTATTTCCTCATAACATTCACTTGTAACATTTTTGTCTCCTGTAATTGATTGGCGCCTGACTTTGCTGCGGCCTCCTGTGGAGCTGAACTGCTCTTGAATGGTTGTAAATTTCAGCGCGATCTACATCTAAATGCTACAGAGGGGGAAAAAAAAAAAAAAAAAAGCACCAGCGAGTTCTCCTCTCCGCTTGCAGAGCGTATTCATAGAGTAGGGAGTGGATGACCCGGGGCGATTGGACGGGAGTGGATTTGCAGAGGGAGGAAGGAGGAAATGCAGGAGAGGACAGGGGAGGGACAGGAGACTGAATGGGAGGTGGAGGAGGGAGGTCAGGGTCACAGCTGCGATAAAGAGGTCAGAATGAAAGATGTTGCTTCGAGTCCGGCGGCGTGCAAAATAAACATCCTCCTAAATATAGATTGGAGAACCCGCTCATCCGTCATCGCTGCTGCTTCAGCAGGTGGGGGAAACTTTCTGTACAGAAGAGCCTGAATCCCGTCTGCTCTGGGCAAACGCATTACACTTAATAAAGTAAAAAATGTGTCCAGAAGACCTTGATCCTCACTTCACAGACCCCGGAACAAACACAGACAGTTATTACCTTAACCCATCCAATAAATATGACAGACTGGTTTCAACTTCACATATGCCCTTGAACATTAAATCTTCAACTTTGACCTTTTCACCCAAACTCAGACATTTCTCTCCACATGTCTTCATTCCCTGTGACCAATCTATCCTGCTTTTCCTGCTTTAAAATCAGTTTGACTTGTTTTTTTTTTTTTGTTGTTTTTTTTTTGTTTTTACAAACTGATTCACAGTTTGTGCCCCTGTGCAGCCCCTCCACCTATCTGTCATTTTTCTGTTTCTCTGTACCCCCCCCCCCCCAGTTGCTTCTTCCGGTGCCCCTACCTCCTTTATTTGTGCCTGCAGAGCCACTTTGTTGTGCTTTTAGTGGCTGGGTTTGTAGATGGAGCAGATGCTGCAGCTGATATTCCCTGATCCTGCAGTGAGCTCAGATAAGAGCAGATTTATTCCAAAGCGAGAGCATGGGAGTAATTGCTGAGGCTTTGATGATGCGGCTGAGAGCATTCGTATACCCTCGGCTGCTTACTAACAAGGACAACGTCAGATTTAGGGACTTGCTCCATGGGTTTAAAGTTTTTTCTTTGGTTAGTTGGTTGCCATAGGTGTTTTGTGCAGCAGTGGGTGTTTCGGTGCAGCGATGTTTTTCGTGTGCAGGCATGTGTACAAGTGTGTGCATTCGCTGTGAGTCATTGTTTTAAAGGCGTGTCACAATTACAACATTATATGCACTTGTCTGTGGGTATGACACAACGCAGGCCTCCTCTGGGGATTTTACAGCCTCTATTTATAGCTGAAAACATATGACATAATTAGAATGAGAGATAGCATTCTATCTGCTGATACAGATATCTGTATATAATTGTCTATGGTTATGGGTTAAACGTGTTTTCCCACAAACACATACATAGCAGTGTGCTTGATTTGAAAAAGAGGACATGTTCAGAGTCATTTTTGAGGATAAGGTCTGAATGCAGTTCCTCTGTTCGAGCTCTTAAAATATAAATACTGGATCAAAGCTGCAGCCTCTGCTCTTACGCTGCACCTGCTGGGGGAAGAAGGCAACTCCGGATGAGTTTTTTGGAGGGCATACTTTATCCTGTCTGATTAGCGGTAGGCTCTAATGATTCTGTTGTGGATCATATGTTCAGAGTCCCTGGGTGATGATGTCACTGAGGACATGTCAGCGGCACCAGCTCGCAACAATGACACATTGATCCCAGGGGCTTTGGAGCCTGACCTGACTCTTGACTGATGCAAGTGGGCTCAAACAGGACAGATACTGTTGTGACACATGCAAACACACGCACATGCACACACACACACACACACACACACACACACACACACACACACACACACGATAACTCATGCCAACATGCACAATGCACATACAAATCTTATCTTCCTGCTTGCCCTGGCCATCACCCTGGGTCTTCCTGTTTTCCAGAGTGATCTGAACCCCCTGCACCAGTCACTCAGAGTCCAATGACACTATTAGCTCTGCCGAGAGAGAAGCCATGCCGCTTTGAAGAGCATCTACAGTTGAGAGCGGGGTGATAAGTGGAAGATCATTAGAAGCTCAGAGCTGGAGCCAAGCAGAATTAGATTACACACACCACAAGATCATAACGCAGGCCAGAATCAGTCAGGATACTAGGATCAAATTAGATGCTTAAACCTTTCTGTATAATTTAGCAACAATAATTTCTCCAACACTTAAGCTCCGTGGGCAACTTGTTTCGATTCCAGTCCCACTAAAGTGAGCCAACGCTCAGTTCAGAGGGGTACAGCAATGAGTCAGATCCTCTGCTCCAATTATATCTGCATCCTGCAGTCCGCTCTTTAAGGCAAATGCACACACACACACACACACACACACACACACACACACACACACACACACACACACACACACACACACACACACACACACACACACACACACACACACACATCCTAGTGTAAGATAAATCCACACAGGGGCAAAAAAGACACACTTTGAAATCCACACTGCACACATAGCTGCCAAAAAATCCATGTAGCAGTCAGAAAATAACAGACTGGCAAACAGAATTGCCCAAGCTGTGAGCACACACACACACACACACACACACACACACACACACACACACACACACACACACACACACACATGCACACGCACACGTACACATCACTTGAGCAGGAGCTTGTTGACCATCACACAGCCAAGGGACTGTGAAGAAATGAGGGGGGGGGGCGGTGGCGGTGTGTGAGCTCACAGAGGTCGCTTTGAAGTTTCTATTCAGGTCTTTGTCCCATTCAGGCCCCTGGCAGCAGACATCTCTACTAGAGGCCTGGCCCCGCCCACCTTCACACCGTCTCCTCACACAGTCAGAAAGAAAAGGAGGCACGTCCGCAGGTCCTGTCCATCACGCGGGCTTTAATTAGAGCGGATTCAAATGCACCCTTTTGTACCCCTCTCACTCTCTCCTCTTTCTTTAACCTCACTCATTTCACTTTCTTTCACCAGCTCCCACCCTCTCTTTCGCTCTCATTCCTGCCTCTCTTCCCTAACCCCTTTTTCACTTTTTGTTGCCCTCATTTTCTTGGCAGGGAGTGAGGCACCTCTTCAGACATTTTTTTCCCCTCTATGCCTCCCCCCCCCCACCCTTCTATCCCCATTTTCTCTCCGTTACTCCCCCCCTCCCACCAACACACACACACACACACACACACACACACACACACACACACACACACACATAGTCTGGAAGCTGAGTGTGACCTAATGTTTGACAGACAAGTAGCCTTGGAGAAAAGACTCATCTATCAGAGGCTTGTAATTCTATTAGAATGGACAGAACACCCCCCAGGCCCGCATTTGGCATATTCTCTCCATCAATTCAGCTCCTCTCTAAACCTTCCGGGCCACAGGCCTACAAAATCCAGTTTACTCTAACAAATAATCACAGCCAGTTAATAATGTGTCTCTCTCTGTCTGTCTGAGTGTGTGTGTGTGTGTGTGTGTTTGTTTGTATGCTTGTGCGCGTGCACGTCCAAAACTTTCCGCTTTCTTTTTCATCTGGAATTGTTGAGCGTCGAACTCTTTGATATGAGGCATCAAAGAACAGTTTCCCATTTCAAATTCAAATCTCATTGAAGAGGCTCAAAAGGTATATCGTGGGGGAACCGTGGAGAGTTAAGATAGGAGGATCACAAGCGTCTACTAATCGGGATTGTTATCAAGATTCCAAGATGTTTATATGTAGACAAAGATGGTTCCCCGAATCGGCTATTGTCTCAGCTTGTTATTAGATCTAATTACTGATATGAGCAGAGAGGAGAAGAGAAGAGGTTTTGTTCACATCTCCTGCTGGGATGTTAAATTGAGGAGGACATGTTTAGCGCTGATTGTTATTTGTCTGTAATCAGTGTTTTCCTGTCAGTCACCATGGCTGAGATGAGCAAAGGAGAGGCGGCAGAGCGAAGCCACAGAACGAGAAGAGAGAGGAGAGGAGGAAGACGTCTGGACGGCAATCAAGCATATACCGCAAACAGGAAGTAGAAGTCTGCGGATGCCCCAGCTGTTGTGTTTGGCCTTGGCGCTGTTACGGTTAAATGAAAACAGCATGAGAAGCTCATACAACAACTTTCAAGTGTCAGCCTCCGAAAATAGTCAGTTTACATTAACAGAGTTTTCCCAGTGTTTCACTTGAGTGTTTGGAGTGAGTCCATGTTGTTTGCGTTTATGTCCTGGTGTTTCCTTTGGTGAACACTTCACTGTGTGTGTGTGCGTGTGTGTGTGTGTGTGTGTGAGGCATATGGGAAGCATGCTGCTAAGTGTCTGTGTGTGTCTGTTTCTGAGGACATGTTTTCTTAGTGGTTAATGGCTGTTCGATATTGATTACAGCTGGAACATCCGAGTCACATGTTCCTTGTCCTCTCCAGATAACGAGGGTTAACCACTTGACCCTATGCATGCCAAAGGGAAGGGGGGGGGGTGTCCGCTCATACCTGGATCCATGAGCCCCCCCCCCCCCCCCTCACTGGCTGGAGCCACGTCTCCCACAGCTCTGGGCCAGACCGCCGTCCTTTGGTCTGCAGGCGGGTCGGTAGATCACGGCCGTGTCATGGAGTCACACCAGAGGGAAATGTGTTAGACTTCATTAAGGGCAGATTAAAACCAAGAGGGGGCCACTTTAACTGTGATTTGTTTTCTCCTTGAGGTTGCTGGGTTGTCTGCAGGCCCGCAGCAGCTTCATCTGCTGATAGTGATGTCATGGTTTCAGTGTTTGCTCAGCGTAAATATCAGATTGGAAAGGAACTATGTCCTCTGCAGCAAGGTTCACATCAGAGTGTCAGAGGAAGGGAAACAAAAAGCTTCAGAGAGCGAACCGACTATCCTTCATTTCAGAGCCGAAACAAATCACCAGTGAGCGCAGTCCTCATCTGGAATGATTTTTATATGTGATTTATTTTTGAAGTCATTTTTCTCAGAAGCATAAATGAAGCTGTAGCGAGCGTCGAGTCGGGAAGACTACTCTTTTTGTACTCTTCAGACCGTAGATTATTTCTCATCCTGCCATTCATCTCTCACACATGCTCAGTCTTCATTTCCTGCTGTCTACATCCAAGGCTGTCAGTTAATATCACCTGTTCACATCAGTTGGTCACGTCCGTCCAATAGGAGCGTGAGATGTCTTTATCGCTCGCCTTTTATCTTTCTGCTAACTTCAAACATATGATAGTACACAATGAAGTGAATTCATACGTTTACACTTACCCTCCACATCCCCGTTGCTACCTAATGTATGTTCACAGATTTTCCAGCTTCATTTCATCAGGATTTGGACTCTGTGGAAGGAGATTATTTCACTGCTGCTGAGGACAGATGACCTTTGATCTCTAAGTCCCTAAAGCGTCTGAAACACTAAAGATTCTCTGACAGGCTAATTATCACACATCATCTGCTGCAATAGGTGGTTACCGTTACTCCATTAATTTGTCTTTAATAATTGAACTGAGCCAGCTTCCTTTTGTTTTCATGGAAGACTGAATATAATTTTGCTCTGTCCATCATTTTTAGTACAGACTAACATCTCATCTAATTTTCATTCTTGGTCCTCAGAGAATAAATCCTCATTTTCACGGTGATCCCTTCCTGATGGTTGATATTCACAGTTTCAAGTGAAATTTCTTACAGAAATATTGCGTAGATCCTGATCTGGTCATCCCTTCACGTTTCCTGTAGCACTTTTTTGCCCAGAATTGTTATCATCAAAATTCTCCTGACAGTGGCTGAAAGGCTAAATTGACAACACCCAGCTTTCAACATTTACCACATAAAGTTTTTTTTTTTAACCTGCAGACATTAGCATGTTAACACTATAAATCAGTTGTCATTGTGAGCGTGTTGACATTCAGCACAAAGCTCCTTTGTGTTTACTGTATATCCAACCTGATGGAGTCACGCGTGGCTCAAGAGTCTTTATGGGTTTTTGAATCGCTCGTTACACAAAAACTGGGCAGCTTGAAGATGTTGCCTCAGGCTTTAGAAAATTGAGCTTGGTATTTTCACAATTTTCTGAAGTATTTTTTAAAAAAAAATTAAGATTAATCAATTTATCACAAAACAATTAAAAACATTATGAAAATAATCTTTACTTGCAGCACGTCTGGTTTGGAAACGTTTGAAGAATGTCTTTGGATGTGCACATGTGGTATCAAAGTACATTCAGTCTATTTATAGACACACTAATCACACCCACATATACACATTAACACAATGACCTCATTCCTTGAATATGGCACTATTTCATAGATGGCTGTCTGGGGTGGTGATGGTGGGGAGGTAGATCAAATTACCTTCTATGGTGTGTGGAACTGAACATTATGGCTACACTCTTATCACTCCCTACAACAGTGCCCTACACACCATGTGTCACATCACATAAATCACCCGTGTTTTTGTAGAATTAAGTGAGAAGCCCACAATCTGTTGCCTAACCTCTATAATCCTCTTGTGTGTGATGACGTGCTCCTTCTGTCACACGGCCGATGTAAAACATTCATCTTTATTGCTTCTTAAAGCAAATCTCTTGGTTACGGTGTATGTGTGTTTTTCATTTTGCTTCTTCCAAACTGTGTTTTACCCAGCAGCACAGCGTGTTCACCATCATCGTCCAACAGGCCCACTCCCACTGGCCACTCCGCTTCAGCCGCAGCTGTGATACCACTCAGAGTTGTACACAGGGAGGGTCTCATTGGCTCGCAGCCGATCAGGTATCTGTCCGTGACTGTCTTATTGGCCAGGGATATATCAGGTATCCCAGATGTCTTGGCCATCACACTGGACATGCCGGCTTCTTGGCAGCTGGCCAGTATTTATTCTCACCATGACAACAACCTGAAGGTTGATGAGGAGGCTCCTGAGGATGACGCCAAGAAAAAAAGTCCAGCGAAACTTTACGACCTCTTCAGGTTTTACCCTGATCCGTGTACTTAAGGTGTTTATGTGGCCTTGTTTGAGAAATACATTTCATTCCAAGTTGAGTGACTCCTGCTGTCATCATAAACACACACACACACACACACACACACACACACACACACACGCACACACGATATACTCAATACAATTACATATAATTAAAGTGCATGGTCATTTGGGTGTGACGCTTAGTATATTTAGTTTTCATGGCAGGTTGAGGCAAAACAGGATGCAGTAAAATCAATTTCAGGAACTGTGAGACTCTGACTGTCTGTTATCTCTCCTTTCTCATTATTATTGAATTTCCCTTTTGGATCGATTCAATCGCAACCGTTAGGTGGCAGTATTGACTGGACAAACGCACAAAAAAGAAGCTTTCTTTCTGTCTCTCTCGCGTGCGCGCAACACACACACACACACACACACACACACACACACACACACACACACACACACACACACACACACACACACACAGAGACAATGGGGGCACAGACATGGACATGATCAATTATGTGTCAAGCATTTCTTGCTCAATGAATGAATGGCCCAATGACTATCGGCTACCGACCGTCTATTGTCTATTGACACTGGAGACTAAGTTCTCATGGAGTTCATTATCTCAACGGGGGGACAAGTAGAAAGGGATCCAAAGAGACCATTAATCATCATTCCTTTCAAAGAGTGAAAGAGAAAGGACCAAAATAACAAATACTGTAATCCTATACAGTCAAATCTAAAGATTTCTGCACAGTTTAACGACTGGTGTATATATAGAAAACTTTATAATAGTGTTACACTGAAATTATAGCCTATAAAAAGAGAAAATATTACAAATGTGCTTATTCCGCCGACCGCAGACATAATTATTATTCCCCATGGAGAGATTTTCATAGCCATGTATTATAGGAATGTTATGTCATAATTATTTAGTGCGGGATCCACGGATAGAAGCAGATCTGGACTTAAAGGGGCCAAAGTTTTCCTATTGCAGGCACTTTTACGCACGCTCCACTGGCCTATGACGCGTGTATTACAACAGATTTCACTATGACGAATATCCAATAAATCTGTTTTAATTCTGGCTGATGTCAATTCAATAACAGAACCCCCCACCCACCCACCACCACCCTTTGCCTCCCCTCTCTTTATCCACAATCCACCTCTCCACGTCCCCATAAATGCCATTCGCTTCCTGCTTCCAAGTTCGGACAGAGCGCTGTGATTGGTCGCTCTTCACTGTGGGTTGGTCCCCCCCCCCTCCCCTCCCATCAAACCCCCCCCCCCTCCCTCATGCGCTCTCATCGGCTCCGGTTACAGTTGATCTGGAGCTGCGGCACAACGCGTAGTGTTGTATGCGGTTATGAAAACACGCATCGGCATGGACGTTTTTGGCAAGCGGATTTAGAGGCACCGAGCGGCCCGGAGAGCTGGTCTAATCCTCCTGCGGTACTTCTTTTTTTTTTTTGGTGTGTCCGAGCGGCGACAAACCGGGAGGAGACGTGCGGCGGTGTCTGGTCACACACAAGCATGCCCGAGTCGGACTAGAGGCGATCCTGTCTGAGCGCAAAAACGCACGGGGAACGGCGCTGAGAGCCCGCAGGGATATTTACAATAGAAACTCAATTCCTTTTCGGAGAAGAAGAAGAATAGCAGGGTGAGTGGGGGGGGGGAGAGGTGGAGTGAAAGACAACACTCGAATGAAGTGGACCTCGGGATTCCCAGCGTGTTGCGGAGTTCTGACTGATGGATGAATGTGGTCATCTGTAGGCTATATCCAGCGACAGGTACAGACACCGTCAGGGGAGCGCTTGACAAAGACTCAGCGCAGCGCTTCATCGGCAGCCGCAGCGCCGATTTGAGTCTCCACAAACTGCGATAGGATCGAATCTGTCTCATCACACATCAGATCGGACATCTGAGTTGTCTCTGTAGAGCAATAAGGTCGGGATTTTTTTTTTTTTTTTCTTTTTTGGTCCCAGCTCCACAGGTCAAAAGCGAGACACTCCAGCTGCTGATCTTCTTCCAAAAACCGGGAGCTCCATCGTGCGTCCTGCGGACAGTTCAGTCAAGGACACGGGGCCTGGAGCAAATTTTAAGGAGTCGGACAGAAGGACATGTATCTGATATCGACCTCACATGCTCCCGACTGATTGTAGCTCACCTTCCCACCGGGCGACCCTCACATAAAGGCTGCCAGACGCACCGCCCGACGCTCCGAGTTCTCGGCTCTCTGTCTGAACGTCTCTCAGAATGGCAGGACTCGGTTGTTGGAAGTATTATCTCTGGATCGTTATTTTATTGTGCAGGTCGGCATTACCTTCAGCAAAATCACTGGAGACAATCATTTGGAGCTCGCTCAATTCCAAGTAAGCCTGTTTTTTTTTTTTTTTTTTTGTGTGTGTGTGTGTGTGTGTGTGTGTGTGTGTGTTTTATTCTTATGGGTCTACTTAACTTACTGGGTGTGTGCGCAATGGAAGATTAACGATAATATTTACTGGAAATGTGGTCGTTGTGTACAAGCTGTGTTCTGTGTACAATTAAATGTAAAAATAATCTAAAATAGAACGCAATTTATCTAGTTTAAAATGTACTTTATAATAAGTTATTAAGTTTTCTTTGGGTTTATTTCCAGAGGGAATTTTAGGAGACAGTGAATACAGTCACACAAAACACAGTAGGCCCCTCTTAAACTCAATAATAGACGGTTAATTACACCAATTTATGACCAAAACACGTGCAACTTTTTATTGCTGGACTGAGGGCAAAGTCTGGTTCTCAGAGTTTGTCTACCTGTCCCCTACAATCCCCTGTTTGCAATTATTTGTGAGAAAAAAAGTAGAAAAGTGGAATAAAGTGTGACAAGAGTGTCCCAGACAGTTCTGGGGCATTTCTCTCAGTCTGTCCCAGGAGCCCTGAACATTTCCGAGAGGGCCAAATCTCCAGGTGTGGGAATCAGGTTTTCCCCCCCAAGAAAGTGTGATGAAATGGTTTTAGATTTCAAAGAAACAAATGCGTGAAAGTAATTAAATTTGCCTCAAGTTTCCTGGTTTGGACCGAGTTTTGTTCCTCCACCTCCAGTCAGGGGCAGGTTTCCCAAAAGAATGGACATTTTTCTAAAGAGAAATCACGTTACTCCCATCAAAACAAGCGGACTTCGCCCAGACTGCTGCATAAAACAGGTTCTGGTAACAATTATCACCCACTTAGACTTCACTCCCACATTTGCATGATGCTGGAAAGCATACACAAGGGAAAAATAAACTAAAAAAGGAAAAAAAAAAAAAAAAAAAAAACCCTCTCCTGTATTATGTATGGTTGGAGCTGGAAGACCTGACCTTCATTTGAGCACATAGCACCGAAGGGAAATGGAGAGTAGCTCAACCAGCTTATTACTAGAACTTACTCATTCAAGTGAATCCATGATTTATCCTCCAAATGTCAGATGTCATAAGAGCTGGTTGTGGAGTCAGTGAGAATGAATATTGCTGCCATGTTCATTGAAGTGTGTGTGTGTGTGTGTGTGTGTGTGTGCGTGTGTGTGGCCTGGTCCTAATGGTAAGACTACGGCCCATCAGCTTTTATTTGACTATAGCTGCAGAGGTAGTGGAACAATGAGCGTCATCAAATAGAGATATCTCACACGCGCACACACACACCCACACACACACACACACACACACACACACACACACACACACACACACACACACACACACACACACACACACACACACATTATATGCACTAAAACCGCACTGGTTCACTCACAGGGAGACAAATAATAAAGAGAGGAAGGGAGGAGGGACGTTTATTGATTGATGATGTCACCTGGAGGGAACGTCTTAGAAGGTTACCACATTGGTTTAGCGATTAGAAGATCATTCCCCCATCTGTTCCTCCGCTCTGCTGTCTCGTAAAAATCCCCATGCTGGCTGACAATTTCATGAAGTTCACAGTGGAACAATAATGCACTCTGCAAATTGTTCTCAACCCAATTATCCTGCTCCTCTGCTCTTAAAAAACAATACGCCATTATCTTGCCGTGAGCAGGCTTATGCAATAACAAAAGACAAACCTGTTTTTCCTCTGAAATGTATCAGTCAGCAGCGGCATTGCAGAGGCAGTAAGAAAAGGAGTTCTAGCAGCAATCAGCATCTGTCTTCACTGTTTGCTGTTCAAAACTCCATCTTTGTGTCCTGGTCTGTATTACTCCAGAGTGATAAGAGTGGGAGAGGCCTGTATAAATGTACGGTACACTATCCGGTGACTTATCTAGATTTACAACGTCTTACTTCCTGTTCACACTTTGGGGAGCACTGCTGCCTCGGCTAATAAATTAATCTGGTGTGCTGCTCGCACACTGTAGCACGTACACAAAAAATATAACAACACCAATGTCTCCCTATAGGCCATGAGTTATGAGACAAAGTGTAGGAAAGCAGCAGGTTTTGGGGCCACTATGGTGTGAATGTGTGTGTGTGTGTTGTGTTTTCCTTATGCGTGCAGGGTTTGGGTGTCCAAATGCTCCTGCTATTATGGATTTCAACGTGAGCGTACCATCACTCCTATGCCTGAATTATCAATAACTGGGGTTTGCCTAATTGATTTTCCCCCCAGGATGTTTGAACAGGCAGCATACATCATGACTAGACCTCCGTCTAGAAGGAAGAAGAAGAAGAAGAAGAAGAAGAAGAAACAGAGGTTTAGTTTTTTTCTACAGGATGTATCAGACCTTTTTTGATATTTAATTTGAGGCAGGATCCGTGAAATGGCAAAAGGGGCTATCAGGGGCTAGGGGGGTTGCTGGTTGGAGGGGGCAGTGGTGCAGAAGGAGGCCGGATGTGTCATCGTCTCCGGCCGGTAAAGAACCGTCTAACATTTGATCAGAACAAATCGGATTAGCTCTCATTTAGCTGAGTGGGATTACGCCAGAAAATGTCACCGTGTTATGACTGATCACGTCCCTTCGGTGGGGCTGAAGGAAGCGGAGCGACGCTCGGGCCTGCTACCTTCAGTTTCACCGTACGCTCGGGAATGCAATGCCAATTTAACGATAATCTGACAGGGCTCCCCCCCCACGTCCACTAACCCTCCTTTGCTAATATTTACCTCGTGACCTGTAGCTATCACAGCCTGTTTTGCAGCAGCTCAGGAGACAAACAAGATGTTGGAAGAGAAGCGGAAAAAATACACACACACACACATCTGAAAACAGACGAAAAAACAGCCACAGGCTGGCCGGGAGTCGCCAAAGAGGAGTTGCTCTGATTTTAAACTCCTCGCATTTCCATGAATCTTGGAATCCATCTGCAGACCATTTTTGGCACCATTTTGCGCACAAAAGTGCGCAAAATGGTGCGAGAGAGAGGTTGTTGAATCTATAAAAACCAGTCGAGCCGTTGTTGCCGTGTGTCTTTACTTACTCATCTTATTTTGACCTCGGCTGCTTGGCCTGCAGTTTAACAGTTGGCTGGTCCGGTTTACCGCCCGCTTGTGTAGTTAAAAGGTTCACTGAGTTTGATTTGCAATATTTGATTACCCCTGGAATATTTAGTGAGAATTAACAAACATTTATTTTTTCAAACGAGAAAACAAAAACATTTATGATGCATTTTTAAGAGAAATAAAGTCTACATTTTGAGATAATGAGGTGGCATTTTTTTCCCCGTGGCTCCAGTTTTTTTTTTAGTCTCGGCTCACAGAGGGCCTAATTAAAGTTCAGCTTTTGTTTTCATGCTTAGTTTTATTTATTTATTTATTTAATAATGGAAAAGAAATTGCTTTTCCTGCTAGGTAATAAGAAAAAAAAAAACATTATGCCTTATCTTTGTTTTTAGAAACAGATGTTATCAAAGGAAAAAAATGATTTAAAGCTTTATTCTGGAACAATGAGAAACCTTTGACTCCTGCAAAAGTGGTGCTCAGAAAAAGCCTTCCTGAGCTGGCATTTAAATATAGCGACGATTCCATGCAGCAGGTTAAAAAAACAAAGCACAACTGCTTCAACTTGAAACTGCCGCAACCTGTTGAACGAGAGCCGGACGAAACTTCCAGACCAAACCAGAAACAGGATTTAGTTCCTGCCTGCGAAGGAGTCCGGAGAACGCTCCCCGGTGCTGCTCCTCCAGCGTGGGTCACCGCTGAGAGGGTCAGGGGCCTGTTATTGTTTCGTTCCTTCCTCGCGCCCTGCTGGTCGCCCCCTTCTACCCCTTTGCGATATACACCCCTCTTTCCCTGAGTCCCCCCTTCTCCCCCTCTCGGCTCTGATCGTGTTTCCCTCTGATAAAGATCTCATTACACACAGAGAGGACTTAGAGCCTGAGCCCCACTCAGAGCGAGAGGGCCGACCAGTACCAAATACTTCTGGGGAGCAACTGGCCCGGCGAAGCAGTAAAGGTACCCCGTGTCCCACTGTCAGGACAGCTGCACTTGCTTGTGCATGCGGGCGCGTTTTTGTTATCTGTTGTTTCAGCGGGTGTTCGATTCTTCGTTTAGTAATGGATGTCGGTCACCTGGCCTCGGAAAAGGGGCTGCAGTGCCTTCAGTTATTTTTTGGGGGGAGAGGGGAATAACATTTTTTTTTCATTCCGGTTTCTTTCCAGATGGACTCACTTTATCCACTGGTGGTTTGGCTGCTACGGCCCTGAAAACTGATCATTCTGCTTTTTATTGATGCGTTTGTTCCTTTATGTTCAAGCAGCGGCGTGCGTGGAAACTACTTTTTGTTCCCTGGCATCGGGGCAGCATTCACAACCAATTTTTACTTTTTTTTTTTTTAAATTTATGTCAGACATGAAAACAAAGACTTCCCACCTGGTCATCGTGACTCAGAGTTACGACTGGTTGTCTTTCGAGTTATGCGTGAGGATTGCATCACAACAGGGACAACGGCTCAGTGCAGCAAGTCACTCAAACAGCTCAAAGGATTAGTCCGTAATTTGTTATCTGATCAAAACAATTATGATGTAATAGGTTAAAAAGCCAGTTAAGAAACTGACAAATATGATAAGACATCAATGACTCATTGCTTTATCCAGGAGATTACAAGGCGTGACAGATCAATACATTCCATCACACACCCAGAGAAACATAACATAATAAAAAAAAAAAAACTAACTTTATTGCCTTGTGTATATTTCACACACCTTTGCAATTTATTCATCTGTCACAACTTGAAAAATAATTGTTTTCGGTGTCTTTGATGTGAAAATCTCCCACATTAATTTTTTTTTTTTTTTGCGTACTTTGAGTTAATAAGTTAACAAAATAACATCTTTTGGGTTTGGCTAGCAAAACATTAATTTTTCCTCCTCTTCTTGTCAGTTTTAAAAAAAACAAAACAAACCCTAATCATTAGCTGCAGTTGGAGGACGGCATGTCTGCATATTTTAACCCTGAGAACCAGAGTTTGAAACAAGAAACAAAGGTGTGACAGACGCAGCCGTAGCTCGTCTGACTCACAGGCAGTTTTGACAAACCTGCTGAAACTTAGCATGTCAGCAAAATTATTTTGGCAATAAAGACTCAAGATTTTATAAAGAAAGCCAAAACAAATAAAAAGTGTCAGATATTTGATTTCAATCTGCTGCAGTGAATTCCATTCTAATTATATTGCGCAAGAAATTTTCCAAACAGTTTAAAGTGTGTTTATTCGGACTCAGTTTAATTATAGGACGTTAAATCTTATATGAAAAGGATCAGCTTAAGCTTATGGAAATGAATGAGTGCTTGAGAGTGTATGTCAGTGTGCCATTGTTCTTTGTCCAGCCACAGAGGAGCATTAAGGAAGCGTTAGAAGTGTGCCAGTGTGCCTCTGTGAAAGTGTTGAGGGCCGAGCGGACGAATGTGGAGTGGTTGCCTCTAGGCAGTTAGCGACCCGGCTTCATTAGACACAGACTTGGCCGCCGGCAACCAGGAAGTTCCCATCAGCTCCAACGCTGCCAAACGGAGTCAGAGGCGCTGGTTCTGGAAAGCTTTTCTTTGGATCTCTTCTCATCACCTCGCCTGCGCTTCGGCTGAATTAGGTGAAAATGAAGCGGGGCAGAGTTACAGGAAGTGGAGAAAAAGTTGTGCAAAAGAGGGAAAAGGTCTGCGTTTTGTTTGCCACCATAGTTCTTTTACATAAGAGAAGATGAAAATAAGGGGATTAAAAAGGAGAGGAAAAGAAGCTGATGTAGAGCATTGAAACGCAGGCCTGGGCTCAACCGCACATCCTTTCAGTCCAGCGTAGAGCTCCCAGATTACTTCCATGTGTCAGTGCGAGAGGGAATGAGAGGGAGAAAAGAAGAAAGGGGGACAGGGAGCGAGAAGTTGAGCGATTGAAAAGCGAGCAGACTTGGATTGGTGGAGATCAGCGGCGGTGTTTGACAGTGGAACAGATCTGTGTGACAGCCATCTCTAAAACCATTACCCCTACGGCTCCGGCTCGAGAACTCGTAACCCTCTTCTCCAGGCTGACCTCATAGACTAAATGCTTTCTCAGAGAGCCCTTCTGTGCTGTGGACGCAGACCTCATCAGACACCGGGACCAAACAGCAGGCAGGCAACCTTTACGGGCAGCTGCAAAGCAAGATCTTAAAGACGTCATGAGTTGTCACCGGCATACAGGCAGCATGGGACCTGCTTCCCCCGGTTTGTGGCACTCCAAAGGCTTTTGTGAGAAGTTTAGAATTTAACATGCCAAGACTTTGGGGAAGGAGGGATTTAGTCAGACATTGATAGAAGAGGTGGGACTGGAGATGTGGTGTGTGTTTGCTTGCAAATAAAAGTATCAGGGCTTTCATGAAAATTTGAGGTTACGAAATGAAAACGTGTGAATTAGATGCTCAATTTTACAGGATTTTTAGTGTGTATTTAAAAAAAAAAAATTCTTAAATCCATGTAACATATAAACATACATGTATAAAATATTTTCTCTTTTTAAATATATATATATATATATATACATATATATATACACACACACAGTATACACACACACACACATATATATGTGTGTGTGTGTATGTGCACAAAACTAATCATATATTAATAATTTTTGCTTTTTTTGCAGCATCTACAAACTCGATTATAATTGGCATTAGCCAAAGGCTCAAGAACTTTTGTAGTAATTTTACTTTGAACCGTATCTACAAAATTTTAACAAGTGTAGTAGAGACAACCCTCATAAAAAACAAAACAGTTAAATCAATATTGACCTCCTCCCTCTAACAGTGGTTTTATTTGCTTTCCCAGGAGCTTTCAGACACATCAACACAAATAAAGCACAAACAAATCAAATCGTAACTCAAGGTTCATTTACTCATTTAATAGTACTTTTCTTAGTTTTTGGTCTTCTAGTGAGGAACAAATGAATAAAAAAGGTTTACAGAAAGCTACAAATTTGACTTTTTTGACTTTTTTTTCTCATACTCACGTCAAACATTACAAGAACAAGTTATTCACTGTTCAAAATGATACTACTCAAAATAGTGATAAAAACTATAATATAATATAATATAATATAATATAATATAATATAATATAATATAATATAATATAATATAATATAAATCATAACACTAAATTGTATAATATACTATCATGTTATTGTTCACATAATCTGACCGTATCAGTATAATATTTTATATGTCTGGGTTTCTGTTAGTCACATGATGTGTGTTGGGATTGCTGGATTACCTGTGGCTCCTGAACTGGAATCAAACTGAGCTTCTTCTGTAACAGATGATATTTTACAAGCAGAGTCCGGATGAAGCATGACCGTACCGACCGCCTCTGAACGTATCATTAATGATCATCATGGAGCTCTTTGTTCACTCTTACGGGTACACTAATGGAGTGACAGTGTAATTGAATAGAGTGGTAGGATAATAGAATGATAGGATGATAAAGTAATGGAATAGTGTGGTAGCGGTCCCGCTTTCCCTAGGGATACCACTATACTGTAAGTGTGTCAGTATGGCAGATGGGCCGTCTGTGACGACCCCCCCGCCCCCACACCACCACCACCATGAAAATTATGAGGCATCATAATCCATCTATAGCATACAGAGACAGGACATGGAGACTATTAGGGCAAGCATGGAAATGGCACAGTGTATAATCCTCAGACTTTACCACTATTAGACTCCCCAGGCATCGAGCGAAAACCACCCATTTCTCCAGTAATCTTGTTTCAGCAGGCCTCGTCTTGCTCCGTGTGTCTATAAATCTCTGCCCCAAATTTTCAGATGTTAACTGGAAGTTTGATTTATATTTGATTTTCTTCCCTACTTTATCTTTTTCTTTCCCACCATACCCACAGGCAAGACAGACAGGCCAGAAAGCTGTTCCGTGTGTGTGTGTGTGTGTGTGTGTGTGTGTGTGCGTGTGCGTGTGCGTGTGCCTCCGTTAACCCATTCTGCCAAGTTTTGCCTCAGCTTTTCTAAGCAAATTCCCAGCGTGATCCCAGTTCCCCTTGTGCTGGTGAGAGGAGCTGGAAGAAAAGGCTTGTGGGACTCCTGCTGCTCGTAGACCCAGGCCCGGCCCCTCCGCCCACGAGGGCCGGGCCTGGGATTTGCTCTGCGCCGGGGCTCTGTGTGGCAGCTGTGACTGACGCTTCAATCGCCTCTCCCTGGGATCCTAGTGCAACCCCGCATTCCCTTTCACACCTCGGAAACGGGAGAAAAAGACAATTACACACATATTCAGCAGACTCCGTCTCCTTGTCTCACCACAGTCCTGCTGCTGTTCACCAGATCTATGAAACATTTCTAGGTTTTTTTTTCCTAAATGAGCTCCTCTCCAAAGCGACTTACATATCAGCTTATTTGTGCAGCCTGTCTGGAATTTTACCTTGTAATCAGAGTTGCTCTTGTGTATATAATTGTTTCCCAAAGTGTTCCTCTTTATAGGTAAACAGTACCACTCAGCTATTTCATTTCTGTTTCCCTTGATATTTACAAAATGTAAGTAATGGAAAAAGATTTTATCCTAAAAGTGGAGTTAATGCTATCTTGTATGGATTTTCATTAAATCGAGTTTGTCTCTTGGCTATTGGATCAGGGATTCGTAAGCCAGCGGGATTTAAGTCTCTTAATTAAATTATTTTGATTGCTGACTTGATTGATGGAGTCAGATGTGGAGCATTTTCCGTGAGTTTTTGTTTGGCTAATTCTTCCAGCGGAGCCACAGACAGATACAATAGTAACCTGCAATCAATCACAACTGTGACCCACAGCATTCTGTCTTGAGAGAAATGTGCCTGCCATCAGGTCCAAGTTCCACAAGCCATCCAGACGATGTAAAACCAACAATGACATCAGATAGTTGAGCACTCTAAAGTCTAATCTTCCCATAATGCCATACTAAAGCCCACAGAGACCCACAGCAGGAGAAAGGCTTTTTTATGCCCCAACGGTGCTCCTCCTCCTGTGGCCTTTGGCTCTTTGCAAGTGTGTGTGTGTGTGTGTGTGTCCATGCATATAGGGAAGAGAAAAAGAATTTGAGAGTGAATGGAGATGTCACTGTCAGACGCTGGCCTCCGCATGAATCCGCTCCAGAATGGCCATATTGGCAGCTTGTGTGTCTGTGTTGAGTGAGAGAGCCCGCCAGGGGTCTGCCATTTCCCCCTTCACACTGACTTCTTATGGTCCTGATTGGAGCGCAGCAGGACACAGCTCTATATTTCATCCTATTCATTTGAGGGAGGTCGTTTCATCTCCCACACATGTTTCCCATCAGATGTATGTTTATTCTCCCACATGATGTGCTTTGCAGTGGAAGCCTCTCATCTCTCTGATATTGGAAATAAGAGTGAAGGTCTGCTAAAGCAAACACAATATCCCAAAACCTCTCTGCTGCCTTTATTATGAGGTATGCAGAGAATAAGACCGTAGGCGATGCGTTGACTCTGTTTAATGAGTAACCGTGGTTTCTCCTCTTATGGGTTGTGTGATCTAATATTTCACACTGTGTTTTTAACTTGCTAACCTCATCGTTTGCTGCTCTTAATAAGATCTGCTGCCTCGCCATCCATTGTCTCTCTGCACTGAAAACTTTGACTAGTTTTAGCTATTCCCCTCATCTGTCTCTCAGCTCCCCTACTGTGAAACATGACAGCCTGAACCTCCAACACATCACTCCTCTCCTCTCCCGTCTCGGAGATGAAAGCTTCTCTTTGCAGACAAACCTCGGCGAGTCCTTTCTTTACACCCGGCCCAGCCCTGTGTTGCTACTTTTAGTACCTTTGTTTGCTAAAATTTTTGATGTATTTGTGCCAGAACCTTGCATGTTGGTCATGCGGGTCACGTCAAATCCATATTAGAAGTATATATACACATAAAAATATATATTGGAGGCAGAGAAGCCCCTCGTGCCTCAGGAAGACTGTCATTTCCGGTTGGTGGCCCTTCTCTGGAATGGAGTGGCGTGATCTTTGAAGGCGCCCCACATATGACCGCCAAACGCAGTCGCCTGGTGCCCCTCACGCAGATTGGGAATGGTAGGAGGAAGAGAAATGATTTGGCTCCTATTTGAGGCACTGAAGCCGTCCCTTCAAAGCAGTGTGACTGGCTGAGGCTTTAACCGGCCTTCTCTCTGCATTAGATGTGCATCCTGTGATGAGCCTTTGAAGGATGCGGCCAGTTCTGCCTGGGAGATTGCGTTTGCATTGCATTGGCTGTTGAGGTCTGGTCCTCACAAAGAGACTGGTGTGGCGATGGCTTCAGCAGGATTGCGGCGCTGGTCTCAGTGTGGCTGAAGAAGGCTGCGCTAAAATGCGTTGACCCGAAAGCCGCAGTGTGAGGAGGGGAACTTCGGCGGTGTCACGTTTAAATGCACACACACAAACACACACATCCATTACTCTGTGTGTGTGTGTGTGTGTGTGTGTGTGTGTGTGTGTGTGTGTGTGTGTGTGTGTGTGTGTGTGTGCTTTTGCTTATGAGTCAGCTGTGGTTGGCTTTTGCAGATTAAGGATTGAGTGTGCGTTACAGATGGGGGTAATAATGATCAGATAGCCCCTGTAATGGAGACGGCCCAGTTTGTAATGGCTTCCTAAAACAACACATGGAGCGTCTTTACGAGGCCACAGTCGGCCCGATTATCACAGAGCAAACCGTGTGAATGAGAATAGCATCATGTTAAACAAGCTATTTATTAGCACACACATCACATGCACACATTTCATTTTAATACCGACAGCTTGCAACTTGCCTTGCTCTGCTCGTTGAAAGGCGAGTGTTATCAGAGGAGACACAGACTCCCGCTACACCAGTTAGGCCGTCCTCCCCCTTTTACATCCACTGTTAATGAGTCTAATGATGTGTGTCTCCATGATTGCATCAGTCAATATGCTGTTCAATATGGGTTTTAGAAACCTACTGACAACTTAAGCATGTCCGCCTGGATAACATCTCTCATCCGAGGGAGGAAAGGAAAAGCAAGTAATTTGTCTTGGATTGGATGGAACATGTGTAGCTGTCTTTTATAATCATGAGCTGAGATTGTAAGCAGAGAATAGACTTGTCGCTCAAGTCCTCTGATAAGAAGCTGCTTTTAAGACAAAGACGGCAGCTGTGTGTTAAAATCACGCCGTCCCAGTTATAACAGCGCCCGCTGCTCTCTCATTGTTGATTTCCTGGAGATACTTTTCAGCTTTTCTGTCATTTTCCTTTTTAGATTTCGCTGCAGATTTACTTCTTATGTCTTTGTGTTTCACAAAGACATGGGAGTTTATTTCAGTTTATGTCAAGAGGTGTCTGAAATGTCAGAGACCAGCCACATGGAGCTTTAAGCTTTGTTGATCTGTGGCGTTTTAGTTGTCTGTGATGTGCCTTTTTTAATGTCCACTTAGCTTTTCTCAACAAATTATTAAGCGCTTTATTTAGTTCAGTTTTCAACACATTCCTTAGATCTGATTTTTTTTTTAAAACGCTGTTAAAAAAAGATTGCAGACGGACAACCGTGTGACTGATAAAAATGCTTTCTTTTATAAACCATGCGGCATTTGATTGATCTGTCTTGATCCCTGGGCCAGGATGATTAAACCTATCCATCAGCTTCTCTTATCAGCACTCTAACAGATCGACTGCAGGACACTGAACTAAAACCCGTGTATTGTTGCTACACAGAAAATGTCAAAGGCTAAGGATGGGGTGGGGAGAGGTATAGCAGAATGCCTCTCTTTAGGGCCTTGTGAACAAAGCAACAACAACAACAAAAAATCACTGTGTTGTTTTATAGAAATAGCCTGCTAGAAAAAGGTTTTAAGATAAGAATCTCTGCTGCGTTTACACACACATTGTTTTGCCGTCCATGTTGGGATAACCTCAAAATGAGGTTGAACAGTGGCATTGCAGATTGTGACAAGAGTGTTTCCCCTCTAGTGAGGAAATAAGAAAATAGTGTTTCCTGTCCACAAAGCCTCAGCTCCCTGCAAGCGATGTGACCCTGCCCCTGGACACAACTCACCCAGACATCAGCCAGATAATGACATCTCTTTCACTGACAGGCTGTCAGTCACTTGCCTCCACAAGCCCAAATACACACACACACACACACACACACACACACACACACACACACACACACACACACACACACACACACACACATGCACACTCCTTGCCGTGCATGTGCAGCCGTGCACAATGGAAAATGAGGGCAGACTAGTACGGTAGCTGTTATGAATCATCTGAGCGATTTGCAAGTCAAGTAGCCAGTTTCATAAGATGTATCTGTTTTTTTTTTTTTTTAAATAAATTTGAGTTTCTCATCTTTCGGGTGAAAAAAATACATCCAGGCGTCTAAAATGTGGATGATTGCACGTCACTCTGCTTTCATTTATCTACAAGCATCTATTACCATCATGTTGTCAAGTCAATGAAAACAGCACCGGAAAAACCCAACAGATGGGCTTTTATTAGTCCCAGATGTATGATGGTGGGACAGTTTGTTGAAGATAAAGTGTTTTTCAGTCTATTATCTTATCTTAAACTTTTAAACTGCATTAGTTTTACGATTCTCAACAACCGCAGAGCAAACAATTACACATAGTTCAACATAACCACCGACTTTTAGAGCGGATAATAATCATCTCACAGCCTGCATCCCGGTTTATCGTCACTTCGCAGCATGCTGGAATCAGATAGCGCCCGAGTTTGCAACTTTCTGCCTTATCGAGAAACAATTCGCCTAAGTTTACATAGTCTGAACTTCCTGTTGAGAGAAGATGGTTTACTGCGATCCTGTCGCGACTCGTCCTGCAGAAGCAGGTGTGGGCCTGTTAGCTCGCCCTCTCGCTGCTGGTTATTTGGGGGAAGGTGTGTGTGTGTGTGTGTGTGTGTGTGTGTGTGTGTGTGTGTGTGTGTGTGTGTGTGTGTGTGTGTGTGTGTGTGTGTGTGTGTGTGTGTGTGTGTGTGAATACACTCCAAATGCAGGATGAGAGCAGTTGCCTGCGTGGCACATTCATTAACCTGGCATCTACTTAATCTCCTGGCTAATTCAGTTAGTCCTCCGAACACCCCTGTGTATTAATTTCCTCCTTGGCGTTGCCGCTCATGGTATGTAGTAGGAGCGTAGTCATGGTGATGATTGTGTCATTATTTTGCAGTCAGATGAGTGATATCCCAGAAGGCTGTAGCTGGGTTGTCCAGGCTAGTTGAGAGGGACTGATTAGAATTGCAAATGTACGCCAAGTGTTGTGTTTATTGTGTGTCTCAATATTGAAGACAATCAGGCGAATCAAAGCCCTCAGCTGGAGAGATGGGACTGAGGCACGGTGGGCCTCTCTGGTTGGCACCATGTCCTCACTGCTTGCATAGCGCACACCCCTCCCTCCTCTTCCTCTCTCCTCCTCTCCTGGTCGACTGTCGTGCGTTCAGGTCCTGAAGTACGCCTTCGTGGACACAGCTGGCGAAAGAGAAGGAGCGGCAGAAAAGAGCCTCTAAATCCAGTGCACTCAATCATGTGCAGTTTGGCGGTCCCGTCACACAGCTGAGAAATATTAAGCACGCTTTATGGTAATGAATGCGCTGGCGACAGACATAAATATCAGAGGTAAAGTGGCGAACGATTAAAATGTCTTGTACGTTTGCTCATGACACATATTTCTCATCGATTTCGCTGCTTCTTTAAGTCATTTGACTGAATTATCAGCTTTTTATCAGTGGGATCTCCTTTCTTTTTCCCTGAGCTTCATCGTTGATGAGATTGGAGTTGCATATTAAAGGCTCAGGAATATACCAATAACTGCATGCAGCTCTCTGGTGTCACGCCCTGCAAACTGAGCGTGTTGGCAGCGCGCCCTCGTAATGGTTGGTTGACAGACTGTGGTGCAAAGTGCTCTAAACACACATTTTCTCCATGAAACACTTGTGAATTGTTTTTCCTCAAAGATCGGACTTGTATTGACTTACTGTTTGCACAAGATTCGGCAAAATCCATCTGAAAGCCATTCGGTGCTATTTGTGAGACGGGAAGCTAGTGTTTTAGCTCACCGTGTAATTCACTCTGTCAGTTACACACAGAGAGGCCTATCTTCTCGTGTTTGGCTACTGTCGGCTTTCAAAGAATGTATTGCGGCTACAACGCATGTGCACGTGTGAGAACATGCACTTGTTGTATTTGTGTGCGTGTGTGTGTGTGTGTTTGCGGGCTCATGCATGCGTACGTCCCGATGCGAACACAGGATAATTCCTCAGGTCATACACTCTCCCTATATAGCACCGCATGACCAGTCATAACAGGCATGTGTGAGGCCCAGGTACAGGCTTGAACAGTGAACAGGTATTAGCTATGGGGAAATAACTGTTACAAGTTCGTTTTATTGAACCACACATGTTTTCTCAAGGTTGTATGCGCTCTCGGCTAAATGAAAAACTAAGTTGAGAGGAATGCGTTTGTACTCTGCAGAGATCCTTCAGATTTTGCCGGGTCTTTGCTGTGTCTTGTGAACGATGGGGAGCCCTGCAGCCACCATAAGTGATGTGATCAAGACTCACTGTTCTTGAAAGGCAACAGTCGACGCTTATGAGAAGCCGCCGCAGCTCCCGGCCTGTTTAGACGGCGATTTGCTCCATTGAGCTTGACAAGCGGTTGACGAGAGATCTTTACAATTCAATATGTATGTAAGGAGAAGAAGGAATGCTTGAGCTTGAGAGTGTGTGTCAGTTGGAGGACGTGGATATTCGTGACTGTGTGAAACCAAGGATAGAGTTCATGAGGTGACGCCTTGTCAGCTGTTTGACTTTCCCAGTTTCCCAGGGAAATAATGTCAAGAACAATGAAGACAAAAACCACCAACCACCAACAATTGAAATGCCACAAAAAAAAAAAAAAAAAAAAAAAGCTGATGGTGTTTGTTGGTGTCTGAATTATTGCTCTTGCTTGAGATTGGAGACAGGGGGAAAATGTGTGAGTGACTGCACCGTGCTCGTAGCAGACACATATCACCTACTGGACTCCTCTACACATCCATCTCCCAGCACTCCTCACAATAGCAGGAATACATTAAAAAAAAGAGTGAGTCAGGAGGGAAGGGGATGCAAGATAAATATTGTGTTAGTATTTTCCCTCCCTCTCCCTTCCAATTGTCTTTAACATTGACAGATGAACAATGAAAGTATTTTGAACTTTGTTGCATGCTATCTTTTACTTCTGTGTTCAGAGCTGTGCTGTCAAAGCCAGACATGCTCGGGCGGAAATTGATTGATTTGCTTTCTGTGCGCCATCTCTTCCCTTTGTTCTTCCAGGAAAGCTTTGGTTTCTCTCCAGCCTCTCAGCGTCTATGGAGCTGTGTCATATTAACACCTGTTATCAACATACAGACACATTAAAATATTGAATCAGCTCTCCTTTATCAGAAAGCATCGCAATAAAATGCAAACTGGAAGCAGATTATTCGATATTCTAAAAGAGACATGCCCAAATCATTCTGGAATGCAGCGGTAGACGGTTGAGTGAACAAAAAATGGTGCTTTCAATCATCAATATGCTGTAATGATTGCAGAAATAGTCTGACATTTTGGAAGTGTAGGCAGTTTCTTGCCCGGAAAAGATTGATACCACTCTACTCTCTATATAGCTGTAGAAAGCAATTAGTTTAGCTTAGTTTAAAGACTGGAAGCAGGGGAAATGATCAGCCTAGCTCTGTCCAAACTCTTCCTCCATCCTTGGCCAAAATTACCTCAATTCTAAATTTACAGAACACCTTACCTGCTTGTTTTTAGCTGCTATAAGCTATCACGATTCACCATGCTGGTATAAATGTAGTACATTTCATTAATCTACACAACTAATTATGTCTCTGAAAATGTTGGAGGTGAAATACTTCATTAATAATCTGTCAGGGTTGTTTGGGAGATGTCTTGTGGTTCATTCCTCTCCCAGGTGCTGGAATTTTTGCTGAGCACGGGTTTGAAAAATTAGCTAACATAATCAAACATTTCCTGCCTTCATTCTTCATGCGCCATTCACTTTGCTTCATTATGAGACCTAACAGTAGCATCCCTCAGCCGTTTTCTGGCCATGCTGAGAGAGGAGGGCGATGGTGAAAAAGTGAATTTAACCATGACCGCCTCCATCTAAGTCAAACAGAATTGAAATAATGAGTGTGTAATATGGAGCTGTGTGCGTCGCTGTGCTGGTGTGTGTGTGTTCATTAACACATGGGGTGTAGTGATTGAGCAGCAACATCAAATTCAGCAGAAATGTTTTCTCAGGGCTTATGGATCGGTTTAAAGATTTAGAGCAGAGATTGGCTGCTGGTTAACAACCTGGCCAAGCTGCATGGGTTTGATAATGATTATGATGTTTTTTCCTCTCTCTATTCCTCTCACTAGTGGGGGTAACACTCAGTCGTGTGAATTCTAAAGATGCTATTGTACGCCTGGTAGGTTCTCCTACCCCTCCTGCTCTGCTCAGCACTGATTACAAGCTCGCACCCCGGTCCAGATCTTGACTCTGCAGCTCTTAGTCCTGAGGGAGTCTCTCTCCATGACTGCATCGCCACCCCTCCTACCGACACACACCAACTCTAGCGCAGTCAGGGTGTCTGGTACACTAACACACGCTATCACCCACTCAGGCATGTATGGGGACACATATATCTGCACACACAGACACACAACCATGCCCTCAGATATAGTGGGTTTGGGCCAGGCGGGTTTGGCAGGGACGGCAGACTGGGCCTGTGGAGAGATCTTTACGGAGCATGCAGAGCCCATCTGTGGCTGTTCCTCAGTGATGGGAGGCAGCTGGCTGTGTGTGTGTGTGTGTGTGTGTGTGTGTGTGTGTGTGTGTGTGTGTGTGTGTGTGTGTGTGGTGTGTTACATTGTGGACAGGGACAGAACCAGGGGAGGAGGAAAGAGGCTTGAGTGTTTGGGTCATCCACAGAATGAGAGCTAAACTCATTTTGCGGAAAGTGACCCGATCTCTCGTTCAGCAGAGCCAGCTCTTCTCTTCTCTTCTCTTCTTCTCTTCTCTTCTCTTCTCTTCTCTTCTCTTCTCTTCTCTTCTCTTCTCTTCTCTTCTCTTCTCTTCTCTTCTCTTCTCTCTTCTCTTCTCTTCTCTTCTCTTCTCTTCTCTTCTCTTCTCTTCTCTTCTCTTCTCTTCTCTTCTCTTCTCTTCTCTCCTCTCCTCTTCTTTTCTCTCCTCTCCTCTCCATCTCTTCCCTCCAGCTGGAAGAGCTCAGTCCCTTGGCGAATAAGTGGAGATGCAGAGTGCAGCAGCCTGGACCTTCTCTAGCTGTCAGTGATACCAGGGATGACGTTCAATCACAACCACACATATCCATGCTTGCTTAGCTCCCCTACTCTTAGACAGGGATGGGCCTGACGTTGACAGAAACCACAGGGGCCATAAGAGGAAACAGATTACGCTCCTTCTCCCTCCTAATGACTTCTGACACTCCTTTCACGCAACGGTCCACAGTTCAGCTTGGTCACCCACTATGAGCGTCCATTTCTGTTCTCCTTGTGGCAAGGCCATCTGGGTGGCATCACTTTAGCTCATTATGGCTGCCGATGGCGCGACGCTAACCCCTCATATGACATGCGATGGAAGACGAGCGTACTGGGGCTTGTTTGTCGAATGCAAGAAGGTGTGTGTCAGCCACGCTTGTGTGCGAGTGTGGGACTTAAAAACTTGCCTGAGTGCAACTGTTATGAGTCACGCTGAATCTGATTTGCTTTGCATACCAGCCTGTTGACTGAGCCGACTGAAACTAGTGTGTTTGTCTGAGTGTGTGTGTGTGTGTGTGTGTGTGTGTGTGTGAGAGAGAGTGTCTGTGTTCACACGTACAAAAGCAGTTCTCTGCGGGATAGAATTCAGGATATTCTGTCTGTTTTGCCTTTGACATCTTCATTTAAATCCTTCTAATGGGGACAGCATAGAGGGAAAATACTGAGCTTTCTGCTCACCAGCAAATTGCCGTTGCCAAGTCTGGAGTTTAAAAGCGACTTGGATTGAGTTTATAGTTTATCCAATGCAACTACCCGTTGGCAGGTCTGTCCTGCTTCTCTATAAAAAGGTTCAAATCCTTTCTGCTTTGCTAAACAATTCTGGAGCCAGATGGGCCGTGTTTTGCTTAATTTCAGGATCCTTGTGTTTGTTCGTGTGTCTCTCTGTGCATCTGTGTATGCATATGTGTGTGTGTGTGTGTGTGTGTGTGTGTGTGTGTGTGTGGCCTGGGTCAGCATTGAGTTGAGGCGACTTGTTTACCATGTTTGAAATGCGAGGAAACCAGTGTGTGTACACTGTGGGGCGTGTGTTTATGTGTGTGTGTTTACAGTCAGGTCTCCCTAAGAACATCTTCCCCCATGAAGGACTGACAGAAGCCAGCTATGTACACAAGCACTCGTGTTGAACCGACGGCTACGTGCACGGACCCCGACAGCAGCTAGCCATCCCGCGACATTTCTTTGACCACTAGATGGCGACGGTTCAAACTGGTGTCAGAACTCCTCGATAGATAACCGACACTTCATGCATGAGTTTTATAGATGTGGCGATCCACACAAACATACTGACAGTTTGATGATACGTGCCTTTTCTTCCAAGCATGAGATGATCACACTGTCGCCGGCACTCGGCAGATCTTAACCGCACATCAAGAGGGAAGCCATTTCAGAGGCAGCTGCTGCTGCTGCTGCTGGAATATTTCCATTGTGAGGCAAGAGAGAGCGGAGAGACTCTATCTTAATGGATCTGAAAGTTGTTTAAAGCACAATCAGTCCCGCTAGAAGACAATTATTTAATGTGGGCTGACTTGAATGGTAATGGAATGTGTTTGCAACTGATGATTACACCAAACACAGACGGATTCAGCTTTAAACCCCCTCAAGATATGTATTACCCAAGCTCCAATGCATCACTGTTTGCATAACACAGCATTGTCTTATTATCAGATTGAAGTGCACTGTCATCTGGATGAATTACAGTAATGTTTCACCAGAGGCCATGCTGTCTATCCAAACTGTAAGCCTATGGGGGTATTGATGTGAACGGCCGTAATATGACTGCATACAGGCAGAATCATCTGTAATAATGGGGGGAAGCAACCACACAAATTTTGTGGAAATGATAATTGGTGAGGGAACACTTTTCCTGGTGTGATAATTACCACGAGGAGAGAAAGGGAATAGAGTACCTGTGGCGGTAATGATTGTGTGTGTGTGTGTGTGTGTGTTTGTTTTTACATGAAGCTCTCTTATGCTTTAAAGGCCAGACAGAAAGCGTACCTACATCCAAGCTGTTGCCATCTTTCCCCCCAGGTAGAGATTTATTGGATATGGATTATTTATAAGCGCTGGAGAAAAGCTGATTGTAATTGACATGTATGTCGCGTTTGTGCTGCTGCTGCTTGGAAAGAACAAATCAATTTGATGCCATTCTGTTGATATGAGCGCTTTCTGCCTCTTTCTCTCCCGGTTCCTGTGTGTCGGGTCCATTCATTCAGCGGCGGAGGCTTCCTGCCAGGCCTCCGCTCGGAGCGCCGAGCCGAGGCCTGAACTGGCTGGACGGGGGTGGAGAGCATGGAGGAGGGGGGAGGAGAGGGGGTTGTTTGAGGCTCTGTAAGGGGGTCTTTGAGTGGACCTTGGTGGAGGCGGCGTTTCATATGAAAGTCGGTGAGGGCACGGTGCCTGAATAGGGGGCGGCTGGGAAGTTGGGCTCGGAAGGTCCAGGATGCACCCCACGGTGCTTTTGTGTGCTCTCACATCCGTGTGGGTGTGTGCGTGTTTATTGGTAAGTGTGTGTGTGTGTGTGTGTGTGTTTATGTGGAGGGGGGTTAGCATATGTGAGATCATGTGCTCATATTCAGCAGTGGAATGTAATAGAAAGGAGAAAGGAGGGAGGGGGGGTGTTCTCGTCTCTCCTCAGTTTCCCCGTGTTTTCTCTTCCCTCTGCTGTGCTGTAGTTGTAGCTCTGTTTGGATAAGCTCTTTACAGGACTCAATGTGCTGTGGAGCCATCCAGATGAAACAAAACCAAACCCATTCGAGTGTTTTCAAAATCATTCTCTTTATTTGGTTTGGTTCCGGGTAGATCCACCTCGTTTGAGTTGTCTTGGGGGAGAAACGAGGGTCTTGGACGTTCGGGGTCATTTCCCAGAAACATCGTTTGTATCTGTACATCTCTTCCTCTGTGCACTAAACCTCTTTCATCAACAGGTCTTACAGAGTCTCCAGACAACACCAAATGAAAGATGCAATTCAACCTCCCTTTTTCCCCTCGTTTCCCTTTCGACCTCCTCAAAAGTACAATAATCTCCAGTCACTCGTCTCCTCCTCTCCATTGCGTGGCTGTCTGTAGCACCGGGAGTGGTGCTGATTAAGCCAACAGAGACACAAACGGGAGACAAAGTCCCAGCCCACCAGTTTAGTTTCACATCCTGGACTGGAGCTGGGCTGCAGCTTGCCAAGTGGAGGGCTTTTAAACTGGGCTAAACACTAATTGCTGCCCTATTTCTTTTATGTTGCTTCTTTCCCATCTGCGATGGTGCTTCCAGACCTCCACAGCAGCCAGAGCCTCATTATAGCAGACAGTTAACAAAGGCTGGGAAACAGAAGCGGAGAATTCACTTAGGATAGCTATCTAACCGCCAACGAGGAGGCCTGCTCGGAAAATTGAATCAATGACAGGGGCCGGCTTGTGATTAAATCCTTCAGGGGTATTAAGATATTAAGATCTTTGCAAATCTTAATTATTCATCTGAATTGTTGCAGCTCGCTTAGATAGCGGAATAAATGGGGGTTTTTTTGCAAAAAACTGGAAATTGTGGTACGAGGCTCATTGTGTTATTTGACAATGAGATGTTGAGGATTTTTAATAACATTTGCCAAAAAAAAAAAAAAAAAAAAAAAAAAGTTGACGACCATTTTCCAACAAACGAAACTGGAAAATAGAGAATGCCTACTTGTTGAGTAAACAAATCAAGCTCTAATTGTGCTGTTTGTCCGCTCTTTCTGTTCCCCCCCTCTGGTTCCCTGCTTGTTTTTCTCTAGGTGTTTTTTTATGTGCGTGCAGAAAGGTGGGGGGGCGGTTGGGTGGTGATAGTGGTGATGGTGGTGGGGGATCGAGGCGGGGATGAGAGGAAACCGAATGAGGGAAATGTTGAGGAGGTGAATGAGAGGAAAGGATAAAGCTAGAAGGGAATGAGATTGGGGTGCAAGGAACAGAGGGGGCTGAGATCGAGGGAATTGTGGTGAGGTGGGAGTAGGGTAGAGGGGGGGGGGGCGGGGGGCAGCAACAAAGCCTAATGTTGTCATGGAAACTTATTTATGCCTCACTGGTGCATCTTGTAGATCCAATTAGAGGCCGATTGTGTCCATGTTTTCATGGATACAGTCATGTGTACATTGATGTGACGTTCATGCGTGCACGTGCACACGCACACACGCACGTATGTGCGTGCATGAAGAACATATGTGCAGCTGCACCCATGAACACACAAACATGAGCACACGCAGTGTTGTTCCTGAAAACCCCAGCAAATTGTTGTGAGAGGTAGGACAAAGGATACCCCCCGTTCTCTCACTTATTGGCCCTTGAATTACCATGCCCCCCCCACCCCCCACCCCCCCTCCATTCACCCCCGGCCCCCTCCTCACACCCATAAGTATCAGACAATAGCGTGGAAATAACGTCTCACCCCTCCCAAGTCTCCTACGACAGGTCCTATCCACACACGCTTTCATGAAATCATTCTCCAACAGAAAGTGGGCGGCGGGGTGGGGTGGGGGTGGCAGAGAGATGGGGGGCGGGGGGGGGGGGGGGGGGGGTGGGATTGATGGACAGAATTTTTTTTGGCAAATTTCATGTTACATTCATCTCCTCTGGGAACAAAGTCATTTATTTGGTAATGTCCTCGTCCAAGAAGAGCGTCTGTGAATGCTGAGAAGGCCTTAATCCCATCATGCTCCTGTTCACGGGGGAAATGTCCACAGAAAATGTGACTTTTTTTTTAATGATCATTTCTTAGGGCTGGATGTTTGCCTGCGTTAAACGCCATCGTAAGATCCCCAACTCTCACACACTCCTCCATCAGTCTTTTTTTTTTTTGAGGAGGCATCGCCGGCCCTCTTCCCAGGGTCTGTCTGAAGAGTCAGTTATTTAGTGGTGAAATGATGTGTGTGATGATGAAATGAGGGGCTGCAGATAAGGCGAGATTGTGCTCAGAGAGAGAAAATAAGAGCGAGGCGGCGAGGGGCCCGGGCCCTGATGTCTTGTTAAAATGTGAGGGATCAGAAAGAACAACAAATGCATTGCACGCCACTAAATCCTGCTTAAATCCGCTGGCATGGGCAGATCTAGCAGATAGCCTCACTGCTGTGCTCACTGTCTGTAACCACGACACACACACACACACACACACACACACACACACACACACGCACACACACACACCCGTGGTCAGTCCGGCTGTCTGGGTTAATGCTTGGCTAACTGGGACAGCAGAGCTGAACCATGTTGACATTTTAAGCCTCCAACAAGTCCAGAACAATGATTCAGCCCGTCTGACCCCCCCCCCCACCATCCCCCACCCCTCACCAGAACGCAACCTCAGCCCATTTCACTGACCGATTCCCACACATACACACACACACACACACACACACACATATACGTACATAAACACTCACACGACTGCCCAATCGCCCCACGACTAGTGCACCCCCGGCCCTCTCTTCACACACACTTACACACACACGCACACTTACACACACACACACGCACACACACACACACACACACACACACACACACACACACACACACACACACACACACACACACACACACACACACACACACACACACACAGTGGGTCTCCTCCTGCTGCTCCCCACCTTTAGTGAATAAAGGAGAAGGAGGGCTGATCTTATTGAGTTGGCAGCAGAGATCGAGGTGGAGCGGTACGGTAAGGCCAGATGGATTATCTTAATCCCCCACTAGATGATCATGGCCGAGGGAAGATGAACCCGGGATCTGACCTCTGAGGCCCGTTTTCCTCCAGAAGCTCCGACCTCTGAAGTACAGGAAGTGTCAATATCATGTTGAAGCAGGAGTCCGTTATGGAACTCAAAAGTCCGTGCTGTCCTTTGGACGTAACCCTATCCGTAGTCAAATCTGCGGGAGCCATTTTGTGTTTGGCCATCTTGTTTCCCTCCTCATAAACTTTCGGTATGCTTTGATTCTCGTCCAAGTTTGAGAAAAAACTTTAGAGGATTTGAGTAAAACACTGTCGACTGACGCTGAACAATGTCAAGTCGCTACATGTAGTGTTTTTGTGGGGCTAAATTAACTACTCTCTGCCTAAAAGCCCCTGCCAGACAAATCTAAACCCATAACTCCCGCAGCTCAAAGTATTAACACTGTATAAACTGTAGCTGAATTATGCGGCTGCTTTTCCAGACTTCCTTTATTATGTGTTCCTAATACTCTTTCTCTTTTTTTTTTTTTTTTTTTTTTCCGTTCTGCAGGTTTCTCCCTGGAAAGGGCCTGGTGATCTACCCGGACATCGGGGACAAGCTGGACATCATCTGCCCTAAGGCGGACGAAGGCAGAGACTATGAGTTCTACAAGCTGTACCTGGTGAAGAAGGAGCAGGCCGACAGCTGCAGCACCGTCCTGGATCCCAACGTGCTGGTCAACTGTAACAAGCCCGAGAAGGACATCAAGTTCACTATCAAGTTCCAGGAATTCAGCCCCAACTACATGGGCCTGGAATTCAAGAGGAACGTCAACTACTACATCACCTGTAAGTCGGTCTTAGTTCTGTTTCTCAGTGAGGTTTAGCTTTTTAACTTTTATTTATTTGTTCAATAATGGTAACCGCCTTTAATTTACACTCGGTTCCATACAGACACACACTCTTTACTTTCCCAGTAAACTGTTTTTAATGGCCCCCGCAGCTCCAACAGCTGGAGGTGACATGCATTACTTATGGCACAGTTGTAGTTTATGTTCATGAGACAGAGCTGTCTGTCAGCTCCGGATGCTAACCTATAATCATTCTGACATCCTGACATCAACTGTTAAATGAAATTTTGAGGCATTATTATGTGTTGAATCATTTCTGAATTGGCATCACAATATTCTGTTATTTTATGACTTGGAAATTCAAGTTTTGTTCTTACAAAAAAGAAACAGAAATATTTGGTGGAACTTGTAATAACATTATATACATCAAAATTAGCCAGTGCTTTAAAAAAATAGTCAAAGCATTAAAGCTAATGTAATGTTACATGTTCCATACCACACAGTGTTTGGTAACAGTAATTTATTTTTGAAAATTTATCCTGGCTATTTAGTTATAGGTTTACAGGTAAGAACAAAAATAATTAGAATAAAAAAAGAAAAAAAATGTTATTAATGAAAAACAGGAATGAAATTCCATGTTACCGGTTTGACAAATTTTCAATGCCCTCCAATTTAAAAAGATCAGGGATAATAGTTCATCTCCATCTGTCAGTAATGTCTTTTTGTCCACACATTGTAAGCATACCTCACAAACTGTACAGATTAGCTTCATCAGAGTTAAAATTTCTTTAAACTACTTCTTTGAGCCTTTTGCCTTCTTTAACCTTCCGCAAAAGCTTCTTTTTGTTTCTGTTGAAATACGGTTTTAGGGTGAGTCAGGAGGGTCATCATCTTGTTCAGAGCATATCTGGTCAACTCATCATTTTTGTTTACTGACCTTTACACATATATTAACCTCTGTGAGTTGTACTTTTTACTGTTTATCTGTATTTTTTCTGCAGCTCTTATTTATTTATTTATTTATTTATCTATCTATCTATCTATCTATCTATCTATCTATCTATCTATCTATCTATCTATCTATCTATCTATCTATCTATCTATCTATCTATCTATCTATCTATCTATCTATCTATCTGTCTGTCTGTCTATCTGTCTATCTGTCTATCTGTCTATCTATCTATCTATCTATCTATCTATCTATCTATCTATCTATCTATCTATCTATCTATCTATCTATCTATCTACGGAGTCATGATTTTAAGATGACTTCAAAGTTTGGCCATGTTTTCCAGAGCCTAGATCTGAATCAATATCTGCTCTACTAGGCTCACCGGAGGAATGGAGGATGATAGTAAGGAGACTCTTGTTATATTTATTTATCACTATTGGCTCTCTCCTGGGTTCTTGGTTCTCCTCAAAGCTGGACCTTTCATGTACATCCTCCCTAGTCTAAATCATGGCTACAGGATGAGCAGATTATAGGAGTACTATATTTACATCTACACGAGTGTCGGCTGCTCCTCAGCTCCAGCCAGGTTGAGTTGGAGTGGCAGTAGGAGTGTCAACAGCCATCATCGCATTAGGCAGCGTTGTGGGGCTTTGGGGCTGAAACATATGACAGACCTGTCCTGCTGCAACATCATCAATCATCTTCAGCTTTGTTCCTGTGAAGTTCTTGATGGTGCCTACGAGAACGTCCCCTGGGTATATCTGTTTGATTCTTGTTTGGATAGACAGGACCAAGTCATCCCTACTTGAGCAGAAGGTGGCCTGACATTCCACAAGCATGAAAGCATGTTGAACCTGACCCGGTTCTGAACTGTTAAAGCAGTAAATTTCACAACACTTTCAGGAGGCATATTTAAGAGGAGGTGTTGAGGAAGCAACCAGAAGCCTGCGGTACAGCCTCTGTCTACTTCCATCCCAGAATCTTAGAGTACTCTCTCACCATGTTGAGGACTTTGGTGGTTAGAGTCATTTAAGAAATTCAGAAGATCACAGACACATTAAATTCCCTGCAATGTACCCGTTAATGACTGCATGTCAAATGTGACTCACTTAAAATTAGAAGGAACAGCCTTGGGGGACTTGGGGACCATTCCGGCTTTAAAATCAGCATCCCTCATTTTATCGCTGACATTCACTGCCCATACCTCAAAAAAGAAATACGATACCAAGTGCAGTTCTGACATATTTAGTGGACAAAATCGGCATGTTGTAAAAATTTACTGCAAGCTATCGAAAGTCTTCTAGAGATTGTAGTCTTTCCAGCATCAGAAGAGCTTTGGCTTCCTCCTCTTTAAAAGTCTCCAGTTCAAACTCCCAAAGCCTTCAAACACAAGAAAGAGAGGCTTTATCTTTATTGCTCTACTTCAATGGAGAAATACTGGTTCGACATGATGGTGGATTTCGCGGTGGACTGTCTTTGAGTCTTAGCAACTGTTTGTTTGGTTTCATTCAAGACTTGATTGCTTGAGATGGGAACGTGCTTTTCTGCTGATAGGACGTGTAATACAATACATAAATGTCACATTTAGCATGAGAAGATCATGATTTACCTCCACACAGTAGGTTTTACTCAAGGATATTAAGTGTCTACATGCTAACCAAGCTGCAGAGCTTGACTGTAGATTCGAGCAGGAAACAAGATCTTGAGGGAAATAAGATGGTGTTACTTTTGGTTTTAGTTAGGTGTATATAAAGCATCGCAAAATGTCAAAAGTTCAACCCCAGTGAAGAACAAAATCTCTCTGGCATACCCTGATTGGTCTGTGGATTCCTTTCTGCTTCCTACTTGAAATCCCATTGATATTTCATTGCCGGATATCAGAACAAATGAACCTGTCAACAAGACAGACAAGAAAATGTCACAAGTGTACGTTCAACGATAGACTCGAGAGCACTCCAGCTCAGTCGATCTACCCGGCACAAATGAGGAGAGTGTGTTCGGGGTGAAGAGTGTGTGAGGTCTGGAGCTGAATTCTGATGGCTGCTGAGTCACATTTCAGAGATGAACTCAGTGCTTGTGTGCTGTTGTAAATAAAGTGCAAAGTTGAACCACCCTGAGGACCAGGCAGAAAAATGATGCATACGTAATTTATAAAAAACATTGATAATCATAACCACAGTTGATGCTCACAGGAGCTGCCATTTACCGCATTTTGCTACACGGTGGATGCCTTGTGTGTATGTGATCATACTGTAAAGGATAAGGCTGGTGATTACATGATTTTTTTTACAGTTGACAACAGATCCCATGAAAAACTGTTGATTTATCCACCCAGCAGTGATAAAGCGGATGCTTCTGTGCCATAGACATCATTTTATTTTGAATACCGTGCATGTGCTGACTGTAAATACTCACTAAAAGCATCCTATGTGTATTAATCTGCTGCTAGAATTAGTCTCCATGAAATGCATTGTTTTATTAATATATTTATTTATTTATATAGACATAAAAATAGAATACCCCCCCAATGGCTCCATAAGGAAATTACTCATTTGTGGTAAAATAAGCAAATAAATATATGTATAATCTTAATAGAAATGTTGTTGATCATTTGTTACATTTCCTGGAATGACTGAACAATTTTCTAAAACAATACCATGTGTTGTGGTCGTTCTGGTTTGAGGATATTGTCAGTGGAGGCTCTGCAACATCTGTAATTGATTCCTCGCTGAATCAATGAAATGATCAGAGATGATCATGACATTACAGAAGCAATGTCTGCGCTAACATGCAACAAGCTGCAACATGCCAGAGAACTTCTGGCGCAGTCGACTGCGGTTGTATAGGAAGAAATAAATTCACCACTCATCATCTCTTATGGAGCAGACTGACAAGACCTACTTTGAAGAGGATCTAGTCAAATGTTATTAACCTTTCTACATCCCCGTACATCCGTCTCCTTAGATGCTTTCTTCCCGGAACCTGGAAAGAAGAACATATTCAAGTAATTTAAGTATCGTATAAGTTTTCAAATTCTCCTGAAGACACGACATAAAATCTCCTTGTTAACAAAATAAACCTGAGCTATGTTTCATTTTTACAAGAAAATAAAAAAGCTCCTTGATATCGCCTCCCTCAGAAGATAAAATTCTCGCTGAATTAAATCAATGTTGTTTCTTTTAATCTGTACCAGTTCAGTCGATATATAACCCTCCCCCTCAAAGCCAGAAAGCAGGAAATCATGAAACTTGTCATCTTATGTTATTGAGCAACAATTTTTGTTGGGGTTGCTCCTGTGGCAAACACACCATTTGGACTTCAAGAAATGTATCTCTGAGCTTTATTACACCCACATGTCTGCAGCAAACACCTTGGGCCTTGTTCTGCATCTGCTCAAAGTTTTCCTATCCGGCTGTTGCCGGGGCCGCTGAGTTTATTGTCTCCTGATTACATCATAAATATTTAAAGTAACTCTATTAGTGACATGTGCGGGGGCATGCATCCTGAATGCAGTGTGTTCCATCATCAAAGAGAAAACATCAACTTTACTTCAGGTTGAATTTGCCTTTATTAACACCCTCTCATGTCTGTATTCCTGTTGATGAGCGTATTCTGTTAGTATTAAGGATGTTTAACTGTTTTGGTGGGGGAACTCTTAACTAGAGCACGTCGTAAATCCTTCACCAGGAAGGTGGACGTGGACCCGAGCTGATGGCATATCATCATTAGACTCATACACCATAATGTTCTCCTGCCAGCAGTAATCAAATGCAGTATTTGTCTTTGTATATTATGTTAATATTGTTGTTCTTTGAAACAGGAAGAGCGTGCTTATTTATTCCACTGCAGCCTGCGTACACCTTGACACACTTCATCTATCATCCAGGTAATGGCTGCGCCGCATGCATGTAATGTGTGTTTTCTTCATCGTGCGACACGGGGGAAGGCAAGCACCTGCAACCACGCACTTCTGCTTCCCTTTACAGTGGAGTCATCTTCATTGAGGCCTCTTGAGGCCAGCTTATCCTCGCCGATAAGTTGTGAGTGCATTATCCTACCATGTCTGCAGGGAATGTAGTCCAGCCAGTCAGCAGAGTGGCGTAAATCTGCTCGGCCCATAAAGACCCGGCTTATCTGGCCTGATTAACGGTCAAACGTGGCAGGCGAGAAGGGGTTCCACAGGGAGTGGACATTCCACTGAATCTTCCAGCAGTCGTTTTTCTCGTTCGGCCCCAGTCTCAACTCTGACTCCGTTTGTCTTTTCCTTGATGATCCACACCCTACCCCCCCACCCCCCCTCCTCCTCTTCTGCTTCTACGATGGAATAGAAAAAACAACAAAAGGTGTGTGGTAAAGTAAGCAACAAATGGTGTGTGTGTGTGTGTGTGTGCATCTCTATTAGTGTGTGTTCCATGCCCCGGCGTCACCGCAGGGTATCCTGTCCTCTGGGTCCGGTCTATTGGAGCCCAGCTCTGACAGGAGTCGCAGAGGGGGGGGTTAAAGGTCAACACTCGTGGAGGAGGGGTCATGGAAACACAGCAGGAGATCAGTGATGATAACCCTGCTGATCTAAACCCCAGACTAAGACCAGCCTGTGCTGTCTGTCAGCACCCCCACCCCCCCATGCAAGCACCAGTAGAGTGGGGGGGGTGCATACACTGTATATATTTACCCCATATGTACATATGTAATGTATATACACACACACCACACACACACACAAACACACACACACATACTGTATATCTGTGTAAATACAGACACACTCACATACATGTACATGTACACATACACTGTATGTACACACACACACACCTGTTATATGTGGGGCAGACAAATAAGTGGTATTTCACGTCGATGTCTAAACACAGGATATGAAATGAGCTGATTGTGAGGATCATGGCTGCGGTGTGTTTAGGGGTCGGCGTTGGGAGAGAAGTGGTTTTAGACAGGAGGCTTTTAAGGCCGAGGAAATATTACAGAGAAAATGAGCAATAGGGCGGGAAAGAGAGAGAGAAGGGACAAGCACACGTAACGGGACTCATGTATATGTTTTATACGTCTCCAGTGGAGCCTAAAAGTCCATCCGTTTTCCTTCGCCTTCACCCCTCATTGATATAATGTTCCGTGACTCCTCGGCGATACGTTTTCTGTGGTTAAAACCGGTCGGTGCTGTAAATATGAAGGAAGGCCAGGAGGCAGTAAACAGAAGCGGTTTGTTGTCGTGCTCTCCTCCTCCTCTTCCTTGATTTCCTGTGTCGTGGGCAGGTTAAGCCTGATCCCTCCTGACAGCTGTCACTCTCCATCTGAGCGGACCACTGTGGCCCCCCTCCCTCAGACCCCACGTCCCCACTAGAATACCGCTGCAGCAGAGCGTACACTATCTCATCTCCAGGAGATTGCCTCAGTAAAATACATAATGTCTGGCGGCAAACGTCAAATGTGCTTTCCTTCATGTCTCTTCATTTTTTTTATTTTTTATTTTTTTGACTATAGGTGCGATGTTTCTTCGTTTTTTTTAATTTATTTTTTTTAGTGTGGCTGATTAACTGGTATTACCTGAGGATTCTTTTTTTTTTAAAACCGTGTTTCAACGTGGTTGCTGACCTAGTTTTTTTTTTTTTTTTTAAATGTGACCCGGTTGAATGATCTCTCTTTAGCTCTTACACCTGACAGGATTAAGGTTAACTATGCAACATTTATGCTTCTTTGCGTGGGCTCCTCCGTATCAGCATATTTTTTTTCTTAACAGCGTACACATAATACGCCCCCTCCACTCATACGCCCCCACGAGGAATCTTTCTACATTTAGAGATATGCATGAAGAAACATCATTTTGCCCCTCGCCTTTGGTAGAGCTAAAGGTCAAGGTTGAAATTGCTGGCCTGGCTGCAGCAGATTGCATGCGCACACGTCACATACATTATGTGCACACACACACATACACACACACACACACGCTCCCACACAGGTACTCATTAATAATGCAAGCCAGCGCAGGAGCATGAACACATAAACATGTACAAGTGAGGACTGGAATGGATATACGGCACATACAATCACATATAAACGCTGGCAGGCTTATGGCTCAATTTGTTGCAGTAACATAACAGTAATCTGATTAAAGAAAAATGTTAAATGTCATGTTTTATAATTACCATAAAATTTCCCAACCCAGCCGCTTGAAAATACGCAGCAGCATGTGTCAGCAGCGCTTCTGAAAGAGACAAAGGCATTTTTGCTGTCAGATTACAGACGTACAAATAACTCACTTTCGTGTTTTTTTTTTTTTTTCTTACAGTTCAATTACTTTTTTTTTGTTGCAAACACTAAATGTTAACATCTGGTTACTTCCCTCAGTTACATCAATTACAAGAAAGAGATATTATGAACTTACAGCTGAGTAAAGAACTGAGGATTTATTGTTTTGTTTCATATTTAGCAAATTACAGGCATGAAAAATCACTTACAGAACACAATAACGATTAGAGCTTTCGTCCATATCCTGTTTTAAATCCTGTGATTTACTGTGTAACCTGGGATGAACAAATATAACAGCTCACAAAATGGAATAAAATATGCTGTTTTAGACTACTTGATTCTGAAACATATTGTTGATCTCTAAATTACTTAAATCCTATTAATCATTTAGTTCCAGTTTGTCACATTTAAATGTATTTAGATTGTATTCAGGTTGAAAATCAGTGGTGGGTTGACTTTGAGTAACTGTCAGTGATGCGTCCGATTACAGTTTTAAGCAGGATGACTTAACGGATTTCATTTTCAAAGTAAACCCAGCTAACAGGTCGGGTTAGCACCGGTGCAGCAGCATGGCCCGGGATAAGGAGATTTAACCCTCTCCCCCTCCCCTGAGTGAACACGGCCCAGTGTTTATTAGAGTGCCAGTGTAATATATGACTTTGTGCTTGCTTTGCAGATCTATCCCGGCTGCCTCTGCTACTTCTGCTTTGGATATTTCATTCAGCGAGGGTTAGCGGGCGCAGCGTTATTGTCACTGGTTATTGCCTTCCGTTTATTACAGAGGAGTTTGTTTAGGGTGTGTGTGTGTGTGTGTGTGTGTGTGTGTGTGTGTGTGTGTGTGTGTGTGTGTTTTGGGAGGACATGAGCACTGTCTTGCAGAGGGAGGCTGCTTGCGTGGCTTTATGAGTGAATGGTAACCAATGGTTACAGCTGAATGTGTCGCTGCTAGATGAAGATGATATATTCATGTATTCATCTCAATTAGTCGTCTCCGAGCGTCTTCAAATGCAGACACTCATCCCCGCTCGGCTTCGCTTCACACTTATAATTTATCCCCGTATGCAAACTCCTCTCGTCTTCTTCCTCTTCCTCTTCCTCCGTGTCATCCCTCGCTCGTACTCTTCCACCTAAGCCTTCCTCTTCTTCTTCTTCTACTCTCAAACCCAAAGGAAGTTGTGTGTGTGTGTGTGTGTGTGTGTGTGTGTGTGTGTGTGTGTGTGTGTGTGTGTGTGTGTGTGTGAGTGTGTTTGCATATACGTACATCGGATTTGCATTTTGCTAACTGATAGCTCAGATCAGACCACAGGAGGCCACAGAGACATCGCCGTGTAACGACAACACCGTTGATGTCTGCTCTCTGTTCTTTTTCCTCTTGTCTAACAC